>PPLR02000004.1:0-516832 GCA_003706535.2 Teunomyces kruisii
GTCACCTCCAACGTCGGGGATAGCATCATTATGCAAGTGAGTAATACCAGCAGGTTGATGTTCGTGAACCAAATCGGTGTGCCATTGAGAGTTCCCACCAACGGATTTCTTGAAAGTAAGCGATAAGCCATACTTCTTAGTATAGTAGTCCTGCCAGACGACAGTAATACCTTCAAGTTCTTTGCTAACACGAGGGGCAAGGGGGTGCACTTCAACTTGACCCCAGTATTCACCAAGCTCAAGTTGAGTCTTTGGTGATAAATCTTGGTCTCTGAAGAAAACCACTACTCTTTCAGCAACTAACAAAGCCAACTCATCCTTTTGTTGGTCATTTAAGTCGGACAATTGCAAGCCAACAATTTCGGTACCAATGTGCTTGGTCAAGTTAATGACTTCGGTAGCAGCACCAAATAAAGCCTTCTTTTCTGGATCAGCATTCTTACCTCTTTCAATGTAGGGGTAATCCTTGTTTCTGATTTCGAAAGCTTCATCAACAAACTTCGGGATATCTTTGTTGTCTGGAACGATTGGGTAACCGGCAGAGATATCGATGTTGTGTCTGGCGTATCTGGCTTTGGTGGTTTCTGGTAAACCTTCAGGCCAGTAAGCTTCGTCACCGATCTTGAAGTCCTTGAACACCGTAGAGTGTCCGATAGGCTTTAAATTGGCCAACTTGGTGATGGTTTCGTTGAATTCTTGTTCAGAAATGTCTTGAGCGGTTGCAACTGTGGGTGCCATTTTCGTATGATTGAATTAGGTTAACAACCGACAAGTAAAGTGCAATCATAGGTATTTATAGTAATAAGCCTTGACTACTTTAGGCGACAGCCACATATTGGATTCGGCTTTAACCAATTGTTAAATACTGTGGTTATGTTATTAGTAACCTCGTGATAAGATCAATTATTAGCGTGATAAATCCGTTGTCGGGAATAAGATAAATTTCCTAATTGACTCTACCGGAGTTGTCGGCCCGTGCCTACGGATGTTTACCAAGTTTGCATTAAATCTGTGGCTAAATAATAGTTGCGAAAAATTCCGTAATTTACAACATAAGTAATTACGTGCTCATTTTAATCCAAACTCAAGCCCAAGGCTTCTCTTTGAGACTTTGATTCCGGATCAAAGTATGGCACTTCGGCCAAGGAAGTGACACGCGTGCCATGTCTGGCTTCCTTTCCTTCGTGGTCCCAGACAGCATTATGGATAGACACTCTGTTGTCCCAAATAGCAGATGTACCCAACCCTTCCTTGGTAGGTTGCCAGTTGAATCTAACTTGGATGTCCAAGTGGTTTTCTAATACACCATAGAGGTATTCTAAGAGGAGGTTGGATTCGTCTGGTAACAATCCAACAATTCTAACGGTCATAGAACGGTTGACGTACAATGACTTCCAACCGGTAGCTGGGTGAGTTCTGATAATTGGGTGTTCTCTTTCAATAAACTTTGGACCCTTTAATGGGTTCTCTCTGTCAATGTAGTGATGGGCCGAACGGTAGATTGCAGTCTTACCATCCAAGAACTTTTGCAAAGCTGGAGACAACTTGTCGTAAGCTCCGTAACCGGAAGACCAAAGAGTATCACCGCCAACACTTGGAATGGTATCATTGTGCAAGTGAGTAATACCAGCAGGTTGATGTTCGTGAACCAAATCGGTGTGCCATTGAGAGTTTCCAATCCTGGAGTTCTTGAAAGACAATGGAAGACCAAGGTTTCTGTTGAAATCAGCCCAAATGACAGAGATACCGTCTTCTAATCTTGGAGCTTGAGCATGGACTTCAACTTGACCCCAATAGTGACCGAGTTCGAGTTGCTTCTTTGGAGATAAATCTTGGTCTCTGAAGAAAACCACTACTCTTTCGGCAATCAACAAGGCCAATTCATCCTTTTGTTGATCGTTTAAGTCGGACAATTGCAAGCCAACAATCTCAGTACCAATGTGCTTGGTCAAGTTAATGACTTCGGTAGCAGCACCGAACAATGCCTTCTTTTCTGGATCAGCATTCTTGGCTCTCTCGATGTATGGGTAGTCTTCGTTTCTGATTTCAAAGGCCTCGTCAACAAACTTTGGAATAGATTCAATGGGAGGTCTCTTTGGGTATCCTTCAGACAAGTCGACGTTGTGTCTTTCGAATCTTTTCTTAGCTGGTTCAGGCAATCTGTCCAATGCCGAGTCGCCGAAGCCACCTTTGACGTTTTCGTTGAACTGGCTACGACCAATAGGTTTTAACGTAGCCAACTTTTTGATTACTTCTTGATATTCTTCGTTGCTGGGGGCAGTGGTTGGAGCCATTTTTGTTTAATGATATCAGGTTTTCACTGATTATGTTGGGTGGCTTTTATACACGGAGAAAATGTGGCTGCAATTCGCAACAAAGCCATAAATAAACATTTGCGTAGTATCCGGTGATTCAGATTACTAATTAACTTTGGAAAGCCCGCAGTCGGAATCATAAGTTTACTGTTGTGCATACATTAAGGGAATACTATAATGACGGTGTGATGTACAAATCGATGGATGGTTTCCCGTCGCTTCAATCGAAGTCTTATCAAGTTAGCTGAAAATATATGAGATATTTATTTTTTACACGTCATTTCTCATTATTCTCACCTCACCACCTTTCTGACGGCAATTTGGGGGAACCAAACAACCAAATATTTCATGGGAATGAGCGTCCCGACAAAATCAAGGTTACATTTAGTGACCAAAACAAAAAACGGTTTGGTTACAAGTATTTGCTAGAATTTGTTAAATAATTTTAAAATTTTTACAAAATTACACCACAACTATCTTCTTACTTTGGTTCTTACAAAATCCTCAACCCGTTCCTCCATCATCTCAGTAATCTTAATATAAGTAGGATCATCTCGTATCATTAGACTCCAGGCAGCAATATGGGGATACACTTTAGATATGTCCTGCTTGATCTGGGTGATTTCCTTGACCTGAGCCTCGTTATCGAACAAGTTTTCGAAGAGTGGGAAACTTAACATAATATCAGCAGCCGTAAGTTTATTTCCGACAAAATAACCAGTACCAACCTTGGAGAGCCGATCATCCAAGTTACGCATGTTCAACTGCCACTCGTGTATATAATAACCTTTGTTTAAAGCCTTGGTCATAACCTTAATTATGGTTTTTGTGCCAACAGGAGCAATTGATTTGGCCACCGAGTTGATCAAGAGGGCGATGTTGATAGGCTGAAGCGTGCCCTCGCAATAATGTATGTAATAGTCAACATCGATTTGTTCTCGGGGGTCATCGGGAATAAGCAAATTGTAGCGGTCGTAATTTTTTATGATGTACTGTATTATTAACCCACTCTCTGCCAACTGCAACATTGGCAGGCCGTCAGCAAATATTATCTCGACAATAGGGGCTTTACCGCTTGGATGCACCTTGAATAGCTCCGAGGGGCCACGCCAAGTCGATGGGTGTCTGAGGTATATTTTTACCTCGTAATTGAGGTCTAATAACTCAAAAAGCCATAATATTCTATGCGATCTCGAGTCGTCGAGCCTGGTGACGTGTTAGTTGTGTTCATGAAGATGGAACTTAAAGTAAAGGCGAAAACGTACCAATGTAAAACAAAACGGTCCTTAGTACTATGTTCTGCTACAGACATAATGTGCAAAAGTAATTAGTTCGACCAAGGGATGGCCGGAGTTCATCATATATACGGCTTGGGGCGTTAATTGTTACGTCGTAATCCAATAATAACGGGATAACCATATTGCCCGAAATGGCAGTTTCGACATTGCGGGGTGCATCACGAATTTTAGTCCGAGGTGCCAAATCGAGAAAATACAACTTAATTAGGAGACAAAAACATTTAATTAATTACTATATTAGTTACAATTTAGGATCTTGGGCCTGGACAATCTGGTTGGCCTTAGCCAAACTAGGTGTGTTTCCAATGAACTTCGACCATTGGTAGAGGTGGGGGTACGCCCGGACAATGTCGGTGTTGCCTCCCAACAACTCGTTGGCTCTACGAGGATCGCCGAACAAACTGTCGCGGATTGGGAATGACAAGAGCAAATCAGCAGCAGTCAACTTGTCGCCAACAAAGAATTCCAGGTTCTTGTCATGTTGTCTCTTGATGGTGGATTCCAAAAATCCCAAGTTTGCCTTCAATTCGACCAAGTAGTACGCTTCGTTCAACGCCTTGGTCACCTTGCCGACAAGGAACCTGGCCACGAACGGAGCCTGGGTCTTGGCCAAGTTGTTCACCAACAACGACACCAAATTTCCCTGTAAGGAACCCTCGGTGTAGTGCAAAAAGTAGTCAACTTCTTCCCTTTCGGCCTCAGTTGCTGGCTGCAACTTTCCCGAAGGGTCGTAATGCCGAAGGAAGTACAGGAATACATGGCCGGTCTCGGCAAGGATGATCTTCTTACCGTCGTCATCAATGATTTCAACAACAGGATATCTGCCCAAGGGATGGATTTTGTTCAAGCCGGGAGGAGCACGGTATTGTGCGTTTCTCTTGTAGGTAACCAATTCGTAATGGACGCCTAATTCTTCAAACAACCACAACAAACGGTGAGATCTAGATTTTTCGAGCCTGCTTGTTAGCAACCAACTAGTTGAAATGCTTCAGTTTGGAAACTTACCAGTGTAAAATAATTTTAGTCATTGTTGGATGATGAAAAACAAATTATGGACATCTGGAGCCATTTATATATGCCCGTTTTTGCAACGATTGCTTTATAGACAAAGACAAAGCCCAGCCCAGGTGCATGATTAATCGGATATTTTCTTGACCGCTTAGGTAAGTGTCTAAAAAATACCCACCCGGAAATAACATTAAACTGCCATCCACACCTGGCCACCGTAAATGTGCAAACCTTAATTAAAGCAACGTTTACTAATCCACAGTACTCCGCCACTAAAGTTGCTAATCCAACGTTTCCAACCTGACCCCCAAGGCCGGCCATGGCTCGAATCGTATCTAGTTTTTTGCGCGTGATTTTGGTACGACTGCACGCGCGAACTAATCCCAAGATCGCATCTCATCTCAAATTTTTCCAGCGGGTATAGTAGTTATCTCATAGTATTATCCAGTGATGTCGTCGACCAAGAACATCCAGTCGCTCATACTTGATGCCACGCCGCTTATCACACAATCTGCATCCAGTTTGTTGCAACATGCCGAAACCTTCTATACCACACCTGGTGTCTACTCTGAATTGAGAGATGATGCTGTCAGACAGCAGTTGGTGCTTTGGGGCGACAACTTAAAGATCAGACACCCCAAGCAGGAGTTTGTCGACAAGGTGACGAGTTTTGCCAAATTGACGGGAGATTTCCAGGTTTTGTCTGCCAACGATATCCATATTATTGCCTTATCATACGAGTTGGACGTGGAGTTGAATAATGGCGACGAGAGGTTACGAAAGTATCCGGGCGAGAAGAAGGAGAACGCCAATGCCAACGAAGAGGGCTCCTACAAACCATACCAACAACGCCAATATAACGAGCCCGAGCCAGAGGAAGAACAGCCAGAGGTGGAGGAGGACGATGGATGGACCACCGTCGTCAAGCCCAAGAAGGAGAGAAAACACAGAGGTGGATATAGAAATAACCGTGAACAAGGCGACTCTGCATGGATGAACCTTCCGGGCATTGATCTCGGAGAGAAGAAGGACAAGGAAAGCAAGGAACAGGAGGTCACCACTGATCAAGAGCAACCATCAGAACAACAGCAACCAACTGGACCCGAAGCCACCGAGTCTGGCGACGCTGCTGACGCCGAGTCTCAAGCGAGCGAAGCTGGCGAAACCGAAGAATTGGACGAAGATTACGACGAAGGTGACGATGACGGAGAATGGATAACGCCGGAAAACCTCCAGGAATCCATGATCAGGGACACCAGCCAACAGATGAAAGAAGCCGACCTTGGACCGGCAGTCAAGGTTGCCATATCGACAGGGGATTTTGCCTGTCAAAACGTTGCATTACAGATCGGGCTCAACTTGATGAACTCGATCTCGGGGAGACAGATCAAGCGGGTCCGGAACTATATGTACAGATGCCACGCGTGTTTCAGATTGACTGCGATTCCCAAGTCGGGGAACCCCAGACACTTTTGTCCGAAATGTGGAGGTGCCACGCTTATAAGATGTGCCGTGTCTGTCGATACCGAGACGGGACGGATCACGCCGCACTTGAAGGCCAACTTCCAGTGGCACAAGCGTGGAAATATCTACTCGTTGGCCTCGCCGTTGAGCAAGAACCAGATCCGGTTGGCGGGCAACGGTGGATACCAGCACAACAAACAGAACCGCCACAAGTCGCTCCAAGAGCCGATGATCTTGAGAGAGGACCAGAAGGAATATTCGCGCGCCGTCAAGGACGACGAATGGCAAAAGAGACAGAACGACAAGTTGTTGCAGGAATGGGTTGGCGGCGGCAGTGCCGACAACTACATGAGTCCGTTCGGCACCAACACCGTGAGAAAGTCCGGTGTCCGGATCGGCAGAGGCAAATACGCCAACGCCACCAAGAAGAAAAGTAAGTAGAAATAAAACGTAGACGTTCTAAAAATAGCCCGGTTGTAGTTTGGTCCTTGACGTCTTTTGTGCGTTGCCCAGTGTTTCCCGCGCCGCGCTGGTGGTGTTTGGTTTTCTCGAAAACCGTCCCGTGCTCGCAACAATCCGCAATCGAGTCTAGCGTTTAGCCATATCGAGATTTGAAAGCTGCGCCGAGACTTCAAAACTTCTCCATCCAAGAAACATCACCAGACATGACGGGGACGCCGTCTGCCAGCCAAGCCGCCGCGTTGGCCGCGTTCAAGGGCCTCGATAAGTCCAAGGACGCCTCCTCCAGATCCACCTTTGCATTACCCAAACCACAGCCCGCCGTGCGAGGCCTCTCTTCGAACCACATCCCCAAAATCCAAACCCAGGGCCTATCACAACCATCCAAACTGCAGCCCCTGGCCAACAAGACACCTCCCACTAAGCTGGCTTCAGTAAAGACCCCGCGGTCGCCAGCTGTGACTCCCCACGCCGCACCTCTGCCATCCCGCCCTGCTCAGTACCCACAAACGCCCAAGACCCACCTCAAATCGCCACTATTGACCCCAGAAACCACCTACCATCCTCCAACTGGCTCCAAGGATACACCAGCATCGATACACTCTTATGGCTCCTCTTCACACGACCCCGACTACTTCACCAGCAAACACCACCCCGACCACAAGGTCCCACGCTCGGGGTCCCACCAGTCGAATCTCAGTATCCAGTCGCTCGACATGATCAAAAACGTCAGACAAAGCATAGACTCCAAGGCTATACCGAATGACCAGAGCAGGAAACGGTTGTCGGCCAACTACGAACCCACGGAAATGATCAAGAATGTCAGAAACTCCATCAACTCCAAAACGGTCTCCAATCATGATGTATCTAGCAAGGGAGCTTCGATGCTCAATGAAATCAGAGAAAGCATAGATCTGAGACGCATAGTAAGCTCAACCACCAACAATAATAGTAACATGGCCTCCAGCACCCTCACTATTCCTCTGACGGAAGACGTACGAAGAATAGCCAGCAATAGCAGCAGTGATGTGGTGTATAACAGAAACGTTTACAACAATTCGTATTCGTCTCTTGGCTCGTCGCTACTGGAACATTTTGGGGGTCATAGCCCGGGCACTCCAGCCATTGTCATCGACCATGATTTGCTGGCAAATGAATGGAATGACCATGTTTTGAAGCCACCTGCTAGAATCAAAGACAACTCGGCAAAATCCAGCATCCAGAACAGCACCGAGAATTTACCGCAAAAGGAAACGCTTGACACTAAGGCCATTTATGCAGAATCAAGTCCAAGGGGAAGCACAGAAACTTTACCAAAGAAAGATTCAAAACCCAAACGGAAACCACCGCCAGGTTTGGAAGACTCGTACTCTTTCAATGAAGATTATCTTTTACTGTCTTCTGCCCTGAACCGACGGGTGTCTACCGATGGTTACGCGAGTCGAACACTGATTGGTGGCTATGATTACGGCATTGAAACTGACAACGACTTTTCTGAGGTTGAGAGAGTAAAAAAGGACTCAAATTATGATGATTTTCCACAATTCCCCGATATCACTCCTAGAAACAAGAACGCCAAAGATCACAAGCCATTTTTCAAGAAAATGTACAAATCGAAAGGGGTTGAGAATTCGGTCAATTTATTAGATCTGGAAGACGAGAATGACAGTTACGAAGATCAGATATCAAGGCCAACGACTCCCCTTGTACAAAACAAGCCAGTTCAATTAAAAACTACCATGAGGAAGACTAACAAGCGGAAGGAAAAGAAGCTATTATTCAATGAAAACAAGCCGTGGAAAAACCATAACGAGTTGACCTACATCACAGAACAAGAACGTAAGCGTTACGAGGGGGTGTGGGTCAGTAATAGGGGCAACTACATGTCCAGTGTGGTTACACGGTTGGTTGGAGTTGATTATGATAAGGTGCCAGAAGGCTTCAAGAAGGAAGAAGAAGTATCTCTAAAGGCAGCACGGCTTTCATCTCACGCTGAAAAGGTGAACAATGATAAGGACAATCTCCATAATCTCATTAGTGCTTCGGCTGACCAATTGATACACGGAATTGTTGTCAAGAGATTGTGGAGGAGAAGTCGGTTGTCTCAAGAAACGCTTGAAGCCATCTGGACTTTGGTTGATTTGCGCAAGGACGGCAGCTTGAACAAAGCCGAGTTTATCGTGGGTATGTGGTTGGTAGACCAGTGCTTGTACGGGAGAAAATTACCGAAGAAGGTTGATCAAGTGGTGTGGGATAGTTTGGGAAGCATTGGGTTGAATGTTGTTATTAAGAAAAAGGGAAAGAGATAGGCTAATGTGGTTCCCAGTACGTTTTCTATTTGGCAACTACAATACTGGTACTTAAATATATATGTAGATAGTGGATAGATAGGATAAATACAGTTATAGACCGAATAGTTGGGATATAAAGTACCGGCTTATATCCGCGGACGATTTGTACTGAGATCCATTTATGTTAGTCCCCGTTGTCTCGGACCTTGTTATCTTGTGATACTATTGGTCGTGTTGTTATCGATAATTATTATCGAACTTGCATTTCTTTTATGCAGTTCTAATAGATAGTGGGTGGCGCACGACAACTATAATGGACTAAATGGGAATTTCATTGCAACTCAAATGTATCCAGTCGCCAAAATGAATCTCATGGATATGCTATCGGGAGAAGGTCCCAACTATGAACAGGAGATGTTTTTGGAGACAGAACTGCCTTCACAAAGTATAGACGATGTCTTGGAGCTGCCCGGACGCGGTTTGCACTATTTGCCCACAGCACTCACCCAAATCCAAAAAGAACTAGTGGAGATTGTGTTACATTTATTCAGCGACGAGTTGGTGTCTGAAGTGAATGCAAAACGGTCACTGTTAAGCATAGACAGTTTGTTGGAAAGCTCTGGAAATGGCGAGCTTAGTTCTTACGAGAAGGTATCGCTTCTCTTTGATCAATTGCTAACTATTGGGATCCACCCTTCTTTATTGGTGGACCATTTCATACCTAAGAAATTGTTGTTGCTGGAAACCAACGAAAACTTGTGCAATTTGTCGGGAAAACTCTCAATCTTCAACCGCATAATCGATGCATTGATCCAGTCTCCTCCATCACATAAGTTTCACATGTTAATTGTGGCCCTGAGTATCAAGGAATTGGAACTTGTGGAAGGTCTTGTTATTGGTAAGAAACTTCATTACACCAATCTAAGCAGTGCCAAATTGTATGAAGATCACCGCAGCGTTACTCCTAGCGATGACGAAATCAGTGTGTATTTGAGCACTTCACAACAACTATACAACAACTACACCTCGAGCCGTGGATCCAAGTTTGATGTCATCTTTTCGTTTGATATGAACATTGACGCCTCCAGTCCCAGCATTGAAATTCTCAAATCTGATACGAAGAAGGAGATTCCGATTTTTGTTCCAATTCCAGTGTTTTCTCTTGAACACATCTTATTGAACTTCCCACCTCCTCCCACGTCATTTAATTTCAGCAAGAACACGTCCAATCCGACTTTTAAGTGGAAGTTGCAAGTAATCAACGCTTTGATAGTGAACAGATTCAACTTGTTTGATGACGATTCCAACTTCTTTATACGAACCTACGGAGGACGTATGAACGAATTTCACGAGTGGTTCAATGGTAGCAAGAAGCTCACCAAAGTTATAGATCAATTTAACAACAGCTTGTCGTTGCATTTTACCGATGAAAAGTTGCTTAAGAAGATACGGACGAACTATCTCAAGGACAAAGAATTCAAGGAGAAGTGTAGCACTTCTGACTATAAAGTATATTGTGCTACACTCGCTGACATCTTGAACAGAAGAGTAATCCAGTTAGAAGAGGACACTAACAACATATACAATGAGGTGATACCTCCGTTGAGAGAAAACGAGACCGCAAGACAGTTGAAGTTTGATGAGTATGACGATTCTATAGCGAGCAACTACCGCAAGTTGAAGCGCTTGAATGAAGATGCTGGCTTTGCGGAGAAAAAACTAGCTCGGGTAGATCAAGATTTTGTCAAGCAGCAGGAACAGTCCACGAAAATTGATGAAAAGTTTACGTTCTTGGACAAGCATATCAAGGAAGGGGTAGAAGACAAGCTTGACAACCAAGAGGCGACGCTTTCTAAGCTTCAAGAAGAAATTGCCAATGTGACCGAAGAGTATACCAAGCTCGGAGAAGAATACGACGACGCCCGAGTCAAATATCAAGAATCATCTGGTGAAGCTGCACAACTTTCGGCCAAGCTCAAGAGACTACAGGAACAGAATGCAAAGTTGGAGGGAAAGATCAAGGGTTTAGGAATGAAATCATTGCCTGAGCTCATCAAGAAAGAAACGATCATCAACTATGAAACAGAATTAAGCCGGATACGTCATGAGAACGATTTCTTGACCAATTTTTCTAAAGACAAGTTGGAAAAGCTCAAACGGGAAAGACAGCTGATTATGGAGGTCACCAGTGCCGGGTCAAGTAGTCGGCCGAGCAATAGAATTAGTCGGGCCACGACTCCTTTGTAATATCTGGTTATACACAAATAATAATATACGATGTAAATTGGGTGGTTTCGGTAATGTTCGGGTGGCGCACGTGAGTGCTACATTTGAGACCCTTTACGGATGGATGAGAACATCATGATTTACACTTGCTAAACACACATCCTTCTTCACAAATGGCACAATTGTTTCAGTCTGCAGCGACCTTGTTTGTTGCGTTGGACCACTTGGCCGACACATATCTTCCCCCAGCGGCAAAGCCCGCCTTTTTCGCGTTGAAGTTCCAGGCTTATGGTCAGTTGGTGCTTTGGCAGCAATGGGTGACCACCAAATTGGAACAGAAATACGGCATTTTCTTTCTTGCTAGAGATATAGTCGTGACATACGTATTGATTTCAGCTGTCCATCTGTTTTTGGTTTCGGTCTATGGGCAAGGACCTGTGAGAACAGTGACCAATGCCGTGACGGCAGTCCAAAAGAAGGCAATGAGATTCTTCTTGTCGCTCCCGCCAATCAAGAACAAGGTTGACAAGGAATTGCTGGTGATTGTGGCTAAAATGGAACACGACATCATCAGAAACGACGAGTCACTTCTCCAATTCCCAGAAATCCCCGAAACAGGACTCACAAACAAGGTAGTCAACACTGAGCTTGACAACTTGCAAGAATTGAGACACACTGCTTGGAACAATGGTCGTGTTAGTGGTGCAGTGTACCATGGCGGTGATGATTTGATAACTCTCCAATCTGAAGCGTATCACAAATACGCCGTAGCTAACCAGTTGCACCCAGATGTGTTTCCTGGTGTCCGTAAAATGGAGGCCGAGGTGGTTGCCATGGTATTGGACATATTCAACGCACCAGATGGTGCCTGTGGCTCCTCAACTTCTGGAGGTACTGAATCTTTACTTTTGACAGGATTGGCGGCACGAGAGTATGCCAAGCGACACAAGGGCATAACCCAGCCTGAAGTTATTGCTCCGGTAACTATCCATGCTGGTATTGAAAAAGCTTGTTACTATTTTGGCATGAAACTCCACAAGGTTGATTTGGGTCCCGACTTCAAAGTTGATATCAAAAAAGTTAGACGTTTAATCAACAGAAACACTGTGTTGTTGGTGGGATCTGCGCCGAACTTCCCTCATGGAATCATTGACGATATTGAAGCGTTATCGGAATTAGCTCTCAAGTTTGACATCCCCCTCCATGTGGATGCTTGTCTTGGTTCATTTATTGTGTCGTTTTTGGAAAGATCAAAAGTCCACGGCAGCAGGAAACTTCCCAAGTTTGATTTTAGAGTGCCAGGTGTGACTTCTATCTCATGTGATACTCACAAGTATGGGTTTGCTCCAAAGGGATCATCCATTATTATGTACAGAGATCCAAAGTTACGCGAGTGTCAGTACTATGTTCTGACAGATTGGACTGGTGGTATGTATGGGTCGCCTACATTGGCTGGATCAAGGCCTGGTGCTTTGATGGTGGGCTGTTGGGCAACTCTTGTGCATATTGGGAAGGACGGATACGAACAGTCTTGTCGGGAGATCGTCGGATCGATGCTTAAGGTAAAGAGAATCATTGAAACACATCCGGTCTTGAGCAAATATCTCACCATTATAGGCGATCCGATAGCGTCAGTTCTTTCTTTCGTCATTAGAGATGGAGAAAAATTGAACATCTACGAGTTGGGAGATGTGTTGAACAGCAGAGGCTGGCATTTTTCGTCATTGCAGCGTCCAGCAGCATTACACTTTGCTTTCACCAAGTTGACGGTTCCCATTGTGGACGAATTGGTAGCAGACCTTGTTGCCTCGGTAGAACAATTATCCAAGAACCCAAGCCAGAAGCAAAGTGACATTGCGGCTTTGTATGGTGTCGCAGGTAGCGTTAACACTGTTGGTGTTGCTGACCGGATTATCGTTGCGTTCTTGGATTGTTTGTATAAAACTTGAACCAAGCTATAGTTAAAATAAAACAGACTTACAATATCTTTACATGTCTTAACAAAGGTAAGCCATTTGTAAGATTTGTCTTCATTGATATCTTTTGGTATGATATTTTAGTATTTTAAATAAAAGACCGCAGTATATTTCACATTTTTTACAAAACTCGAAAAGATTGCAAATATCCGAAATTTTGCTATTTTATCACTTTACTTATGGTTTACTAAACTTTACAATTTTATGATAGCTAAAACATTAAATAAATACAGTATCTTCATTTATGCACTCACCAAGTTATTTGTCTCGTAATTCAGTTCTTAGAACCAAGACATGTCAATGACTCAGAGGGCCCACCCCAAAAATTCTTCTTCCCAATTGGGTAATTCATCGAAGCGCGGTGTAAAAATTCTTATCTATAAAACTTGGAGCCGTCTCCCACACATTTCTTTCTTCTCCCGAAAACAATACCAAATTACCCCTACTTCCCAATAAATACTACAAATGGTATCGTGTTCTGGTGCTCAATACATTTCAGGGCTCTTTTCTACACTTTCATGTGGAAGTTGGATATTTGCCCAGCTTCCCCAAATCATTGCAAACTACCGCAGCAAGTCTGCCGAGGGGATATCGCCGCTGTTTCTTTTGCTCTGGTTTCTTGGTGATTTTCTCAGTTTCACCAGCTGTTTATTGAACGACGTGGTTTTACCATTCCAGGTCTACTTGAGTGTTTTCTTCTTGTGCAACGATATCACGCTTTGTTTCCAGTATTACTACTACAACAGCGTCTATCCTCGCAGGGTGTACGAACAGCTCAACCAGGAAGTCATTCCATCGAGTGTGGATACCCAGACAGAAGTCTCTGCGACCTCGGCACTTCATATCAGACACAAGCCGACCCAGGATGACTCGTCACTGGGCAGCAGCTACAACTCCTTTGAAGACCGGAGTCTTGCCAGTACTGCTATTCTTGGAGCAGTGCTAAACTCAGCGACTACTTCGGCCCAGCTAATGACCAAGGAAACATCGGCCAAGGCATCCTTGGGGGTCATTCTTGCATGGGGCTGCACCGTCGTGTATTGTGGTTCTAGATGTCCACAGCTCTACAAAAACTACAAAAGAAAGTCAGTAGAAGGAATCTCTCCTCTCCTCTTTGCTGCCGCATTATTGGGGAACTTGGCTTACACATTGTCCATTTTGACAAGTTGTGATTTCCTCTATGGCGAAAACAAGGCCGTTTTTCTTGAAAAGGAATTGCCCTACATCATTGGAAGCTCGGGAACCATTGTGTTTGACGTCATGTACTTCTACCAGAAGAGATTATACAGAAATGCTGGGAGAAATACCAGAGAAATGCCCTTGGGTGAGTGGGAATCGTGAACTATTCTTCCCCGCCCGCTGGCAAACCATTTTGCATCATCACATTTGCATTTACATTAGCATTACAGTCTGTTCAGATGAAACTAACAGGTGTGTCTTATACCACAAGTACCTATAATATAGAAGCATTAACTCATGAAAATTGTCTTCACCTCATTATAAATCAAAACGTCTCTATTTGGCTGCTAAATCTGTGCCCTGCAATTGTAGACGGAAATACATTTCAGCCCTTACGCCGATATCATCACCTCCTGACACACACCACTCTCTCCGGAGTAAATGGGACATAACCGTTGAGGCTCCTCAAATGGACCGCCGTGAGAAAGATACAGCTGGTCATCGCTCCGACTGCGGATCTCCAAAATCGTCACAAATCACATGCCGTTCGTCTAAATCACCAGAGGTTCCCTTCACCGAGCCCTCATACTTTCAATACATCTACATCCTACCTCCAGGAACTGTATTTCCACAACTACGATACCTACTACTAGAGCCGAGTTATGACCACTTTTAGGTATGGTAAAGCCTACCAAATCTTCTGCTCTGCACGTGAGTCCTAAAAAATTCTATAGCTCAACATATATACCGAACCAAGGCCAATACAGTTCAACCGTACAGAAATAAGTAAACTTGATGTGGAGGAGAAGAGCAGTGGTGCAGCTAGTTCGATTTCAACGAAACTACGCTAGCATAGGACAGCTAAGCAGTGTTCAGTCTGAGCAGCATGTATCTCCAGACACAGTTTCCAAGTTGCAGATACGACCGCTGCCATTCTCTGGACCAATAAAAGAAGAGTTCTTAACGATTCCACTCGATACATATCCCAACCCGTTATATAAGATGTCACGGCATGATATCTTAGCCCTCACAGAGTCCGAACTTGAACATTTAGGCAGGATTCCATATAGAGCTGCTGAAGAGCAGCATGAATACTGTTTAACAGTGGCAGAAATCATCAAGACGAACATTTTGGACAAACCAGATGTGAGCAAGAGACTTTTCTTCAGCATTAAAGACGAGGAACTGCGCGTGCTTGTACAAAAAGCCCTTTTGCACGAGTTCCAAGGCAACAGCATCAAGACATCCATCCTACAGTTCATTATAAATCCGACATCGAAGGAGTTCCGTGGTGGATTCTTTAGGATTCTAAAGTCCATATACGAATTAGAGGACCCGAATACTGCCAGCGAAACCTTACTCAACTATTTGAACAAATTGGCCATCACAAATGTATATAACCCCGAGCCAATTTACCTCCATACCCGCTGGTATGCCCGCATAATCAAGCTTACACCCTCAGCCAAGTTTGGAGAGGTGTACCTGTACTTTTTTCATATTAACATCCAAACCCAAATTCAGCAGAAGTTGGAAGCATTGAAGAAAACCTTAATGAGAGGCACAGAAACTGACCGGTTTATTGCAAGAACGGGCTGGATAAAGCCAAAATGGCACCAGACATTAAAGTATTCATTTACTCCTGAGTATCAGCAGAAAATGTTGGCGTTTTTCACCATCAACGATCTTCGTGAATTCACAGAATATTTTACTAGAAGTAAGGATCTTGTCAATTCCAATCTATACCTTGGGCTTTTGGTTGCAAAGTTTGAAATGAAATCCTTACAGCCAAAGCAAGTTCAAGAGGGCGACTCAAAAGTAACCCAAGACATCCAGACCGTTCTTCGTGTGGTAATCAACCATGTTATGGCTTTCAAAGGATCGAGAAATTGTATTGACGTCTTGAGGTATATGATAAAGAACAAATTGGAGGTGAGGTTTGATATACTTATTGTGATAATGAGACAATTACGGCTTCAGGGCCACTATCAGGAAGCGTTATTGTTGATGAACAACATCGGGTTGGAGAACTTACTGGCAGAAGAAAGATCGTCACTTGTAGACGAGGTATTGATGTTGATAAAGAGTAGGTATCCTGGGTCGCCCAAGATTCTAGTTGGCTACGTTGCCTCTGTTTTCAGTGGGAGTGGCCCTGAAAATCAAGGTCTTTTACTTTTGAATGAGTTGGGCTTGTTGGGAATCTCACACGGGCCCGGTAAAATAGGACAAATCACATCATTAGATGTCGTTCTCAGTGCTACCATTGACGACCGTCTTTCCGGATTTGATTTTACTTCCAATTCATTGGCCAATGTGTACCAAAGTGTTTTTGATTCGATGGAAAGAAGCCAAATCACCCTGGACTTTGTGTTTGAATTGTACCAAAATTACATCAGAGTGGTGACTGAGGGCCGTGCTCCGTCTCCCATGAATGACCGTGTGATTAACGCCTTTGTCACTTATTTATTGAGAAAGCATCCAGGGAAAACAGGAATGGACTTGGAAGAGTCCTTGGATAAGTTCGAAACCGCCAAACGTATAATGACTGACTTCAACGAAAAAGTCGAGGTGCCACGGAAAAGTCGGACAGCATCATTGGTAGATCTACTCATCCATACGAGTTTGTTGGTACATAAAGACTATGGGTTTGCCTCGAGCTTGATACGACACTCACGCGAGAACCACATCCCGTTCACCTTCAACCAGATCTATCCATTCATCATGTTCCACTATGCTCGCAAAGAGTACAAGGTGGCCGAGTTATGGTACGACGAGCTTGTCAAACACTCCGTCAAGGCCACGGCTGGGCCTGCCAAGGAGCTCTTCAGGATTGCTCGTGAGTTGAAGTGGAAGGTCAATGGGTTTGCCTACAGGAAGAACAACATCTACAAAAACCACAAGCAGCGCGAGGAACAGCGACGGGTACGAATCGAGCCGGCGATGTTCATTGAGAATTCCGAAGAAACCATGGAAGATGTCATCACCGACGAACTTATAGCCGGCGGTCACGAGAATTTCAGTGATGAGTTGGCTGCGGTTTTGTTTGCTGCTGACAGTGTGAAATGATAGACATGATTTTTAATGGTAAGGCTGCGAGTTATTTACAAAACATCCCAATCGGGAATAAAGCCAAACAAAAATTCTCAATATTTACATAATGATTAATGAATATGAATATACCATGAAAGACTGGAACCCCGTTATGGATCAAACACCAGTCAGAGGCACACGCCTAGCAGACGTAGATGTGCTGGAAATAGAATCTACGATAGCAAATACCCACAACCCGCAGCCTCACAACAATGCCAGTCTCGACACCATCGCCGTTAACATCAACAAAACAATCGCAGACCTCAATACCATCTACACCCTGATCGGGTACACCCAAAGCGAAATCACAACCAAAACAGCAGAGATATTCCTTGTGATAGACGAAACGATACAGAACTTTACTGCAAACCTCCAGCGAGAGAAGAATAACATCGAGAATGAGTGTGAATGGTTGCGACAACAGATCCGTATAATACTAGCAGTGATTAACGACAGCAATGGAGACAAGTGTCTCAGCCAAATGGACCGCGGGTTAGTGTTTAACGATGCCATTGGCTACCAAGAGGGATACAAAGAACACATATTGAACAAGTTATCGAAACGATCCTTGTATACCAACTCACCCTTTAATGAAGATGACCTTTCCTTTGAACAACAATACGATTACATGTTGAAGAATATCCCCGAATTATCCCTCCTCCAGCTTAAAAGTAAACTCAACGCCATATTTCTCGATGTCCTCAAGGCCTTCGTAAAGATGTTCAAAAAACTCACCGAATTGACCCTTGTGTATGTCCAGCAAAGAGAAGTGGTGGGCCATATTTACTCACCCAATGCCAACGTTAACATGATGGAAACACTACCGAATAAAGAAGAGGCAGAACGGCACAAGGTGTTGATAGATGAATTCGAAGACACTCTTAAATACCTTAAGCTACATGAAAGTACGAAGGAACAACCAAAAGACACCGCATTCATAATATCCTCGCCACGGAAGAATCCTGAATCTGAACCTCCTCGGACTAATGTGGATGGAGTTTTGAGCCATCTTCGAGATTTGAACTATCAAATAGTCAGAGTGATACGAGTAATGCAACTAACCAAGATAACTCCCGATGTTCTCACCCACATTCAGAAGGAAATAGACTTTTGTGAGGAAGAAATCCAGATACGAAGACAGAAGCTCAATGACATTATAGAAGAGTGTTTGGATCTTATCAATATACTTCATTTGAGCGAGGAACAAATCATAGACATGCAAAGAAACGCCGATGATAGCAGCGATGGGTATTTCGATACTGAAACGCTTAAATTCATTCAGTCTGATCCAAACCATTTTGGATTGAATGACGAACATCTCCATTTCCTCCAAGTATTTGCCGTCTCCCTTCAGAAGAAGAAGGAAGCCAAACAAGAAAAATATGACTACTATCTTGCTTCCTGTAGAGATTTATGGGATAAGCTTGGTGAAAACTCAAACTACATAGATGCATTTTTGCAAGCGAACAATGCATTGACGGATATTTCACTTTTAAATTTCAAAATGGAATTGAACAAGCTCTTCTTGAAACGTTCCGAATTCATCGAGAGCTTTATATCAAACACAAGAAATGAAATTGAAGACTTATGGAACAAAATGTTCTATTCTGAAGAACAGCGAGAATTGTTCAAGTATTATCGCTACGACGTTGAAAACGACTCCGATGATAAGGAAGTAGTACTTGGCGAACACGAGGAAGAGATCAAGAAACTTAAACAAGAATACGAAAGAAAAGAGGGTGTCCTTTCGTTATATGAACAACTAAATGAATTGATCCAAGATCAAGTATTCCTTCGCGAATCTTCCAAGGACTCATCTAGATTGGTGAGCAAGAATTCGTGCAAGATATTACTTCACGAAGAGAAGATTCGTAAGAGAATCAACAAGAACTTACCCAAGATAATAGAGAGTTTAAAGAAGGAAACGGTGACGTACAACGACCTTGCACTTAAGGAAGGACAAAGGCCATTATCCATCAACGGTGACGATTTCTTTGAAAAGATCTTGATGATCGAAGCAGAACAGTTAGGTTCACGCAACAAGACAAGACCATTCCGTTCTTCTCCAACCAAGAAATCACCCGTGAAACCTAAACCTGTTAGCAAACCTACTGTTCGTAAGCCTGTTAGCGTGAGAAAGCCAACGCGTTCTCCATCTCCCATCCAGAAAGGCCGTCGATACGAACGAACTTACAATAATCCTACTACGATCAAACTAACCAATGCCATAACCGAGTCACCGGTACGTGACTATTCACAGCCGCATAGAATACCACCGTTGACTACATCGTTGCGTCAACCGGATATCTATAACGATACTGTTGTTGATTCCCGTACCAATTCGCCTTCGCTTTCCTCGTTCTCAAGAACTTCGCCATTGAGAATCAATAGCAACATCACTAACAGTTTCCTTAGCTCAAAACTGCGGTTCTCTCCTCTTAAAGACGGTAAGGAGAATACCTTTGTTTTGTCCAAGGAACGGAGAACGAGTATTCTCACTTGCGACAGCTCTACGCTAGTCGGAGACGATTACCAAACATGGCGTGACGAAAGAATCAAGCAGTTCAACTTGCTTGAATAAATTCACTTCATTTGTATTATAAAACATTAATATTACATTACTATTAACCTCTATGTTGCAGTAGTTATTTCAGATTCTGAAGAGATGTGATAGTTTCCAATGCCAGTAACGACGTCATCGGCGTCCTTAGACTCATCATCGTCATCGTCATCATCGTCATCATCATCATCGTCATCATCGTCATCATCATCATCGTCATCATCGTCATCATCATCATCGTCATCATCATCATCATCATCATCATCATCATCTTCTATCGCTTCTTCATTAACATCCTTTTCGTCATCCTCTTCTTCAGGATATCCACCCAACTTGAGGACAATCTTGTTAACGATTTCGTTCCAATCCATCATACCACCCATACCTATATCGCCATAACTACCAACAACCTTCTCAACAGGCTTCAAGACTTCGATCCATGGCATTTCTTCCAGAATCAAACGCAACTGTCTCTTCGTAGTAATAGCATTGTAGGCGTAGCTGACCATAGAGGGGGCTAAAAGAATCGGATATGATGTATTCCAGGCGCGAATGACATTGGTCAACAAGTTGTCACACAAACCTAATGATATTTTTGAGAGGGTGTTGGCGGTGAGAGGACAAATCACCAAGATATCGGCCCACCGGCGGAGTTCAATGTGCAAGACCGGATCCAGCCGTGTCCTCCAGGTACTCCATTCGTCAGAGTCTCTCCATACTCGCACTTTCTTTTCAAGTGCAGTAATTGATTCTGGATTAATAAAGTTCTCACTGGACTTGGTCAAGATAAGCTGAACGGATATCTTATCATGAGTATATATCTCAAACAATTTGGCAATAATGGGTTTGATCTTGATCATTGACAATGCTCCACATACCCCAAACAAGACATGAATCTTCCCATCGTCCTGAGGTAAACGTGGATCGATGTTTGAATTTTGTTCTGCGATTGGGGCACCATTCAACTTGGGCGATTCGATACGTTCCTCCAAATCATGAGGAACTAAGTCGGGACCTGTCCCCGAACCGGCGTTTGAACTGCTACGAGATCTATTCTTAGCTTTCAATGTTTCCTCAACATAGAAATGGGCGTGGACTGAGGGTGCTTTGTGATGGATGCTGCTGGTAGGAGGCTGCAAGGTGTAATCGAGACTAGTAAGTGAATCACCATGTATGCCAAGGTGTGGGGGAATAGATAAAAGACTAGCGTCATCCAACAATGGGCTTTGTTGTCTCTCCTTTTCTTTCAAGAGAGCACCACCAGCAGGAACCGTTTCACGATCTTTGTCTGACAACGCATTGGGCTGGGGCGATGTTGTGGCGGACTTCTTGGTATTATTACCGTAGTTCAAAATAGGAGGCGGCGAAGGACATCTTAAATTAGACATTGCCAAAACAGAAGGCGGGACCTCTTCAGAGTCAGGGGGCGGCAGCGCCGTGTTTGTTTCGGAGACCATGAGTCGCAAATTAGGTTGAATCGTGCTTCAACTCGGTAGTGCTATGTTGGAATTCGAAGGTAAAAAACAGAGACTGTTCGCTGGCGTGCTGAAGCAAAATACTGATTCAATTGATGATCTACCTACTATGCACAGCGTTGTTGTCAATGTGTAAAAGCAAGGGGTCCCTTGATAAAGTATGATCACTAATTAAGGATAAAATTTTTCTGGGTGTGTTGGTACACGTGATCAAGATATCGTGATTGGGACATACTCATATTTTCTACAAGTCGTGTGACGCGACCAAATTTTGCAACCATACTATTATCTAATTAGAATGTAAGCTCAAGTCTCCTAGAGATTGCACCATCTCGTGGGCCCTCTCAGCATCATCATAGGCGGATTCATCAATATTATCCTCTCTTCTAGAGTCTGCCATTACCAGATGCTGCATAATAGCCGGTGCAAACATAGGGTATTGGGGGTATAACGGAGTCGACGGTAAGTTTTGTGACGGCATAGGTGGAACTGGAGGCATGGGACCATAATAGTATGGGTATGCCGCTTGATGGACTTGGTTCATTCCCCCATAGTAGTATTTCTGGTGGAACAGATTGCGCTCGAATGCCAAATAGTTGAGTACCGAAGTATTGGTACCAGGATAAACCTTATTAGGAAGCATACTGTTTCCAAACGGATTGAGTTGTTGCAACACATAATTATTAAACTCGGGAAACTTATCAAAACGCACTGTAAGTGAACGCCCTTCAAATTCAGCATTATCAAAAATCTCAATCAAATGCTCCGATGAACTTCGATTTCCGGTAGTAACAATAGCGAATCCACGACTGCGAGCCGCATGCGATGGGGTCACTTCCGGAGTGGGGGGTAAATTGACTCCAGGGGAATTCATATGGTTTATGATCTTGGGTGGAGGTGGTGGGTTCTGACTTACAGATTGCATGGGAATCTCTACCCTCAAGATGGAGATGGTGTTGTCGGGGTCTATTTCGTGAGACCTCTGTATCAAGTAGTTTTTCAATGAAACCCAAGTAGAAGTATATGGAACATTTCCAATGAACAACCGGCAAGGATTAACCTTGATCTGTTCGTTTTCGTCAGAATCTTCGTTTTTGATGTACATGAAAGCGTCGCTTTCTTCGCTTTCTTCATCTGGCGTGGTGGAAGGCTTGTTTTTCACCATATTCATGATGAAAGGAGGTACTGGCTGTTTACCGTTACCCGAATTAAGTGCCGATATCGACGAAGAAGAGGAAGAAAATGACGCTTTGTTGTTAGTGAAAACACTGCTGTAGGAACTTTTCCGCGAATCGAAGGACCGAGTCGAGGACGTTCTTCTGCTCAAATTCCGTGGTGGACCAGACACCGCGCTTTGCTGCAGATATTGTGTTGAAGGTTGTTGGTAGTAGTCCTCTTTGGATGTTTGTTGCAAAGAAGATGGGGAAGATGAATTGGATCTTGCTGCATATGAGGGTGTTTGTGGTGGTTGAGTGATTCCAGGGGCCTGGTATGGGAAGTAAGTGTTTGAAGGTTCGATGATACTGACATCCAATATTTTCTCCATCCACTCATATCCATTCAAGTTTTCAACAAGTTTGATGGCAAAGTTCCAGAATGAGGTTTCGAGAATAGCATAGGTATACGATTTGGGACTGGAGATTTCTTCGTTCACCGAACCCTCGTCTATAACTTCGTGAGCGAACTTGACTATTTTGTAGGTTGTGTTATCAAGGGGGCTGTAGTTTGTCTCAATAATAGAGTCTACCAACTCCACCAACTTTTCTTGTTTGATAGCGTCGGGGATGTTCGAGACTATCAATTGGGTATTGGAATAATAAGGGTATGCTCTGTAGTTGTAGTTGAACGGAGCCGCCGTTGGCGTAACCGCGGTGATTGCAGCAGATGCCGAAGGCGCAGCCCCCGTGGATGCAAATGTATTTGATTGTAGTGCAATTGTACCTAATAGTCCTGGTCCTGAAGAGATGGTGGGCGTTGTAGATATCTGCGGTGCAGACATAGCCGGTGTGACTGAGGAACGCTGTGATTTGTGTCGTTGAGGCTGATCCTGTGGCATCGTCACATCAACCCCCCGTGGAACAAAGGGGTGCGCATTGGTATTGTAAATCATATTAGAGCGGGACAGATTGACCATATTAGAGATCAAGGATACGGTGTTTGGGAAGTCTTCGGTGTGTGTAAGGGTAAAAATTTTCAACGTAGTTGGCTGTTCAAATTAAGGATGTCAAACACCAATTAAAAATAAAAAAAGCTTAATTCTAACTCAACAAAATGAGGGACTTTATCGTCAACTGCTTGACCGTTCGGATCGTCTGGACTTGTGCCGACATATAGACCACGGGAACTAAGTTGTTAGTTAGATTATATGCGATACTAGGCGGGTAAAAGAGATATGCAGGTGAGGGGTGGGGCCCGGGTCTGCACTGGCTACTTAGATGTCTCTATATGTGATATTAACCGGCAACTTTTCTTGATCCCAGCCTTCCGAATGGCTTACCGAGGTGTAGAACGGCTCAATTCCTCTCCCCATTATAAGAATAACGCCACCATTTAAACTTGGCACGCCGTGGCAATCCCCAGATGAATCCCTCTTGATAATCTATGTTCCATGCGTTCTGCGGGTTTATGCACGTTCCAATTAGAAGCTTGGAGGTGCATGTTAATTAGCTTATCGTTGGAAAAGACACGACCCTCTGTGCAGCGTCGGTTTTGTGCCACATTTTGCAGTCATAGCCTACCACAAATAGCGTCAGCAGAACATGTAAGGCATAACACTGTTTGGTTGTTGTCTATAAAAGAGCGTCGTTCTGTGAACTAATGTTCCTTGTAATTTATTTTCCATAATCCTTGTCATTACTATCAATAATGATTCCCCAACCTTGTACTCCAATCCAGCTCAACGATAAACCAGTTAGACCTCCAGCTCAGGTTGACGTCCCGCCCCCGGTGAACCATCCTTGGAAGCTACTAGGATACTGTATTATCCTATCTCTAGCGGCCTTTCCGTTGGGTTGGGACGTCGGTACAACTTCAAACATGTTTGCACTTCCCGACTTCCCATACAATAACCTTTCAAACCTCGAATTCGGTGTTTTGATCTCTTGTTTTAATTTTGGGTGTCTTTTTGGAAGTTTGTCCGTCAGCAAAGCAAACTTTTCTCTCAAATTTCTACTCCAACTTGCCAGTGTTTTTTATTTTGGCGGAACCGCAGCAGAACTTGCCGGCTGGTTCTTTTACCAAGACAATCTCTGGGTATTTATCGGAGGTAGATTTTGTTGTGGAATAGCCTGCGGAGCCTTTTGTGTTCTTGGTGGTTTATACATGAATGAACTCATGACAGACTCAAAATTTCAGTTGAGGGGAACTTTCCTCAGTTTCTGGCAGATTTGTATCTGTTTGGTTATATTAATTGGAAGTGGGGTCAACTTGATCTTGGTTCAGCCAATTATTGTGGAATATATCAAGATTGGATTCTGCGTGATGTTTAACTTGCTTATTTTAGTTGTTCCAGCATCAATCAAGTACAATATCAGGCAGGATGACCAACAAGCTTTGAGAAACACATATTCCAGAATTTACAAGAATTATATCCCAGAAATCCACTTCAAACGGTTATATGAATTACACCGTGACCAGTACATGAACCGGAAAGGAGAATCAATCTTTTCCTCAAAGAATATGAACATTATTTTGAAGTGTTGTTGCTTGATGGCCTCCCAACAATTGACTGGGATCAACTATTTTTTTTATTATGGGGCAAGCGTTTTCAACAATCCATTTGCCCTAGTCATTTTAGGTGGAATCAACCTCCTTGGATCTCTCTTGTGTCCAGTAGTGTTGAAGTTCAGCAAGATGAAAAATGATCTCTGGGCTTGTTCGGCATTCATGCTGGCGGTGATGGTAATATATTCCAGTGTTGGAACTTTTACACCCGAAGGAAACCAACCAGTTGCAATTCTAATATGCTGTTCGGCGTTATTTATCTTTGCATTCGCCATTAGTTGGGGTCCAGTGGTGGGAATAATGGTCAACATAACTAGTGAAAATAATGCCTCAATTATTTCCCTTGCCATTGCTGTCAATTGGTTGTTAAATTGGATTATTACAATGATTTCACCTATCATGATCGAACAGTTTGGCTTTGCCTATGGTTATATGTTTGCTTTCTTCTTAGTGGTCATGACTTTATTTGTTAAATTCTTTATTGTCGAACCATGAGAAAACAGTGAATTTCTAGGGGAATGACACTTGAATGGATCCTCCTTTATCCATTACTATTGAATCCATCCCATTTATTATCTCTTCAGTATATTGAAGCTTCATACACTGTATGTATTCAATAAATAGTGGTGGAACTCTCCTTTCTCGGCAAATGCCAATAATTTTAGATGACAATTGGGCGATGTAACCTCTTCACGTCGGCTAGCTGTCGCTCCAAATCAAGAAGAAAATAGGATTTTTAGGAGATTAATGTCACGGAATGCATAAGACAGATATTAGTCACAGCTAGATCGATTTTTGAACGTGTTTAGTTCTGGAGGTATATTGGACTTCGTTGGTGGAAAATCCTTTTTAACGGTTTTCATATGCAAGGATGATACAGGATGCGCTTATTTTCTCAGCGGAAACCTCTCTAAACAAAATGGCGTTGATGTAGTAGCGACATCAAAGAAGTACAACATAGCCCAGAGAGGGAACACACAATTCCGGACAACACCCTTTTCATAAGATAGGGCGCATTGGCACTCTTAGATCTTTGAGGCGCCTAGTTGTCTCTGGCACCACTAAATATTTTCACACTTTTGGTTTTATTGTGGGATATTTTCTAACGCGTTTGAATTGTTGTGCCGTGTTTTTGTTGAGCCTCATATGCACATTTTCCATGGCAATGAAAACATTGACAAAAAATGGAAATTCTGAGGCTATAGTGGTTTTCGAGATAACACGTAGTGGAAAATGCTACATTTGTTTTTTTTACTCGAAACGTGTATATGCTTTGTCGACAGCGTAAATATGCGAAGTCTCATGCAACATGGTGCCGATGTATGAAATATGATTTTGTGTTCCAAAATCATTCTTCGCTTAATCTTGTTAATTCACGATTTGCTTGGAGGAAACAACCGTAGCAACGGGATTCTCCGAAAACCTAGTCGTTCGATGGAGCAACTTCATGACCATGCGAAAATAAACTTTTTTGCTGTTCAAGCGTGCAGCAATGTTTTAGTATCGATTGATTCTCTTCTGTGACTGATGTATGCCAGTGTTTGTTTGAGCGATCTCCGAATTAAGTAATTAATATGTGCTTTCTGGGCATATTTTAAAGCGTCCCGTTTTTTTGTGCATTTTCGTGCATATTGCATCAGCACCAAACCAAAGATATACAACAACAGAAAAAACGTTCTATTTTAAATGGATTGTTACATAGTGGACTCAATTCCGTTTTTGAGTACACCAGAGGGCATTACTTACCGGCTCCTGTTTCTGCATGGTCACTAGCTGGGATCGTGGTAACATTTTTAAGTTTGTTTGCTGAAGAGCGTGCTCCTACACTAGAAACAAATCGTAACTTCAGTTATACGTTTTTGACACCGATACCGGGGCTTCTTCAATCAGAAGTATGACACGATCTTGCAAGGCACGAAGTCAAAGCATGCATCTGCTTGCGTTTGTGAAAGGAATACAAACAGGATCTCCTGTATTCTGTAGGCGTGCACGCTAAATAATTTTTTTAGTCATGCTAGATTTTAATTTTCTCATCTATACAATTATAATTGAATTCTCAGAGTTTAATCGAAGTGGAGTCAGTGCCTATTGGTTGGGGTACGCGGTGCCCGCACACCTGATTGCGTCACGAGCAATTTAGAGACAAAAAAATGTGTATCCTTAGTATTCGCTTGTATGTCCACTTATGCTATTTTGTTGTCAGCACTCTAATACACGTATACAGTTGCCTCTTCGTCCGTTGATGTTTGTGACAATATTTTTTTAACAATATTTTCTTTTCGTTATTATTATATATTTTTTTTTTGATACACTTTTTTTTTTCTTATTCAATGTAATCTATAAACTCAGAGAAAAATACTATTTTACAATATTTCTACTTTTATTATACTATCAACGCCTTTATCACTCTCCCCTTGAAAGGATCACCCACATCAATCAATCAATCAACATAGGAGTGTACACCTATAAAATTAATAAGCAGTACCTCAGCTGTTTTGGTCGTATTCCCGTGTCGAGTCTCAGTCATAACAAATAGAATTGTACCCAATTCCGGCGATTGATTTCTGGGAAATAGCAAACTGTCTCCTTATCGCAAGAGAAGAATCAGTAGTGTACCATATTACAAAGAAATAGCGATAAAAGGTACACCAGAACCACCACCATATAGTGCCGCCACCTATTATGGCAAAGAAACGCTTGAACCCTTCTATCAAAAAAAGCAGGACGCGATCGGGGTGCTTGACATGCCGTGACCGGCATATGAAGTGTGATGAACAGCTCCCTGTATGTCGAAACTGTATCAAATCAAAGCGCAAATGTTACCGTGGTGTACGGCTAAATTTCACCCAGTATACTATCTACAATCCACACGAGAAGTCTCCAAACACAGCCCCAGGACCGGCCAGAGAGTATCGTTTATTGGACCAGTCTATCACAATAGCTTCTCTATATAAGGATGGTAAACGACACTATGATCCATATCTTCATTTGCATACACAGAAAGACTTGGAAGAATCCGATCTACAATATCAAAAGGATGTCAATTGCTCATTCCCTTCAACAATCCATACGACGTCGCTTGATAATGAGATTGAGGGTCACATGTCATCTCCCACCGTGGCCAGCGTCCCGTTGTATTCGACAGCTGCCCCGTTACAACCGACTTCTACTTCAAATTTTGACAATAACATCATATTGGAGAATTTTGAGATCACAGATCTATTGCTCAACGATTACTATGTTATGAACCAAGCTCCTAGCGGCTACATGAACTCATCCCTAAACACAGACTCTTCGAACTTCTTCAACCTACGTACACTGTTCCACAATCCCGATGTTCCAACGTTTAGTCACAGCCCTGACATATCCAGTTCATCCTCCGAAATAGCACTGAATGTTGATGCAGTTGCCTACATTAATTTGATTGAAAAGGAACGATACTACTGGATTTTGGATTTGTTCAATGAGTTGAGTATCTGGAAATCCGTGATTCCACGTTATTGTCTTCAAGCAAGCGTCAATAGTGATCTGTTCTTAATCAATTGCTTGCTTAATTGTTCGGTATCACCACCCCACGCCCTTAACATTTCCCTTGAATCCCTCATTAACGAACAGCTAACGTTATGGCATTCAGCAAGGTTAATCAAAATAGTCCACTGCGATAACATCAACATGTTTGAAAATCTTCTCATCAGCATTACCTTGGTTCTTTTCAGCATATATCTAAAGACTTCGAAGTCCCAATGTTCCGCCTACCATAAAGTGGCGATAAACAATCAGATAAAGATATTTAACAAGATTCTAATCAAGATTGGAAACTTTCAACGCACTAAGAAGTCATCCAAGTCAACCATTCTAGTGTGCACTATTCAAGCTATTATTATGCTCAAGTTCTTTATAATCAAGAAGTTTGACTTTGACTTCAACTTCAATACACCTGTTCACGAGGGCTTATCACCAGGCAGTGCATACTACCCCAAGGAAAACACGTTCTCCGACTTTGAATTGGATGAAGACGAAGATATGCTAGAAGACATAACTTATTTGCATATGAGCGAGCCTCATGCTAAAGAAGTTTCAGAAAAGGCTGCTGCTCCAGTATACGATCGATTTGTTCTGGAGAATGCCCTGATTACTAGTTTGCTTCGACTAAATAAATTCGAGATTGTGAATTTGAATCAATCATTCAAGAAATATGACTTCCCTCAAACCAACTACCACTCTCATGAGGATCACCATTTATTCAAAAGCGATGCTTTGAAACTACGAGAGTTCATCTGGTACATGATTAAACTAAACTACGTGATACATCATCCGGAGAACAAACACATCAGAGTAGATTACAACTTCGTTTATCAAGACCACAATTTGATACTTCCTCAGTTGACTGAAGAAGAAGATGCAAAATCGGACGACGAATCTACAGACATAGCTTCGGGGTTAACACAAACTTCTAATTACAAGGTTGTATTCCCCAATGAGCGAGGAATTGCCTTCAATTTGATTCGGGAATTTATCAATAAGTTGATCAATATTAACGCAGAAGATGTCTTACGACGCTCTAATCAGAGGATTGAACAAATTTTTCGTGTGATAGAAGAGTCTTTTTCTGAATCGAAGATCAAAAGTATGTGGAGAACTCACTTTGGCTGGGCTTTGAACCAGTTAAACGGCGACGTGAGCAAAGATTGACCGTGTACATAAACATTCTGTATAATTATTGTAAAAACATTGCCAGAGACTACGCATATTCCGTTTCATAATCCATCACTATAATTGCTTCCTGCTCGTAATTTTTTCCTGTATCTCGTATCGTTTTCAATTCAGCTACTGACAAGCAGGCTGAATTTGAGGCTGAGGAAACAGATATTTCTGGCCAGCTAATTCCACTGCTTTCCCAATTTTTTTTGGGAGGGCTGGCCCACCGACGAAAAGAACAACAAGGCAAAATACCTGTTTCAGTACTAAAAGTTAAAGAATTGCGCCCTAGTCAGCGCATTTGCCAAGGTGGTTGTCGTTTCAATCTGGCAGGACATATTTACGCGGGGTTATAAAAAATATGTTAATAATACACTCTATTTGTGATTTATATAATAGTTTACAAAAATAAGATATCGTTCAGGCAACTCTATGGGTGGAAAGTTAAATGGTCTTACTAACGGGTTAGAGTTTGTTATTTTTATGCACCGTGGGCAATTTCATGTTGCGGATTCCACCCATACGAGAGGTGGAAATCGTGGATAGCTACAACTATTGCCAATTAGTAAAATTTTGGTAAGATGCATGTTTTTTAGTGATTCAGACCATAATCAACCCACGCATCGAACCATTACGTATCGGTATGGTACTACTGAGATTTTCACCTCGCCATTAATTCGGAATAATCAATTCAATATCCGTGTGTAGGGTTTGGAGGTGTGGATCTCAATCAAAATTAAATCACACAATTTACCCGGACAAAGTGGAAAACCCACTATTACCCGGACACATCGCGCGAAAAGTTTTTCCATCCTTGTATAAACTGGTCGTAGTATAACTAGCAAGTTACTTCTTAGCACAATTCAAAAATGTCCCAAGGTACCTTATTCACCACCGAACAAATCAGAGGATTTGTCCCAAAGGCTTTGATTAAGCACTTCAAGTTAGATATTAAAATCTCTGACAAGGAAGATGCTGCCTACAAGAACAACTTCGTCTTGAACAAGATCCCAGCCTTTGTTGGTCCAAAGGGTTTCAAGTTGACCGAATCCATTGCCATTGTCATTTACTGTATGTATACCAATTGAATCCTCCCCAGCCCTAATGCTTGTCCATATTTGTTGTTTTAAGTGATGAGAGAATTTTTCATTATTATACAGTTATCCCTGTCTTAATAAATTATGTCGAGAATTTTTAATCTGAAAGAAATTGGACTTCTAGCATTAAAGGCTTCTTTATTTTGGTTGTTGTTTTGGTATCAATTTACTAACAATTATAGTGATCAACTTGGCTGAACCAAACTCCAAGTTGTTGGGTAAGAACGCTCAAGAATACGCTCAAGTCTTGAAGTGGTTGTCTCTTTCCACCGCTGAGTTCCTCCCAACTCTTGCCAAGGCTTTCCAACCATTGATTGGTGCTGTTCCATACAACAAGAAGCAAGTTGAAGACGCTTCTGCTTACCTCGAAACCGTTGCTTCTATCATTGAAGACAGATTGATCAACTACACCTACTTGGTTGGTGAAAGATTGACCATTGCTGACCTTTACGTTGGTGCCTTCTTCGTCAGAGGTTTCCAATACTTGTTCGGTTCTGAATGGAGAAAGCAACACCCAGGTATCACCAGATGGTACAAGACTATCATCAAGACTGAAATCTTCTACAACCAATTGGGTGACTTTGAATTCATTGAAAAGCCAGTCGAATTCGTTCCTCCTAAGAAGGAAAAGAAGGCTGCTGCTCCAAAGAAGGAACAAGCTCCAAAGGCTGCTGCTGCTCCAGCTGAAGACGAACCAGTCGTCGAAAAGAAGGCCAAGCACCCATTGGAAGCTTTGGGCAAGCCAAAGACTCCAATTGATGAATGGAAGAGACAATACTCTAACGAAAAGAAGATTAGAGAAGTTTCCGTTCCTTGGTTCTGGGCTAACCAATACGACCCAGAAGACTGGTCTTTGTGGAAGGTTGACTTCAAGTACAACGAAGAGTTGACCTTGACTTTCATGTCGAACAACCAAATCACTGGTTTCTTCAACAGATTGTCTGCTTCCACCAAGTACGCTTTCGGTTCCTTGGTTGTCTACGGTGAAAACAACGACAACGGTATCACCGGTTTCTTCATCGTCAGAGGCCAAGACTACAAGCCAGTCTTTGAAGTCGCTCCAGATTGGGAATCTTACGCTTACACCAAGTTGGACGGTTCCAACGAAGAAGACAGAAAGTTCGTCAACAACATGTTGGTCTGGGACGAACCTGTCGTTGTCGACGGTAAGCCAAGAGAAATTGCCGACGGTAAGGAATTCAAGTAATCTTTTAAGTACTAGCTTGTTAGATAATAATAATACCGTGAAATTAGCAATCGACCTTTTTTTAATTCTGTAAAACTACTTGATATTGGGCCAAACTCTAACCGGGATACGAAAGGGTTTTGGCTAGTGGCAGACGTGTGTTACACAAACATGCCTGGTATGCGCACGACATTGTCAACGCCAAAATTTTTTGTTGCCAAATCAACAACATCTACATACGTCAGGAAGGGACGACAGTATTATTCCCGAGTAGTAACTTCAGCATGGCATTCAACAAGAACCAGATCATACGTAACATACGAAGGAAACCGTTATCGGTGATCGCTCCTTTGACGGTCATCGTGATGCTTTACTTGTTCTTGTTTTCCGGCTCGGGTTCGGGATCCAAGTCAAAGACCAACAACTATAGTTATAAGAAAAAGACCCGTGGCTGGTTCTCAAAAAACAGAGACTCAGTCATCTTGCAAAACTTGCCCAAGAACCACATCAGCCACTACGATTTGAACAAATTGACCACCTCGGCCAACGCATTGGTCAACAAGGAAGAGGTGTTGATCTTGTCGCCAATATCGCGGTTTTCACCCCAATACTGGGACAACTTGCAGAAGTTGTCGTATGACCCTACCTTGATTTCGTTGGGATTTATCTTGCCCAGAAATGCCGAAGGTGACACTGCCACCAAGGATTTGGAAACCGCCATCAAAAAGAGCCAGGCGGAGGGTAAGTTGAAGTATAAAAAGATCACCATCTTGAGACAAGACACCCCATCATTGCCTAGCCAGGCAGAAAAGGATAGACACTCGTTTTCTGTTCAGAAGGAAAGAAGATCGATGATGGCTCTTGCCAGAAACTCGTTGGTATTCACGGCATTATCCCCAGCCCACTCATGGGTGTTGTGGATGGACGCAGACATCATCGAAACTCCAGTAAGTTTGATTCAAGATTTGGCTTCGCATAACAAACCGGTGATTTCGGCCAACGTCTACCAGAGATACACCGACGACTCAGGGAAGCCGGCTATCCGGCCATACGACTTCAACAACTGGGTTGAGTCGGAAGAAGGTTTGAAGATTGCGTCTGAATTAAAGGAAGATGAAATTGTTGTCGAAGGTTACGCTGAGATGGCCACTTACAGACCATTGATGGCACACTACTACGATGCTAAAGGTGATGTTAACACTGAAATGGCTTTGGACGGTGTTGGAGGCGGTGCTGTGTTGGTCAAGGCCGATGTGCACCGTGACGGGGCCATGTTCCCATCGTTCCCATTCTATCACTTGATCGAGACCGAAGGGTTTGCTAAGATGGCCAAGAGGTTGGGCTACGAAGTGTTTGGATTGCCAAACTATTTGGTGTTCCACTATGACGAGTAGAGAAGCAAGATATTATATATTATAGTTCGGTATATAGACCTACCTTTTTTTTACATATTGAATCAGGTAATAACCCGAGAGCCGCACCATTTTTCGTTTTTGTAACTTTTTTACCAGATGAGGTCTCTGAAAAAAATGCGAAGCGATGAGCGATATCAAGTTTCTACTTCAGTACCATATCTAAGACATAATGCAACTTTCGTGGAAGGATATCCCTACTGTGCCTACGTCCAACGATATGTTGGACATTGTGCTTAACAGAACCCAGAGAAAGACGCCAACCGTCATCAGACCTGGTTTCAAGATCACCCGTATCCGTGCCTTCTACATGAGAAAGGTCAAGTTTACTGCTGAAGGTTTCACTGAGAAGTTCACCGACCTTCTCAGTGGGTTTCCTAATATCAACGATGTGCATCCATTTCACAGAGACTTGATGGACACTTTGTATGAAAAGAACCATTACAAGGTTTCTTTGGCTGCCGTTTCGAGAGCAAAGACCTTGATAGAACAAGTGGCCAGAGACTACATGAGATTGTTGAAGTTTGGTCAGTCTTTGTACCAATGTAAGCAATTGAAGAGAGCTGCTTTAGGTAGAATGGCTACCATCACCAAGAAGTTGAAGGACCCTTTCGTCTACTTGGAACAAGTCAGACAACATTTGGGCCGTTTGCCAAGTATCGACCCCAACACCAGAACGTTGTTGATCTGTGGTTACCCCAACGTTGGTAAATCTTCCTTCTTGAAGTGTATCACCAAGGCTGACGTCGAAGTGCAACCATATGCGTTCACCACCAAGTCGTTGTACGTTGGTCATTTTGACTACAAGTACTTGAGATTCCAAGCCATCGATACTCCAGGTATCTTGGACAGACCAACCGAAGAGATGAACAACATTGAAATGCAATCTATCTATGCCATTGCCCATTTGAGATCGTGTGTGTTGTACTTTATGGATTTGTCGGAACAGTGTGGTTTCTCGATCGAAGCCCAAGTCAAGTTATTCCATTCCATCAAGCCATTGTTTGCCAACAAGTCTGTCATGGTTGTCATGAACAAGAGTGACATCATCAAGGTCGAGGACTTGGACGAAGAAAAGCAAGAGTTGTTGAAGACTCTTACCACTGTTCCAGGTGTTGAAGTCATGCATGCTTCGTGTCACGAAGAAGAAAACGTTATGCAAGTTCGTAACCAAGCTTGTGAGAAGTTGTTGACTGCTAGAATTGAACAGAAGTTGAAGGGTGCTGCCCGTGTGAATAATGTGTTGAACAAGATTCACGTTTCGCGTCCACAAGCCAGAGATGACGTTGACAGATCTGCCTTCATCCCAGAAGGTGTTAAGGAACTTGCCAAGTATGACAAGGAAGATCCTAACAGAAGAAGATTGGCCAGAGACATCGAAGAAGAAAACGGTGGTGCCGGTGTCTTCAACATCAACTTGAAGGACAAGTACCTCTTGGAAGACGACGAATGGAAGAACGATACAATGCCCGAATTATTGGACGGTAAGAACGTGTACGATTTCTTGGACCCAGATATTGCTGCCAAGTTGCAAGCATTGGAAGAAGAAGAAGAGAGATTGGAAGCCGAAGGATTCTACGACTCCGACTCCGAAATCGAAGATGAAGAAGTCGAAGACATCAGAGAAAAGGCACAATGGATCAGAGATAAACAAAAGAAGATGATTATTGACGGTAGAAACAGAAAGTCGCTTAAGAACCACGCCATCATGCCAAGAGACCAAATCAAGAAGTCTTTCAGCGAAATGGAGGAACACATGTACTCTATTGGACACGACACCGACGCTTTGAGACAACGTACCGGCAAGGCCGGCTCGAGAAAGGCCTCTTCCGGTGTTGATATCTTGAAGAAGAACCAAGGTATCCAAGGTTCCAAGATCAACAAGAAGAACGCACCAGCTGCGCAAACCGATCGTCTTAATGATGGTTTGGCAGATGGGGCTTTGAGATCGCAAGCTGAAAGATTGGCCAAGATCCAAAGAAGAGAAAGAAACAGACAAGCCAGACAAGGTGAAGGTGATCGTCACTCGACCGCCATGTTGCCTAAGCACTTGTTCTCTGGTAAGAGAGGTATCGGTTCCAACGACCGTCGTTAAGCATTTATATTTAGGTATCGCAGATACGTGTGCACTAGTTTTAATACATTGATAGTAAACTTAGACTAAGAGAGGAAGCGTTGGGACGTTAACCGCATACAGACGCCGCAGTCCATGAAACCCTTTTGGATGCGGTCCCCGCGATCCGAGGAAGCATTTGTGAAATTGTAACTATAATCGAATTATTCCCATACAGGAAACCCGATAACGAACAAGGTTTTTTCCATACTGCGGGTGGCAGCAGCCACAGCCACTCTTTCCCTTACGTGTTCCCACCGCATCCAGCATACCGTCGCATGATGGGCAGCATTGAACGAGTGTTGGGGGTTCTGGGCACCGCCGGCTCGTTTTAGCGTTATTTTTACGCGCGACGGCCTCACCCGTGGATATTCCACCACCACCACAATTGCAGGCGGGATGGTAATCTCTCGTGCCGATTGAGAATGATTTTTTTTTTCCTGGGAAACCGGCGGTTTTGTGTCACTTCACCCATATAGATAAGCAATTCCTTTGTGATTAGCAAAATGATTCACAGTTTTTAGTTTTATATAACCATTGTTGCTTTCCCCGTTTGTAATAGAAATACATACACAATACACCTGTTTTGAAATCGCTGCTATATTCCATGAAAGCCGACGTAGAGATCGTGGGACGTTTCCACCCCGATCCCGGCCATCCAGTTTCCAGACCAGGCCTCGAATCACCCACCAATATCAAGCACACCAAAAAACCCAGAACGTTGGCCAACTTCAGTTTGGCTTCGTCGTCCCTTCCTCCCAACACGGGACCGCCCGGATCCGTGACGAACGGCAACGGCAACGGCAACGGCAACACCAACGCCACTTCCAACAAGAACTTGAGCCATGTTCCCTGCAAGTTCTTCAAGCAGGGTATCTGCCAGGCCGGCAATTCGTGTCCGTTTTCCCACAACTTGGACGGCTCTTTGGGCGCAGACAAGTTGCCCTGCAAGTATTTCCAGAAGGGCAACTGTAAGTTTGGCCTCAAGTGTGCTCTTGCCCACTTTTTGCCCGACGGAACGCGTGTCAACTCGAAGAACTTGTTGGCCAACTCGGGATATCGCCGGGTGTCAAATAACTCAAACAGACAACCAAGTCCTCCATCGCTGGCCGAACCAATGGATATCAGTTTGGGACATGCCACGTTGACCACCCCCAACTTTTTGCCCCAAAAGCTGTCGCAAAGCTCTCAACCTCTACAAAGACATTACTCCACCAACACGTCGCCGGGCCCCTTAACAAGCTCACCCGCCGCATACTCAAACTTCTACAGTGCGCTGTCTGCGTTCTTTGGGAACGGCAAGAGTCTAATTGCCAGATCTTATGGTTCACAATACGGCGAATCGGCCATTGTTGACGATGACGATTCGTCTTATGGCGCTGATAGCGAGATTTTCGAAGAAGACTACGTTCCTGGATCCTTAAGCGACTTGATATTGACTCCACAAGAACTGATCCGACGCGATTCGAGGTCACAGTCTGGAACCCTACTTGTTCGTCCTAGTCTAAGCTCCATCGTGAGCTCAACTACCGAAGAGCCCGCCACGCCAAAGTCACAACCAATCCAGTTGAATGATAAGCGGCGGGCTGATGATTTATTTTTCATGGATTAATGCTGATGATTCACTCCTAGATGGAGATGTTTTTTTTTGTACTTTACGGGGTTGGTTGGATCCTAAAATGGTTGATTTATTTCTCTTTGGACATTAATCATAGAATGCTGATAAACCTATTTTTCATTTTACGTACAGTGTTTATTATGCTTATTTACATGAATCCTTTGGTTATAGTTTGTTGATGTCTTCTTACTCAGTCAATTTGCGGGGGTTGGCTCTGTAGATATCACCACTCGTTCTAGAGAACGCCAACATGTATTTGGGGTCGGAAAAGTCGTCTTCAGGAGTCACCTTTCTGATGTGGTCCGACTCAAACAATGAACCAACCAAACACATCTGCTTGGTCCATGGATCAAAAGTGTACACCAAGTAGTCGGTGACGGTTCTCTCCGTCTCGTTTGTGTTGTCTGGTTGAACCACCGAGACCTTCTGCTTGGTAGTTACCTTCACAACCATTTGAACAAAAGCAGTGATGTTGTTGGCGTCAGGCAATGCGTTGAACGATACCACTTTAGGATTGCCAACCACCGAATCCAAGTGCCATTTTAATACCGAGCCTACGGGGAAAGTGGCAGATCTCTCGACCAAACTCTTGACAACTTCATCTCCAGCAACGTTCTCCAATTGGGAACGCAAGTATGTGGCCCTGTCATTCTTCTTTTTGCTGCAAGCAGCGGCAAAAATCTTGTTGGTCTTGACAAACAAATCAATGGCGTTCTCCTTCCATTCGTTAAAATGTAATCCCGAGGTGGTTTCTCTCTTAAACTTGACAACACTGTAGGTATTGACAACAAATAACCCCAATCTTCTGAAGATCAATTTATGCCACGAAGTTACTGGACTCTCCAAGAACTTGGGTGGAATATAGAAGTCAGCCATGACACCAATATTCTTGATTGGAACCTGTGTTATGTCTCCAACCGCCTTTTTGTTACTCTTGGCATAGTTTCTAAGCCCAACAAAGTTTCTAGTAACGGGAAACACCCTACTGGCAGTGCCTATTCTCAACATATCGCTTACTCGTGGAGTCGTACGGTTGGGGTTCAAATTGAAAATTTTCCAGAGTAGTAATAATGTCGCAAAATATCGTGCTGTTTTGGTTGCATGCGACATTTTCTTTGGAATCATCAAAAAAGTTGCGATGAGATAAGCTTGACAAACCTACAAGACACCATGCCAGTGAAGTCAGGAAAGCAGAAGCTCGCGCCTGAAAAGGAGCGTTTTATTCAATGTTGCGGTGATATTTCGTTGGAGTTAGTGGCTTCGCTCAAGAACTCGAAGGATATCAACTTGAACGGGTTGATCATCAGATACGCAAAGAAGTACAAGCTCAAGCAACAACCACGTTTGACCGATATCATCTCTTCTATTCCAGATCAGCACAAAAAGTACTTGATACCAAAGTTGAAGGCCAAGCCCGTGAGAACGGCTTCGGGTATCGCTGTCGTCGCCGTCATGTGTAAACCACATAGATGCCCCCATATTGCATACACCGGTAACATTTGTGTGTACTGTCCTGGTGGACCCGATTCTGATTTTGAGTACTCAACCCAGTCGTATACCGGCTATGAACCTACATCTATGAGAGCCATCAGAGCTAGATACGATCCATATGAACAAGCCAGAGGTAGAATCGAACAGTTACGGCAACTCGGTCATTCTATTGACAAAGTCGAATACATCATCATGGGAGGTACATTCATGTCGTTACCTATCGACTACAGAGAAGGGTTCATCACACAATTACATAATGCCTTGACCGGATTCAATGGCCGTGACATAGACGAGGCCATTCAGTTCTCGCAGCAGTCCCAGACCAAGTGTGTGGGGATTACTATTGAAACCAGACCAGATTACTGTACCGAGACCCATCTCAGTGACATGTTGAAGTATGGATGTACCAGATTGGAAATCGGTGTCCAGTCAGTGTACGAAGATGTGGCCAGAGATACAAACAGAGGGCACACTGTCAAGTCTGTGTGCGAAACATTTGCCGTGGCTAAGGATGCTGGATACAAGGTTGTGTCACACATGATGCCGGATTTGCCCAATGTCGGCATGGAAAGAGATCTCGAGCAATTCAAGGAATACTTTGAGAACCCCGACTTCAGAACTGACGGGCTTAAATTATACCCTACTCTCGTTATCAGAGGTACCGGTTTGTATGAATTGTGGAAGAAAGGTTTATACAAATCATACAACGCCAATGCATTGATCGACTTGGTGGCCCGTATTCTCGCATTGGTTCCACCTTGGACCCGTATCTACCGTGTCCAAAGAGATATTCCCATGCCCTTGGTTACCTCAGGTGTCGAGAATGGTAACTTGAGAGAATTAGCTCTTGCCAGAATGAAGGATTTCGGTACCACTTGTCGTGATGTGCGGACAAGAGAAGTCGGTATTCAGGAAGTGCATCACAAGGTTGCCCCTGATCAAGTTGAACTTATCAGAAGAGACTACTATGCCAATGGTGGTTGGGAAACATTCTTGTCATACGAGGACCCCAAGAAGGATATCTTGATTGGTTTGTTGAGATTACGGAAGGCTACCAAGAAGTATACTTACAGAAAGGAGTTCACCTCACAGCCAACTTCCATTGTCCGTGAATTGCATGTCTATGGTTCTGTCGTTCCATTGCACTCGAGAGATCCTAGAAAGTTCCAGCATCAAGGGTTCGGCACTTTGTTAATGGAAGAAGCTGCCAGAATTGCCAAAGAGGAGCACGGCTCCGAGAAGATTAGTGTTATTTCCGGAGTGGGTGTGAGGAACTACTATGCCAAGTTGGGTTACGAGTTAGACGGACCATTCATGTCCAAGTCATTAAAGGACTAATCCATTCATGTATTCATATAGTTTAAAAGTGAATAAAACAAGCTAGAAATAAAACAGCGTCCGTTTATCTATTATTGAGAAAGTTGCGATTATTGTTGGGCAAGCCACCTCTATGTAATGCTGGAGCCTTGACTTTGTTCTTCAATAATGAATGCACACTCTCAATATTAGGTGGCATTGGTGCCACCGAAGCCACTCTTATATTGGAAGCCTTCGAACTCTTGGTGCTACTGGAGCGCGATACGCTCTTGGCCTCAGCTCGTTCAAGACGTTCCTTCACCAGGATGTCCATGTGTGGGTCCACCCCACGGTACTTGGCCAACCAAGGATTACTCAAAAGTGCAGCATACGAAGGACGAAGATCGGGGTTCTTGTTGAGACAAGATTTAACAAACATCCTAGCTTCTTTGGAATAAGTGTTGGCATCCAAAGTGGGTGGATCACCGTCCACAATTGCACTCAATTGAGAGAAAATATTGCCATATGTTTCAGCAGGGTATGGATAGTGTCCAGCAGCAACCTCAAGTATAGTTAAGCCTAAAGACCAGATATCTGATTGAACAGAATAAGTGGCATCGTCGGGGTTCAAGGTCTTAATTCTCTCAGGTGCCATATACGATTGACAACCAATGTTGGTCTTTGCCAAAGATGCAACCAAATTTCCAGACACACCAAAGTCACATAACTTGACTTTGCCGTGGGTATTGACCAAGATATTTGTCGGTTTCACATCACGATGGATGATATTATGCTTGTCCTTCAATTCTTTTAACCCTTCAATCACACATTCAGCTATATATGCCAAACATGCTTCGTCCTGAACTCCATCGTCTTTTCCATAAACCTTGTCTAGAGAACCTCCATCCATGTACTCCATACACATATAAACTGCTCCTTCGACAAAGAAGGCTCCGTAAAAGTCAACAATGTAAGGGGAGTCACATTTATGCAAGATTTCCAATTCCATCAAGATTTGTGTGAATTTGGTTTCATCCAATTCCAACCTGACTTCCTTCATGGCCATCAAAACCCCCGTGGGCTTATGTAATACCTTCAGCACTGAACCATAATTACCATGGCCCAACTCCTCAATATACTCTAATTCTTCAAGAGAAATTCTAAACGAAGAACCAGACAGGAAATCTACCCCCTTTGAATGTAGCGAGGCTTTGCCTGCGAAATTCAATTGGCCAGACTTTATATCAACATATTTTGAATAGTTTGCAAATAAGCCCTGTAATTGTGGCTTTTGGGACCCATTTTTCGGTTTATTATTGGGAACACTGGGGTCGGAATTGTCATTAGTAGAGTCAGAATTGACATTGACGTTCTTATGCTGGGGGAGATCGCTGTTGGACGCATCAAGGTTTAGTTTGAAATTTGTCTTATTCTTGCGTTCCGACAATCTTCGAGACAAACCGCTCGCGGGCTTAAGTCTGGGTGAGATTGGAAGAGGGTATTCTTGACCAAAATTACCACGAGATATGGCAGTTTTAGTTGTGTCCGACTCGTTTATGGTAGGACTGAGTTGTAATGGTGAAGTCAATGGGCTACCTTTGTTCATGTCATCCATGTTTAGTTTCATTCCTCTTCTCTCAGATAACGAGGGTTTTTTCTTAGAGAGCTCAAACGGAGGATTCTGCCCAAGGGGCGAGGTATTCTGGCCCTTGACAGAGGAACCAGTCAAGCCCGATATATTGTTCAATTTGGGGAGAGGGGAGCGGTCATTGAGTGTGCTATCGATGGAAAGTTCGTGGATGCTGGGCGACGGAATCAATTCCTTCGATGCTGTATCGTTTGCGGATAACGAACGGTGATTGGACGCGGGAAGTGGAGGCAATGGCTTATTGGGGATTCCGAGATCGAACGATGTTCCGTGATGACTCTGAATTGGTGGTAATTTGGGCGAAAGGGATGGTGGAGAGGGGGCGTCGCCAGCGCCGCTGAATGGTTTTGTTCTCTTCTGTTGAAAAGCCAAGAGTCTTGCCTTTATATCATCATTTAATTGAGGAGCCGAGGGTGTGCTTGGTAAAGGTGGTGATTGGGGTGGATTGCTAGAGGCCAATTTGGGAGACTGGATCAAGAGCTTATCTAGATTTAAGTCATGAGACATAATTGCTAAGCACACAAGCGGTCAACGCTAAGATCCAAGTTGTCGCGTGTTTGGTTGATTAGTTGGGTGTTACAACTAGGTGAGTATCTAGAGCCTTTTAGTAGGATATGGTAAGGAATGACTTCAAAAGTACACGAGATACAGGAGGAAAGAAAATGCTGAGGTACAACGAAATGTGCGTAGGTACCCTTTTTGTTTAATGGAGGTGAACAAAAAATTTAAATTTCTCGACCCGAGTTTGTATATAAGCTTATGCCGCCAGGTTCAGCAACTGTCGCCCAGCGGCGGGATCAGCGGCATTGAGTCAAAGCATTAAACCGGAAATAAGCGGTGTGGAATTTCTCCACCGGGGGCTAAGAGTTCTTTATGATTGGTTTATCGAACTACTAGGGCGATTAGTAATAGACTAATCAGATCCTCGAACGCAGACCGCACTTAATTTCCCTTGCTCCTACAACACTCCATCCCACCCACCTGTAATCGGATCGCGGACTTTTACACGCATTGCAGGAGTTAGTTACCAACTGCGCTTATGTAAGCGCAACTTATTATCCAGAAACAAAACCTAAAACGAAAATCTTACCAGAAAGTACGAAGCTACCATTCCTGCACACTTCCACCATAAGGAAACCATGGAATGGGGTTCCAGGTCCAGCTTAACGACTATGATTCGTATCAGACAGTACCTACCAAGCTAGATCAGCTCTATTCTTGCGTTAAACAAGTTCCTATCATTCGGATTTATGGCTCATTTGCATGTACGAATGAGAATACAAAGCGGCAAAAGACCAACGACAACAACCTGCCATCGTCTTCGTCCGTGTTCAACGTACTTATACATGTCCACAACTACTATCCATACATATACATTGATTGTTTTGAAGATCACAATGTTGTCAGTTCCGAGGGACATCTTGATAAGATAACAGACGCGCTAGAATGGTTTCTAGCTGAGTCTTTTGCAACCGGACGAAAATCAAACAACGCCGATGAAGAGATCGAAGACTCAGAAGTACCGGAGACAATACCAAAGACTGCCAGAAAATACATTGCCCGCGTTTCATTGTGCAAGGCCACGCCCATATACGGATTCCACGTTGGGTACAGCTTGTTCTACAAGGTATCATTTCTTTCGCCGTTGTACAAGTCAAGATTGGTCAAACTACTACAAACTGATATGCATCCCATGTTCAAGCCCTCAAAGAAGTCAAAAGTTGATATTTATGAGGGCCATATTCCCTTTCTTCTACAATTTCTTACTGATTTCAACTTATTCGGTTGTGGGTGGCTCGATATCAATCATTTTTACTTTCGGTCTCCAATTATCAACGAAAAACACAGGATAATATATACACACGATCAGATGGAAAACCTACGCCACTTCTTGTATCCATTTATTGAGCAAAAGAATGTTCTTAAACTGTTTCCTCAGGAAGATTCCCTGTACAAATTTAATAGAATGGGAAAGAGTATTCTTGAAATCGATATTACAACAGCAGATATTATGAATAGGGATAGCTTGATATCGCGTGATCTTCACCACGACTTTGTCGAGGCTTACAACTTTCAAAATAACCAGATAACCAATCAGATATATCTTTCCTCGTTGGCCCACGTTTACAATGACCTACGGTACCAGTGCGACTTAAGAGGCTCTAACTTCATGAATGACGATCCCAATATATCAACAAGTGTGGAAATTCTAGGTATAGGTCTGACCAAGTGGTCAAACCAACCTGAACTCGATGAGCTTTTGCAAAATGTCATTCGCCTCAATAAACCTACTAATTTCAGTATGAAAAACTATTCGTTAAAAACGATCAATAATGATATTTTGAAAGTCTTCACAACTAGTTTCAGGCTAATTGATAAGGAAAAGACGATGAAGTATCACAAATTTGACCTATTGTATGAAAGTGATTTGGAAAATTGGAAATCAGACAAGAAATATCTATTTACCCAACCATTACATACTCAACTGGTATCATTTGCTAATACATCTACCAGCGACGCCCAAATATCGGGAGGGCTCATAAAACCCAACCAAGAAAGAAATGATGATAACGATAATGATAATGAAACCGATTATGACACTGATGAATATTTTAACAATAACGACATTAATGATGACTACTTTGATGAGGCAAACAAAGAGTTCACATTAAGAGAAAACGAAATCGTTGACGATGGGGCAGAAGTAATTATTGCCGATCTTACCCAACTACACGAACTTGATGAGAGCATTAAACTAAAACTTACACAGAAAAGATCTCAAACTCATACAACCAGGGCACGGGACAACGAGATGCATCAAAGTAGTCCTGTAATGCAAATACCAAGTTCATTTGATGATTTTACGTTTACACAAGAGCAAAATACGGATAAGCATTTTGTTGATTTTCATTTGGGAACCAATGTATTCAACGTTCCAGTCCCAGACTCCCTATACCCAGATAAGATATCTGAAGATTTTGATAACCGAGGAATTCTTATGATTAATTACCGTGACCCGTTCTATGACAAAAGTTCGGATCTACCTTCTCGACCTCTCATATTTGGCAATAAAAAGATCAAGGTTGCCTTGTACAATGATGAAGTCTTGCCATCGACAGAAATGTCCAAACTAATTGAAAATGAATGTGAAACAGCAGAAACAACGATTAAGTTGCATAGGTGGCAGTATGTTAAGGAACCTCCGCTGAAAGAGGCAGTTAAAAAGTGGTTTTATGAAGAAAAAGACAAAGATGCCAAAAAGTATCTTAAGTTTAAATCACAGATTGAACCAGGTGCAACCAAATCACACAGTTATAAATTATCGTACAATTCGTTAAAGGTTAAGAGGAAGAAAGATGGATTTAATTCTCTCTCTAATTTTTACATGGAAATTCATGCAAATACCGAGGACGATAAATTTCTCCCAAATCCAGAGTATGACGAGATTTCAGCCATTTTTTATCACTTTGATGATCCCAATGGTATGTTTTGCAATTTAATTTCGGGAATTTTGATCTTGAACTCAGGTTATGACACGAAAATGATAGAGAAATTAAATTTGGAGCAATCAATTGAATTTTTTGACACAGAAGAGACATTAGTGAATCGATTACTCGAATTATTAGAACTATATGACCCAGATATTTTATCCGGTTATGAGGTCAACGCTTCTTCATGGGGTTATGTCATTGAAAGATTTAAGGTACACTACGGTATAAATTTAATGCCTTGTCTTGGAAGAGGTACATTTAAAAGCAATGGTAAATTTGGTGATAAATGGGGATATACTCATACTTCTAACATAAAAATCAATGGTAGGCATACCATGAATATTTGGAGAATTCTAAGAAAAGAAGTTAATTTGACGGGATATTCTTTGGAAAATGTATCTTATCACCTATTACACCAGTCATTGCCAAGATACCTGAATGTCTACTTGAGCGGTCTACTCAAAAGTGGGAGATTTTCACCAACGTTACTATTCTTCAAATATTATTTGCGTCGTCTTGAGTTGACATTAAAAATCATCGAAGTCCAGGAACTTATTACTAGAAATGTTGAACATTCTCGTATTATTGGGGTTGATTTCAATTCTATATTTTATCGAGGTTCTCAGTTTAAGGTGGAATCGATCTTTTCGAGATTAGCCAAACTGGAGAGCTTTCTTTTGAATTCTCCATCGAAGCAACAAGTCAATGACATGAAGTCGCTAGAATGCATCTCCTTGATTTTGGAACCGGATTCCAATTTTTACAAGTCGCCCTTGGTGGTGTTGGATTTTCAATCATTATATCCTTCTGTTATGATAGCATACAATTACTGTTACTCCACCTTATTAGGAAGGTTGCATAATTTTAAACAGAGCAAGAATCCAGTGGGATACCTCGATACTTTGCAGTTACCCAAAGGATTGGTCGACCTCTTTCACAAATTGGATGCTGTAAATGTTTCACCAAGCGGATGTATGTTTGTCAAAAGTTCGGTTAGGAAATCAGTGTTGGCTAAGATGTTAGAAGAGATTTTAAAATCACGAATAAAAGTGAAATCAGTGATGAATTTATTTAAGGACGAAACTGAGTTGAGCAAGTTGTACAATTCTAGGCAATTGGCGTTGAAGTTGATTGCTAACGTTACTTATGGCTATACATCTGCAACGTTTAGTGGTCGAATGCCGAGCTCAGATATAGCTGATGCCATTGTTTCAACGGGACGGGAGCTTCTTTCAAAATCGATTGACTTTATCGAGAACGGTAATTTTGGAGCCAAAGTGGTTTATGGGGATACGGACTCGTTGTTTGTGTATTTCCCTGGAAAGTCTAAGGAGGAGGCATTTAGAATAGGGAAAGACATTGCCCGGCAAATAACGGATATGTTTCCTGATCCTGTTAAATTGAAGTTCGAAAAAGTATATCATCCTTGTGTTCTACTTGCGAAAAAGAGATATGTGGGGTACATGTACGAATACGAAGACCAAGCTATTCCTAAATTTGATGCAAAGGGAATTGAAACAATCAGACGTGATGGAATTCCGGCTCAGGCCAAAATGGTGGAAAGAAGTCTCCGGATTTTATTTGAAACAAAGAATTTGTCTGAAGTCAAAAGCTATGTGTTGAAACAGTTTTATAAAATATCCATTAACAAAGTCCCCATCAGTGATTTCTGTTTTGCCAAAGAAGTCCGATATGGGACGTACAAGAACCCAGCATATTTGCCTCCAGGAGCTATCGTTGCGGAACAACAGGTGGAAGAGGATTCAAGAAAAGAACCACAATACAGAGAGAGAATTCCTTACCTTGTCATTCGGGACTCGACCAAACCACGAATAAAAGACCGATGTGTATCACCTGAAGATTTCATAGCATCGATTGGTACTGATACACCATATAATTTGGATTACGAATATTATATCACTAGAGTGTTGATTCCGCCACTCGAGCGTATATTCAACTTGATTGGAGTCGATGTTCGTGCATGGTATCGAGAACTACCGAGTTTTACAGCCTCACATAGACTGCACCAATTTGTTGGATTAGCCAATATCTTTAACCTGGAGTTAGTGAGACATAATGCATGTGCCCTGTGTGGAGACAAGATTGAAATTGCCAACACAACCCTTTGTCAAACTTGCAAAGGGAATGAATTGGAATTGATTACCAACTTGGAGTTGAACTTCAAGAAAGGCGAGCACAAGTTAATAACCCTTCAGAATCTCTGTGAAATTTGTGTTACGAAGAACTTTGATACGTTGGCTTCCAACATCAAACAGAACGGTATGAATGAATGTAATAATTTGTCTTGTACTGTTTTTTTCAACAAGTGCCGAGCGGCTAACGAGTTGAGGAATATTGAAAGGTATAATTCAAAGATCTTGAAAGATCTAGACTGGTGATAAATACATATATATATTCATAGATTAACTAAGTCGAAGGTTACTCTTTTTTGTCTTTTGGTTTGTGTTTTGGCTTGTCGTCCTTCCAACTACCCAGAAACATGTGTTCCGCATAAGCCATTGGGTCGTGATTCTCCTTTGCACCCATTTGGCCCACACCCGGGCTGAACGAAGTGATTGGTAGCACGAGAACGTCATCGATTGCAATTGGTTTTTCCATGTTTGTGAACGTTTTCCAGGTAATAATCTCCTCGATTTTCTTCTTATTAAAATTTTCGGGTGATTGCAAGATGTTATTCAAGTAGTCAAAGATGGAATCGGTCCAGATTCCAGGCCCAGTCCAGTTCATGATATCACCACCCTCGTCCTTACCTTCTAACTTGTCCAAGCTCGAGTTTTTCTCGCGTTTAAGAGTAATTTCGGTAATTTTGGAAATCAATTCTCGTAACATAGGATGGCCCTTTTTGGCCTGCATTGTCCATTGACAGAACTGGATTCTTCTTGCATACCATTCGTTCCAGTCTGGTCTGTCAGGATCAGCTTCGATTCCAACCACTAACCCTGCATTGAGAGGTTTATCGTAGAGGGTAGAATTGGAAGAAATCCATTTGTCAATCGGCTTCAAACTGACAGTATCAATGTCGGTGTAGACCCCGCCCCTGGCGTATAAAATCAAATATCTGAAGAAGTCTGCTTTCAAAATGCTCTTGGGCATGACATTGTACGCCCTTGCTACGTCAGGTACACCGGCGAACAATTGGTTAACTAGTTCTTGGCAGGCTTCGTCATGTATGACATAGTGTGAATGTTCTTTGTTGCGGTCTTCCCAGGTGTTTTGGAACAACTTATACTTGACGGGGAAGTTGGGATCATCGAGACCGATCTTCCATGTTTGCCAGATGTTCTTTGGGAATGGTTTTTTTGGGTCATATGGGAAATTAAACGATAATTGTTGTCTCAAAGTAGACTCCTCTGGCAAGCGGGCCTTTCTGTTGGGCTGGAAGTTCAATCCAGTCTTACGCCAGTCGGAGTTGAGTTCGAGTTCTCGTTGTAGCTGAAGTTTGGGTGATGCTACCGTAGTCTTGTGATTGGATGAAGGTAGAGACGATGAAGACACCAACCAATAAAACGCGTAAAGCACGACAATGGCTATTACCACTCGGGCTTTCCTGTTAGCCATGATTGTGTGCTAATGCAAAACGGTTTGCTGTTGGTTATTGGCATTTTTAAAACTGAAACTAAGGGAACACGTGACCATATTGCCAAATTAAACGCAACCAAGAAATGCACCTTAAAAATGGCGGCACATTTTTTTGCTGTTGCAGCCAGTCAACACTACGTACCAAGCTTTAGATAATATATATATATTAATAGCAATGCTAGCAACTGTATAAAAAACCCAATGTCTAAATCCAATAAAAAATTAACAAATTAACTTTTAAGACCCAAGAAAACAAAAAGATTTATAAAATAACCCATTAATAACTTTTCTATGGTTGGTGTTTTTTTGTCCTGGTAAGAATCCGCCTTTCTTTTCTAATATCTTAATAATTAGTAATACAATCAATGAAGTGTAAACAAAAATCAAAGATGAACTCCAACGCCACTTCATAAAAGAAAAGCCCTCGTATAAATAAAAACAACAAAAAAACAAAAGCAATTAATGCAAAACAAATGTGATGTAAAATCTTTTCCTCTTTCTTGACAACAATAATGATCAAGACATGGAGCGATAAATAAATAAAGCACAATCAAGTGATTCACTTAAGGCAACAATAATAAAATAAAAAAGTAAATTCGAATGGAAGGGATATTCATAAAATCATGACATTAAATCAAAAGAATATCCGGGGGATAACTTCGATTTACTTACCACCAAGAATCAGCGGTGTTGGTAGGGTTACCGTAGTTCGATGAACTGTAACCACCACGGGAGGCGTTGCCGTAGCTGTTGCCTCCAGACGAGTAGCTGTTGCTGTTGCCGCTGCCCCAGTTGGAGGATCCACTGCTGCCCCAGTTAGAGGCAGAAGAGCCACCACCTTGTCTTCTAAAGTCTCTGTTTTGGGTTCTGCCACCACGAGAGCCACCACGCATGGAACCCTTTCCACCGAAGGCAGATTCTCTGGTGATCTTGGTCAAGAAGTCTGGAACTTCTTGGTTAGCTTCAGCCAAAATGTCAACCAAGTCCTTGCAGACGTTCTTGTTGTTTCTGTTGAAGAAGGCAGTGGCAATACCGGTATTACCAGCACGACCAGTACGACCGATTCTGTGAACGTAGTCATCAATGTCACTTGGCAAGTCGTAGTTGATAACGTGGGCAACGTTTGGAATATCCAAACCTCTGGCAGCAACGGCGGTGGCAACCAAGATTGGAGCTTCACCACTCTTGAAAGCAGCTAAGGCTCTTTCTCTTTCGTATTGAGATCTGTCACCGTGGATAGCAGTAGCTGGGAAACCTTGGTCGTACAAGAAGTCAGCCAAGTTGTCGGCCATTCTCTTGGTTTCAGTGAAAATGATGGTCAAACCAGCATCGCCGGCAGACAATAAGTCCAATAACACAGACTTCTTTTCTTCGTCTTCGACGTATAAGATCTTTTGCTTGATGTTTTCCGAAGTAGAACCAACTCTACCAACAGACAAGAAGATGTAGTCCTTCAAGAAATCACGGGCCAACATTTGAATGTCCTTAGGGAAGGTGGCCGAGAACATCAAAGTTTGTCTGTCTTCGACAGGTGGCATGTCACATTCTTGGACAATGTGTCTGATTTGTGGTTCGAAACCCATATCCAACATTCTGTCGGCTTCATCCAAAACCAAGTATTTAATGTTAGCCAAGGAAACTCTGCCTCTTTCCAACAAGTCCTTAAGACGACCTGGGGTTGCGACTAACAAGTCACAGCCTTTGTCCAAGTTTCTGATTTGAGAACCAATGTCGGCACCACCGTAAACGACACATGGACGGACCCAAGATCTGTAAGAGAACTTCTTGGATTCGTCGTAGATTTGAGAAACCAATTCTCTGGTTGGGGCCATAACCAAGGCAGTTGGGTAGACTTTGTGAGAAGAAAAGGTACCAGATGATTCTGGAACTGGGGCTGGACCGTTCATGAAGGATTCAGACAACACTGGGAAAAGGAAACCACCAGTCTTACCGGAACCAGTTTGGGCACAGGCCATCAAGTCTCTACCACCGGCAACGATAGGAACAGAGTACTTTTGGACTGGAGTTGGCTTGGTGAATCTAGATCTGACAACGTTTTCAACCAACAAAGCGTCCAAAGGAGGAGCAGTGAAGGCAGTGATAGGTTCTGGAACACCGTTACCAGAAGCTTCGACTGGGATGTCATCGTAGTTGTCGAAGTTGATACCAGAAGATTGGAACGAGGTGTCTTCAGCAGTACCGAATAATTCCAACTCCAATCTTTCGTTAGGAGCAGCTGGTTCGTGCTTGCCGTCGACCCATCTACCCACACCTGGTCTCGAGAAGTTGCTGCGGCCACCTCCAAAGCCAGAACCGCCACGACGACCACCGCCGAAGCCAGAACCGCCGAAACTGCCGCCGTTGGAGTATCCACCACGACGGTTGTTGTAGCCACCGCTGCCTCCGCCAAAGCCAGAGCCGCCGCTGAAGCCGCCACGGGAGCCGCCACGGGAACCACCGAAGCTGGAGCCGGAGTTGGCGCCGGAAGAGTTACGCAAGTGTGGTGGGACGTATTGGGATCTAGGAGGTCTAGAGCCACCCTGAGGAGCGCCAGAAGTTCCTGAATTGTCTTGAACAGAAAGGTTGCTCATTTGTTGAGTAAAATCAGCCATATTATGATTAATAATCCTAGGAATATATGTTTGATATCAAATAGGTGTAAGTATGATTAAAAAAGCATCACTTTTCAAGGGCAAATTAAAATTTTTTTTATAATCAGCTAAAAAGAAATTTTTCTGACACGGTACGCGCACGCCCGCTTCTACCAGATTTGGCCCAGTGTGATTTCTGGCCCTTATCGATTTGGCATGCATGTATTATTATCACCACAAGGTCATTGGATCATTTCTTCATTATTATTCTATTTCTTTTTCTACTTGAATACTATTCCCTCGGTATCGGTACTTGTAGCAGATGAGTAACGTGATGCACTGCCCACTCCATTATCCATGTGGATCTTTGCCTTGGGGTGTGCATAACACGTCCGCTGGTCATCAAAGTTATTGTACAGTCCCGCAAAGGGCGACCCCACATCGTGTCCTGGCGACGGTAAGTAGGGAAACTCTTCGTCGTCGTAGAGTTCCGGTTCAGCATCGGACGGTGTCGAGAAGCCCTCGCCGCCATCACTGTAGTTGATATCAAACTCTTCCTCTGCCGTGTCTATGTGGAGGTTATCAAAGTCGTGTTTGATGCTGCTTCTCTTGTTGTTGCCGCTCAACAAGTGGCTGAAGGGTTTCTGCTTCTCGCGGACATTCCAGTTCAAGTTACGACTAACACTGTCGATATATTCGGTTTTGGAACTTATAACGGTGGGGAACGGGAACGAAGACGCTTGTATAGTGACGTAATCACCGCTGCAAACCTCGGTCCGGACCTTTCCATCAAAGGAAGCCCATGCTGTCGATCTGCTGCCGACAGGAACCTTTACCTTCAAGAACATGCCGTCCGGTAACAAAATGGGTCTGAATGACAAGGTGTGGGGACAAATGGGCGTCACGCTGATGGCACTGACGCCTGGATGTACCAACGACCCGCCTGCCGACAACGAGTATGCCGTGGAGCCTGTTGGAGTGGCGATGATGAGACCATCGGCCTGGGCCACCGTCAAGAGAGACCCGTCACCATACAACTCCAACTGCGTCACATAAGGGCTGGGACCCCTGTCGATCACCAATTCGTTGAGAACTTGTTGTTCACAGAGCAATTTGCCGTCTGCACGGTGGACTCTACAGGTGAATCTCATTCTTAAGTTGGCCCTCACCCCCGCATCTATGACGTTGCTCATTTTCTGCCTGAACTGATCAAACTTAAAATTCGTCAAGAACCCCAACGATCCCAACGCAAACGAGATCACCGGCGGAACCACCCTCTGGAAGAGGTTGGACGCATACAACACGGTGCCGTCTCCGCCCAAGGTGATGACCAAGTCGAACTTCTCGGGGTTTTTCAACGCAAACTTCTTGTCCCAGTACTTCAAGAGGTGTTTGGCCCGCGGATTGGACTCCTCGAGCTCGGCAGCGTTGAACCGCTTCGACTTCTCCAAGTGGTGGTCTACATACACCGAGATGTCGCGGTCTCGGTCCAAGAGCCAGTCGACCACCTCACGTGTCAAGTAGATCAAAGAATTGTCTCGCGCCTTGGTCACAATCATAATCGTCCGCACATCCAACTGGATGGTGGCCCGCGAGAGATTTTTCGCCAACATCCGCACTCCGTTTGCGGTCTCCGCAAGTTCGGTATGCGACTTGACTGACCGCAAGTCTTCGCTGCCCAACTTCTGCAACACCTGTGACGACGTCTTGCGCTTCACTTGTTCGCAGTAGAGCTTGTTATGGATCTTGGGCGGTTCTCTCACGAATCCTCCGCCGCTGGCCGTCAACGGCAGCACGCTGGTGGGCGACATCCCGCTCGTGGTGAGGGTGCTGCGACTGGTGTTTAGTGCCCGCCTGTGTCGGCGGTTGGCATTGTTGCTATTGGTATTATTGTTGTTGTCCTTGGACTGTTTCAATTGAACCGTCAACTGGCTCTCTTGTTCAGACATGTTTCCCCGACTGGTACTGCGTTATATTTTGCGCTTGCGGGAGTTTTACCGATTGGCGGGTACTGGAACCTTTTTATATTTTCGATGGCAAGGAACCGGGGCACTGCACACAGACCCCCACGTCCCCGTCCCGGCTGCGAAAATAACTAAGCAAGTTCCATCATTACAAATCCATTTGGCGCCTTACGTTTTCTAAAAAAAGGCAAATGGTTAAATTGATCTATTTATGTTTAGGCAGTCTGGTCAAGTCTACACTTCCAGGTCTTCTTGTCTAACAAAGGCAAGGAAGCACCCAAGCACCAGCCCAACTCGTTGTTGTCGATCTTCTCGGCCGTTCTCAACTCTCTGTGCAATGGGATATCGTACCCGGTGTGCAACATGGCGGTGATGAAGGAGAGATCCAAACACCACTGTGGTTCTTCGTTCAACTTCTTGACGTGGTCATCCAACAACACGTCCTTCCAAAGAGTGTCTCCGTTGCAGACAACCTTGGCCAACTCGGTCAACTCTTCGACGGTGAACGACGATGGGAATCCCAATGGGTTGGTTCTGTCGTAGAAGTAGGAAAACACGTACATGTCACTGGTCTTTCTGAAGGCCTTGGTGAGCGATGGTTGGTGGACACCGTTGAACGAACATGGCTTCGAAGTACACTCGGCCTCCTTGTTCAACACTTGTTCGGCAAGGAAACGACACTGCGCGCCACCAGGAACACTTGGACCCTTCATGTTAACGACGTAGATTTCGTTGTCACCAAGCTCCACTTGCACATCCTTGGCAACAACACCAGGTGCAATACATGGGTTGTTGATGGTGACACTGGCAGAGGCAGCCTTGGCATCCTTCTTGTTAGAAAACTTGGACGACTCCAAGTCGTTGTTGGCCTTCAAGTGAGACTTGAGAACCAAGCTGTTGACCTTGTTTCTACCTTGCATCAAACCGAAACCCAAGTGGGAGAATTGGTACAAAGTGAAGTCACGGTTCCCGAACGAGAACTTGTACTTGTGTTCGCCTTCAACCATGACTTCGTTAGCACCGAATTCGGGCTCGAAAACAATCTGAGTAGAGCCACCACCCAAGTCAAACACGGCAGCAGTAGGGGTCTTTTCGGCAGAACCAATGTTACCTAACAAGTAGTTGGTGGTGATCCAGGCGTAGACACCCTCGTCTCTGCCTTCCATAATGGAGATACCGTCACCCGAAACAACAGCAAATGGATAGTCCTTTTCCAAGTGGTTTCTGACCTCGTTCAAAATGGCATCGGACTTCTCTTGGCCCAATAAACGCAAACCGGCAGTGGCCTTGACTGCAATAGGCGTGCATCCTTGCTTGTTCTTTGGAACGGTTTCGACAGCAAGTTGCAACAATGGGTCCAAGGAGGCAGCAGCACCCTTGGTGTCGGTGTCGAATGAAGACAAACCAGGCTTCAACATCTTGAACTCTTCCTTCAACAAAATAGGAGGAGACTGACAGGTGTTGAACTCGTAAATGTGAACACGGGAACCGGTAGAACCGGCATCAACCATGACGACAAACTCTCTGTCTTGACAGTTGGCACCCTTGGCAGCAGGAACCGAACCGACGGCGGCAGCGGCGGCAGCAGCAGCAGCTACGGCAGAGTCGCCCTTCTTGATCTCCGATTCGCTGGTGGACTTGTCAGCGATAATCTTTGGCTTCTGTCCAGCCTTGGGCTTCTCTTCCTGGACGTAAGGAGGTTCACTTCCCTGGTGGGGCGTACCTTGTAACGTGTTTCCAGACTCGGTGAATGGGACCGAATCGCCAGACAGGGCAGGCTTGACCTTCTGAACCTGGACAGGCTCAACTAGCGAGTTCTGGGACAACCCAAAAAAGGCAACTATCCCAAAGATCGCTAACACAGACACAATCAACCGGATATTACGTGTAGAAAACATGGCTGCTGGGATGATGAAAGTTCTTCTTTGTTTTAGGAACACATATTTCTTTTGGTTACGCGTTGGAAAAAAATTAATTACGTAAGAGATGATGTCATGTTGGACAAGCACCAGAGTTTAGGTAAAAACTCCAGCGAGCGTACGTGCGGTCCTGGCCATCACAAAAAGAGTTAGCTGATTATTGAGAACAGACCGTTTAATTCTCTTTGCGTCATCTCTAAATTTGAAATGGGGCTAGAAACCCGGTGCATGTGCAACAGAACAGAAATGTAACATCACTGGAATTTGACGTACTGTAGTTTTCTGTTCTCCACCATTTGTATAATTTGCCCATTTCTGGTTGCGGCTACGGAATGGCCCATAAAGTATTCTAGAAATATTTAAACTTGCGAGATCTTTCTATCTGTTTAGGTCGATCTTTCGATGATCTGAAGGGGCTCCGTGGCCATTGCGGTTATTACTTAGTTAGGTTGTTTATTTTTTTCTCTCCCTCTGTATCGCAGCATTGGCGGGCTGGTTTACGATTCTATTTTAAAATCGTTTTGGGTTACTCGATTTCTACATCTATTTTCTTCACCAAATTTTGATTGTCGGTATTCACGCTATTGTTCAAATTTTTTTTCTATATCCCCCCATACCCCCAACTAGTAATGGCCCTTGGAATTGTAGATGAATCACTTTTTCGACCGCTGGGCCTCTTTTTGGGCTCGGACCGGCGAATACCCTGCTCTGGGGGAATTTTATGGTCGGGATTCGTCGTCTCACGTGATCACGTAAGCCTATTTCCTCGATCTAAAAGTGGAGAAGGGACGCTAAACAAACCGTCGTTCCCACGATTTCTCATTGTAAGAGAGTTTCGGTACCAACTTCTTTTAGCCAGTTTGGCCCCTGTATCATTAATAATTTGACCACTATTTGACCCCTAACCACAAGATTGCCCACACAATGTCCACTGAAGTAAGTGAATCAGTGGAGAAGAAATTAAAAAAGAGAAACTTGGGTACATACCCATGCCAGCATTGTCCCAAGGTATTTAGCAGAACAGACCATCTTGCCAGACATAATTTGAACCACGAGCCGAAGGAGGTTTTCAAATGTGACTTCGTCATCGAAGGATTTGGTGGGCACCGTAAGGTATGCGGGAAAACATTTGTCAGAAAAGACTTGAAAGAAAGACACATACGGCGACACATAGAGCTAAACCACTCAGATGGTGGAGATGCCTCTAACCTAAGAAACTCGCCGCCCTTTCCTTCTTCCGCTTCTGCCAGAAAATCCAGTAGTACTTCGAGCACCAGTGATACCCGAAGTCAGACCCATCATCAACAACAACAGACTCCACAGCCAATACAACCAACACAAGATCTTCTGCGACCGCTCCAGCAGGTTCAACCGCCACTCCAACAAATGCAACCTCTCCAACCCCAACAACCCCTTCAGATCTCTAACTTAATCCATGGCGAAGCCCACAATAAGATGATTATCAATAACGCATCCAAAATGCTGCCCGACGGTCAATTTCTGGTATTGCAGCCTGCTTCAAACAAGTTCCCTGCTACTCCGGTAACCAACACTTCGCCTCAAATTAAGCAAGAGTTTTCCAACTATTTACCGCAGACCCAAAATGATATCATTTCATGGCTTTTCACAGACAACACAATTCCCCAAAATCAAGCAATCGAACAAATTAAACAATCACCAGCAGCATTTTCTGCCTCATCTTATTCCAACGTGCAAATATCGCCTTTACCGCCTTCGGAACCGATAAATCACATTCCATCGCCACTATCTCATGTTATTCCACAACAACAGCTACAACAAACGCCGCTTCTGCAAGCACAGATTCAATCACAACCGCCAATTCAATTGCAACAGCCGCAACTACCACAACTATCACAGCTTCCACCGCAGCAGCATTCCCAAATATACGGGTTAAACCAGGCCGATTTCTCGTCCTATGGTGCAGCGAACAATTTTGGTTTCCAAGACGTTAATATCTTCCTGAATGGCGATAATCCCTTGGACGAAATATTATTGCGCAATTATCAGTTACAAATGATGAACGGGGGACCTTCTTTTCCGCCATCCCTTAACCCGTCCAACCTTCCCACCCCAAGTGTTTTTATGCATTCAAGCACGACTGATTCTCCAACAACGACCAACGATTCCAACACAACTCCCAAGACATCAATTTCATTTTCCCCGGAAGGTCGACTTATAAATGTGGAACCATTGGAACAAAAGTTGGTCGCCCACGGTGCCCGGGTTAACATACCGAAGAAGAAACATTTATACATAGACAGTGAAATATTTGAACTGGCTATCAAGACTCTTCCAGGCGTTTCCAGAGAAATGATTGAAGACCTCTTCAAACATGATGAACAATATCATTACACTATCGCAGACAGATTGTCATATTATATCTCGATGTACTGGTTGGTCTTCCACCAGCAATTTACTATCCTACACAAGCCTTCTTTTGATACAAAGACGACACCTCCACTCCTCCTATTGTCTATGATTCTCCTTGGTTGTAACTATAGTTCACCTACCCAAAGTGAAATATTAGCCACCAACGGGTTAAAGTCTCCCGAGTTTAAATTTAGTATGATGATTGCTACCCCATTGAGGTATGAGATATTCCAGCACAGAGACTTTCGGTCTCCTGTTAGACTTTGGGTATTGCAAAGTTTGAACATTTTAGAATGGTGTGAGAAGAACTTTCTTCTGAGATCGATGCATGAAAGGGGGCACATACACCATGGAACCACGGTTCAACTCTTACGCAGATCACCATTGTTAGGGGGAAATCCTAGCAGTGCCCCAAAAAGAGGGTCAGGAGGAAGTAGTAATAATTCAAGCGCCGGGGAAGAAAGCTCGGACAATATTGAAACAATCAGTGATGATAATTCTGATAACGAACTCTTTATTAAATGGGTCGAGTCGGAATCGATGAAGAGAGTTACGTTTATGACCTTTTATCTTGACATTATAGATTACATCAAATTTCGCCATCCCCCTCAGATCATGTTCTTCCTGTTGCAACTTCTTAACTTACCCTGTGATGACTCGGCCTTATGGGGCTCCATGGAGGTGAACGGATCTTTTAAAAAGGTGGTGAAGAGACAACGCAAGTTACAGCAACAGAGGCGAGGTGTCATGGCAAAACCCAAAGGATCTAAATGTGACGAGAACTTTTTGACTGCGCTCAAGAGATTATTGAAGCCTCGTGGTCCAAATGAGACCAATGACAGCTCAAAGTACTCGGTATTCAGTCGCAAAATATTGCTTGCGGGATTGGTTTCGATTATGTACCAAATGCAACAAGCAGATTTGCAGGATTCGTCCCCATTGTTGTCTACCTCGGGAATTAGTACTAATAATAGAAGAACTCGATGGAAGGAAACCTTGACAAATGCGTTTGATAACTGGAACGCAGATATGATAGAGGACTACTCGTCGTACTTGTTGTCACCATCAACATCACTGATACTCAATGACATCAGCACGTCTCATGTTCCAATCCCTATGTACCATTTGTCCCAAATTATCGGGATGTCCGACATAAACCACTATGATATTGCTATTTACGGTGGATCGCCGGCCAATATGAGTGTGAGTGCTACCAACAAGGATAACTTGATCGTGCAGAACAAGTTGAAATCAATGTGGTGGACAGTTTCTGAACCCACGAAACGGCCAATCAAGGAATTGATCAATCTCCGCAGTGTTATTCACTGTTATTTGTTGCTTTGGCAGTTGATGTTGAAACCTGTGGAGGATGCCAGTGCAAATGGTGATAGCACCCAGAATCTTGATTGGAGCGTCAACCGTGATTACTTTGACAGTATGTATGCAGTCAGTATTGCCACGCTAGTACTCTGGTGCTATGCCTACTCGACTTTGGGTGCGGAAAGCAAGAACTTTGCCGATATGGCAATCTTGGAAGGTGATGAATACGACCAAGCCAAGATTCTTAGCAGCAAACCATTTGAAGAATTGATCCAGTTGAGTGCCGAAGGAGGCTACCAATACTTGGCTCGTGTACGTCAAGAATTTCTCACCAATTTGCGGAAAGACAATTTGCACACAGTCTACAATATCCACCCCTTCAAACTCAAGCATCAGCTGGATGGAAGGAATATCAGCTACTCCCCAAGCGAAATTATAACCAAATACTGCGATCTTTTGCCGTTCATTTCCAACAAGAACAATTTGAGTGGTCTCTGTTTCTTGGTGGGGACTCGGCTCATGCACAGCCAATGGGAAGTGATCAGGGAGAACGCCAAGTTGATCTTGAACTGTGGATACCGCAGCATTGGTAAAAAGACCAATCTGTGTTTGGACCTATTTGATAACGAGCTCAAGTAGTGTATGTATTACAAAAATAACCATATAATAATAATAAAGTAGTTAAACCCCATGCAATTAGAAACGAGAAGCAAATTTTAGACCAACAAAACGGCATTGACGCAACCATCTCTGTCAGGTTCGTTGGTAATTTGCGCGTATTTACCCCAAACAACCTTACCACCAGCAGTAACCAAACCCAATTCAGACACATTGACTTCTATAATGGTACCTTTAGTCAAGACACCCAATTGAGTGTACATAGGAGATTGTGGGTTCTTTTTAACTCCCAAAATAGGCAAGAAAACAGTGACACCCAATTCTGGATGAGTGACATTGGCCTTCTTTTGTCTCAATGCTGCTGGTCTAATGATTCTTTCCATCTTAACTGGTCTTCTGGTGAAACCTTCACCGACAAAGGTGTGCTTGGTGATCATTCTCTTCCACGACTTGTGCTTGGACTTACCGGTCTTAATGACCTTGAACATTTCTTCTTCGGAAATACCTCTCACCTTAGGCAAAGGAACCGAAAACTTGTCGGCCTTTTCCAATCTCTTTTGCTTAATGGAAGAAGAGATGGCCTTGGCAGTATTGTTGGTTTGACGGTCCAAAAGATATGTAGGCAATGCTTCTCCATCGTCTTGCTTTGGAGTAGCAGGACCCTTGACCTTGGACTCTTGATGGGCCTTGATCTTCTTCTTCATGGCAACCTTTTCGCTGTAACGCTTCTTGTTGAACTGCTTGGCTCTCCAACCCTTCAAGTTCTGAGCATCTTTGGCGACTCTGTGGCCCTCTCTGGCTTCCTTTTTTCTCTTTCTCTCCTCGTGGTCCAACCGTCTACCATGTTGCTTTATGTGCTGTTCAATATATTCGTTTTGAGGCATGACTGGTGTTGGGGATGAGTAGTGATAGTTTTTTTTAAGAAGAGCATCGCAAGAAATTAACCTCGGGCTGTGTGCAGGTTCCACCATATTTTGATCAAAAAATTCTAAATGCAAGAGATGAGGCCTCACCAATCTGTATAATATGTCAACGGTAGATGAGATCTTGAAGGGCATTAGTGCCTCGGTAAAATCAACCAAGGAGAGCATAGAAGAGTTGAAAGAACTTTCTGCTCTTGAACTGGAAGAATACCCCCAAATTATTAAAGATATATTGGCCAAGAGCGGGACTTCCAATGTTGAAGGTGTGTCATTATTAGCATTAAAGAACAACTCGCTTGTTTCATACTTGAACAGTGTGGCGTTGGTGATATTGAGTCATTTAGAAAGATTGGACCACGAAGAGAACAAGAACTTGACCCAAGAAGTGATCAAGAACTCCGTCGTCCAAAGAGTAACACTCGAAAAGGGTGTCAAACCTTTGGAAAAGAAGTTGAACTACCAGTTAGACAAGATGGTACGCAGTTACAACAGAATGAAGGATGATGAACAGAAGTTGGAACTGAAATTGCAAAACCAGGACGACAAATCGGGTTCAGAATCTGGCTCGGACGACTCCGACTCGGACTCTGAATCTGAAGACGATAACTTGTCTTACAAGCCAGATATCAATGCACTTGCCAAGATGACTGGTAAATCATCAGGTAAGAAGAAGGATTCCTCCAAGAGCAGTGAAGAATCTAAGGAGAAGTATAGACCACCTAAGATTCTGGCAGTTGCTCCACCAGTCGCAACTGCTGGCAAAGACATCGATGCCAAAGAGAGGGGAGACAAACACAGAAAGTTACAGAGTATGGAAGAATACTTGCGTGAACAGTCCGATTTACCTAGTGTTGAAAGTTCGATTGGTTCTACGATTGTGAACCACGGAAGAGGCGGTGTCAAGACGGCTCACGATAAGAAGAAGGAACAAGAAATACAGACATATGAAGAAAGCAACTTCACCAGATTGCCCCACAGCCAGACCAAGAAGAATTTCAAACAACAGCAACGTGACATGGCCAACACATTTGGTGGAGAAGATTGGTCGATGTTTAGTCAGACCAACAACAGAAACATTTCGAGTGACACTTCCAGAAAGAGAAAATCGAATTCTGTTTGGGATAGAGTCAAGAAGAAACGTTCTTAGTATAATATTACATAGTTTATTAATGAGTATGAGTGGTTGCATTTAGTTTGTGTAAGAAGTAGGAGGATATATAAGTACCTTGTCGATCGGTGTCAAGGAGTGTTACCTTAGAAATCAAGAAAACTTTATCGTAGACAATTTTAAAATTTTGTCAAAAATATAGATTAATGGAGCATTTGTAATGAAAGAGGGGGAGATCAGTGCCGGAAAATTAGTGAACGGCGCAAGCTTTTAATTATCCGGACTTTATCCGTGGAGGCTTCCTTCTAGCCAAAAAAATTAACCATTTATTAGTAATTTTGTCACCATGTAATTGCTTACATAGCTTCTCCGTATTCAACTTCTTTGTACCCAAAAATCTGTCTAGCCAGAACGCAATTAATAATTGCAGCCGGGTGACACAAAACCAAACAGGCAAATGGCTGCGCTGCAACGTTTTTTTTCCGAGCGCGTCAATGCAAGAGCATCCGGACCGCAGTACATAGCATCGTACGACTCGGCGTCCGAGATTACTCTTCACGTGCCTGTCGGCTTGAACCACTGTGGCGTTTGGTGTCGGATCTTAACCCACGACGCCTCACGAACTGGGACACTTACCAATCTGTGGATCGCCAGATTACCCTAGGTCAAAGGTGGGCCAATTGTTTCAATGGCAACAGGAAACCCCTCCGTTACATGGTAAAACATCAAGGTACGCTGTCTGAAGGGTGGAATATCCCAATACGGACATAACCTCACCACACTTTGATAGCGCCATTCTTTCCAGTGCACGCAGTGCCGATTAGTAAAAATTGGATGGGCTATTCTAGAATTTAGATACGTTAATAATCAACCTCGGTGAAAAATGTACAGGCCCAAATCGAAAAATATTATAAAAGGAGCAAATCCGCGTCGGGACTGAGGCATTCGTTTATCTCGAATAATCTTTCTACACTTCATACACATATACAATGGTCGCCTTAATCCAAAAGCCAGCTCCTTCCTTCAAGAAGACCGCCGTCATTGACGGTGTCTTTGAAGAAGTTTCCTTGGAACAATACAAGGGTAAGTGGGTTCTCCTTGCCTTCATTCCATTGGCCTTCACCTTTGTCTGCCCAACCGAAATCATTGCTTACTCCGAAGCCGTCAAGAAGTTCGCTGAAAAGGACGCTCAAGTCTTGTTCGCCTCCACCGACTCCGAATACTCCTTGTTGGCCTGGACCAACGTCGCCAGAAAGGATGGTGGCTTGGGCCCAATTGACATCCCATTGTTGGCTGACACCAACCACTCCTTGTCCAGAGACTACGGTGTCTTGTTGGAAGACGAAGGTATTGCCTTGAGAGGTATCTTCTTGATCGATCCAAAGGGTACCTTGAGACAAATCACCGTCAACGACTTGCCAGTCGGTAGATCTGTCGACGAATCCTTGAGATTGTTGGAAGCCTTCCAATTTACTGAAAAGTACGGTGAAGTCTGCCCAGCCAACTGGCAACCAGGTGCTGAGACCATCAAGCCAGAAGTTGACTCCTCCAAGGAATACTTCACCAAGGTCAACAAGAACTAAATAGCTATATAATTATTTATTAGACTAATTGACGTGAATACATTACACATGAATAGATGCAATACACCACTTACTGTCTGACAGGACTGTTTGACAGAAAGCCGGTAACGTAATTTTTTTTTGAGGATAACTACTGTGGTGGTGCCAATTGCAAATCCGGACACGATTTCCCAATGGGAATTGGCGGGTGCGGAACGGCACCGGATTATCAGATATGGCTCTTGCCCAGATTAGTCAGTTAGTAGTAAGCCGGAAACATTCTGTGGAGCTGCCATTGTGGAATAGTAAACAACTACAATTTGCCACCGCCGAGCCTAGGTCTGCCAATTGACGCCAACCACACCAAATGTCTTGGAAGGCATAGGTTAACCAGAAAGGCATTTGCTAACAAGTACAGCTACCTACATACAGGATGCAACCTGGTTTTTTTTCCCAAATTCTCCCTCCCCCATATTACTGTTTTACGCCCAAAGTGATATCCACCAATAACCGCAAACCATGTCGGAGGTGTACTTCTACCGTTTTGCGGTGACGAAACAGGTCTTTTTCAAGTCTAAACTCACCTATGCGTTGGTGAATATAAAACCGTTGGTTCCGGGCCATGTCTTGGTCGTACCGCTCCGTACCAACGTGTTACGGTTCGCCGACCTTACCAGTGAAGAATCCATAGACTACATGCAGACATTGCAATTGGTGCACAAATTCATCATCTCGGCATACAAGGCCGATTCGTTGAACATCGCCATTCAGGACGGACCTGAAAGTGGCCAGAGCATTCCCCACCTCCACACCCACTTGATCCCACGCTACAAGGTCGATGGATACGGCGACGATATCTACAAATTGGTGGAGGCCACCGACTTGGAGGCATTGTACCGTGACTTCGAACAGAGACGTAAACTTATCCTCAATGGTGCTTCTGACACCAGTAAGTTGCAGGTGAAGGACGAAGACCGCCAACCACGTACACCCGAAACCATGCACAAAGAGGCCGAGTGGCTAGCCCAGGAGTTGGAGAAGTTTACCGAGAATTAAATAGATAGAGCGCGGCCTGCATATAAACACATAGTTTTTTAAACGAACCAAACCAACCATGCAACTAACACTAACACTGTACACCACTGTCTCTTTAGATGTCGGAGCAACTTGATGAAATCCAGTGGAAGTCTCCCGAGTTTATTCAGGAACGGGGTCTCCAGACTGCAAATGTTCTCGAATACTTTGCGTTGTCGCCCTTTTACGACAGAACCTCCAACAACCAGGTGTTGATGATGCAGTTCCAATTCCAACAGATACAGATCCCCATGGGGATGACATTCCAGCAATTCTTCCAGTCAAAGCTCCAGGAAATGACCGGAACCGAGTTTGTTGTAGCATACACCCGTGAACCCGACTTTTGGGTTATCCGCAAGCAGAAACGCTTGGACGCCAACAACTGCTTGAGTCTCCAAGATTACTACGTCATCGGTGCCAACGTGTACCAAGCACCCAAGATATACGATGTTTTGTCGTCACGGCTCTTGCTGAGTGTTTTGTCGTTGAAAAACTCCATAGATTTATTGAATGGGATGACCAAGTTCGAGATACTGGACGGCGGCCATTCCTACAACAACACAGCAGCCCAACTGGTGCCGACACCCGCAAGACCTCCAACCGCAAATGCCACCGCAAACACAGTCACTCCAACTCCACAGACAGCCGGCCCGGCCACGGCCACCGTGGGGTCAAACAACTTCATCTCGTCGGAAACCAGTACCGAAATCACAGCCAGTGCGTTTGACAACTTGTTGAATAACGTAGTACAATCCACACCGTTATCCACTTCGTCATCCACAGCATCTACAGAGGAACCCACAAGCGTGTATCTCGACGATAGACCTTTGTACGGCAAGGGAAGTACGGTGGAGATGTTGGGATTGAAAATAAACTTAAACGACGAGTAGAACATAACTACAAAACAAAACAAGCATACACAGAGCAAGAATCTGTAAGGAATCTAGATTTAGCTATAAAATAGACACATCAAAGTTCATCCTTGACAATTTCCTCCTGAGCGACTTCGGCCTGGGCGTCGAGTTCTAATTCACCAGACTTGACAATCTTGATTTCCTTGATTGGTCTGTCACCACGGGCAGTCTTGACCTTTTCAATGTAGTCAACAACGTCGAAACCACCAAGAACTTCACCGAAAACGACGTGCTTGTTGTCCAACCAGGAGGTAACGACAGTGGTGATGAAGAATTGGGAACCGTTGGTGTTTCTACCAGCGTTGGCCATCGACAATCTGTATGGTCTGTCGTGCTTGAGGGTGAAGTTTTCGTCATCGAACTTACCACCGTAGATCGACTTACCGCCGTAACCTTGGCCGGTTTCGTAGTCACCACCTTGGAGCATAAATTGAGGAATCACTCTGTGGAAAACAGAGCCGGTGTATCCAAAGCTGGCATCTTCGGAAACAGACAATTGTCTGAAGTTTTCAACGGTCTTTGGAACGACAGTGCCGAACAAACCAATGGTGATTCTACCGATATCCTTGCCGTCTTCGGTGATGTCGAAGAAGACCTTGTGGGTGATTTCGGGGTTGGCTTCCAATTCCTTAGCGGCGTTGGTCTTGTCACTAAAGTAGAAAAGGAAGAAGGTCACAACAATGGCAAAAATGCTAAGAAGATTCATCTTTGGGAGACGTTGAAGATATGGAAAAGTCCACGTAAATGTGTGCCGTTCGGCGCTGGCAAAATACGGTGGCTCCACTATCGGTATGCGGACGACCAAACACCCGGAACGCAATATATAAATATATATATCGGACTATACATCAATACACACTGGGCATATCAACAGGGAAGTGTCCGGTGTGAGTATCCAGAGACTAGCCACTCGCTAATGGGTGTCGACATATTAATTACAGTGGGCATAGTGGTGAAGAAGAACGGAGATTCGTCGTCAGAGTACCCGATCAATGTGTCTTCGCTAATAAATGTGTCTTGCGATTTACGTTGCGGAGGGAGCTTGGCGGCTATTCTTGTCGACGGCAACGACTCAGGCAGACGGAATTTCTGACGTAAACGGACAAGAAACTTGGAAAACCCGTGGCGGGATACCTTGTCGTGGGTGTTTCTGGTAGCGAACCTTTTAGTGTCTGATTCCCTGTGGCGAGAATGGAATAACTTCATGGCAGTGTGGGAACGTTTCTGTGGATGCCCGAATACGGATTCGTAGTTATGCACACCGAGCACGAACCCTTTTTGTGCCCAAATTTATGGGCCAGCACAATAAAATGTTGTTGTATGCTTTTCGCAGCCACTGGTTCACAAAGGCGACTTGAATGCAATTTGAGCACACCATCACACTAATCGGGTGACATTTTCCCTCTTTCTGCTCTTCTCCTTCCTCAAATACGCCTTGACTCTTACACTCATGATCTGGTCCACCTTCAAGTCTTTCTTATCGATCTCGGCACTGCACCCATCGATAGGACAGTGTTTGTTGCCCGAATTGAAGTGGGTCGAGATGCTGTCCTTTTCGTAGGTATGTTTGCATTTGGCCGAAAACACCGGGTGGCGAAAGTAGTTCAACGAGAGCGGGTCCTTTAGGGAGATCTTGCCACCAGAAACATTCAAGTCGTCGTCGTTGTCTTCATCAGGAAGCGGATCCTCGGGATTGGCGAGCACAAACAAGATCAGGTGGATTAAGTGGTAGTTCTCGTTGGCACTGACGGTTTCTTTAAACCGGTCACGGTACTGCTTGGCCTCTTCGTACCGGTCACCGAGTTTTACGCCAAAACTCGGCGTCTCCACGTCACGGTACTCATCGAGCGTATCCAAGGTGAGTTCCGATTCCTCGGTCGATTTGTATTCGTCCTTGGTCTCCTTCACTAACCCACGGTATACCTCCAACTCCTTCTCGGCACGAAGCACAGTTTCCAAGGACTGCAAGTTCTTGCTGACCACACCCTCCAATTCAGACTCTTCCAAGTCGTCGTTCTCGAGCGAGTATGTCACGTAGTCCAACGTGCTCTTGACGAGTCCCGCCACCAAGCCTTCCGTGTTAGGTGCATGTGTCTGGACCCGTGCTGTTCTTTCAAACGTCGAGTTCAAGCTCCGATTTAACGGGATGTAGCTCGGTAATGTGTACGCGGACATGATGGGGATTATCAATGATAAACATAAATTCGTACGCGCATTTTTGAAATCGATCCACCATCATATCATCTCACAAGTGTAGTAGTCTACATTACAAATTTTACTTTCCCATACCTGTTAAACATACCATACCATGTAAAACCCTAATGCACCAAGTGCACATGAACTAAATAAAAGTGTAACGCTCCGCAACTACGACAGATGCTGGCTATCATCGTTATCGATGCCTTCGCCTTGGGACGAGTCTTCAACGTTTAGATTGACTCCGTGGCTTGGTGCCACTTGAGTCAGCGCTGAAGCGTTCGTGGCGCTGGTAGCCGTACTGGAGTTGCTGGGGATACACCAGTTACGATGGCAATGCCAGGCTTTCATTTGACACTCGCGTGAACAGTACTTGGTTCTCTTGCATCTGCGGCACTTCAGGAATTCACGAGGATACTTCTCCCACTTGCCGCAGTCAAGATTGCCACACTGTCTCACACCTCCTCTCAACTCGTTTCTTCTGCACGAGTTTCTCATAATCACCCCTGACCAATAGTACATATCCGTGCCGGATAAAAAGGTAAACTTCTCGACAATGGGGAAAAGGTTCACTTTCTTGTACTCGATTAAGGAATCGTCCTGGTCCTGGTTAGTGTCATCAATGTCAAAGCCCTGGTAATCATCATAATTCCATTTCTTGGTGAGAAATTCCTTTTGTTCCTTTCTTTTTGCAATAATCATATTCGTCAACTTTTTACTCTCGGTTTCGATAAACCGGTTCATTTTCTCATTAATTTGAAACAAGGCAATCTCCCGCTCCAAATCATTCAATGTAGCTTCACAATCAATGATTGAGTCGTAAAGCTTGCTGACATAATTGGAATTATTAACAGCTTCGCTTGTTAATTGGTCAATAGCAGCTTCCTCTTCGGGATTACACTGCGAGTCCACCTCATTGGATAAACTTTCATCATCTTCATCATCCTCATCTCCTTCTTCGCTTTCATCATCTTCGACCTCAGCTGTCTCCGTCAATCCCTCCTCCTCTGGCTTGTTGCATAATTCAAATTTATCATTTTCCAATAGAAAGTTGTCATCATGGAGCGTACTGATCTCATTCATCATTTGAGGAGAATTTGATGCCGATGGTGAAAATCTTTCCACATACGTCGTTTTAGGCTTTCTTGACTTTGGAGTGATTCTGGGTCTCGACTTGACTGCCAAACTTTTTTTCAACTTTAATTTCATTTGTTTTTCTAAGTACAACTTCAATTGTTTATCTCTGATACTCATGTCTATGACCAAGTGAGTATTTTGCAAAACATCCTTCAAGTATGGATACTTGGAAATGTATGCCAAAAGTTGCAATGACCACACAATATCATCATCACGAGGAATTAAAACACCCGTTTCAGTAAATGTTCTAACAGATATTTTGGAGTTAATCATGTTCTTATTGGTGTCATAGTCTTGCAAATACAAATCAGACAAAAACTGCAAGTTGTTGTCCATTTCATAGTCACAATCGTTGAAGAACCTGTCGTCTAATATCTCGGTTTCTTTTTCTTCTCTCAACTTCTTAATAATATTGATAATCATATACCTTCTCCGTATATCATTGTTGATTGTCCCGGTATTCGAAGTTGTGACCGTGGACTTCTCAGGAGAAAGTTGGCTGTAGTTGAGAGTATTGAATCTGATCAATTTGAATAACTGATCAACCGTTAAATTGTCGTAATCGTCGCTCGTTAAATTGTTCGTACTGTTGTTGAAATATGTTGGATATGGAGTGGAGTTGGAAATAGAGGTTGCTTCAATGGCGGAGGTGGCCATGCTTATTGGAATCTGTAAACTTGATGGATCTAATGTTTGTGCAGTGGGTAAAGTTGCTGGCTGCTGGGTTGGAAATTGAGGCAATTCGTTTCTAGCGAGAAAGTCTACGGTGGCGCCAGGGACAATATTATCAGTTTGTTGAGTTGTAAGGCGCTGCAAGGGTTGCTCGCCCCGTGTGGGAGAGGCATCTTGTTCCCGTTGTTGGAGTGGGTTATTTTGAAATTGTTGTGTTTGCGCTTGGTGTTGGAACCGTTGTTGTTGCTGTTGTTGTTGAAGTTGCATTTGAATTTGTTGCAGTTCTTGAAGGGGTTGTGATTGGAGGTTCTGGTTCCTTCTGGGGTCTATAGGTTGTCCCTGTGGCTGTGGAGTGTCATTACCCTGTTGTTGATGTTGCTGGAGTTGTCTTGAGTTAGCATGAATAAATGTCCTTTCGTGTAGGGACAAATAATTGTCCAAAACAGTGGCGATAATGGGGAGAATACCGGCTTTGACTACTTTTTGTCTTATCTTTTCAGTCCCCCTGGTGCCCACCAATACCAAACACTGAAACGCAAGCGTCCATTTCCATGCGGTCAAAAGTTTCTTTTCGCTATTGAATATGTTATCGTTAATGTTGAACGTGGCGTTGTAACATTCGTGCAATATTTCAATAAGACGCTCTATACCACCGTCCACAGACAACGTCTCTCTGATCTTGGCCAGTGAAGAGACGAGGTAAGTCAAGTAGTTCAACGAGTTGACGAGGGGTTTATCCGAAGTTACGTCGAGGGCCCTCCTATCGTAAAGACTTGTTGTGATGGTAACGGCTGCCTTATTGGAGCTCACGGCTTTGTAGTTGGATTCACGCATGATGGAGTGAAGTGATAATTATACAATATGCAAAATAGGATGGCGAGGAAAGGATAATATTGTTGTGGACGAGCGACGGCGGTTAACTCGTTAAAAAATTATGATCGTAGAGTGGATTATTGAAAAGGGATGTGGAAGAAATAAATGCTATTTGGAGTTGGTGTCTGTCCAAAGTCGTTGTACTTGTACACGTTGGAACTTTAAATGGTCACCGTCGACACCTATTTAATGTGATAAACAGAAAGCGGAAGCAGTTTGTATCCCCTTTGCCACTAGCGAATTGAAAAAAAAAATTTCGAGGGGATCACGGTGCAGGAACAAAAATGGGGAAGTCGAGTTCGCTGACCATTCCGGCGGTTTTATACCGTATTTATTACGACGGCAAAATTTACACACACAGAAATACACACATACGAGACGAGGAAGTATCTGTCTATCACATAATTCGTATTGTACACACTATCGTATTAGTATTTTTTAGAGGAACTTCAGTTCCAAGCCCACCATTAACTTCATGCTCTGTTCCATAAACATCAACGTCAAGATGGAATGAGGTCCTATACGGAACAACTGGGCCCAGAATCCCTTATATAAGGCTCCAAAGCCCTCGCTTTGCACCGTTTTACGGAAACAGTCCAACGGACCCTTGTACAAGTTACCCTTTTGGTTGTAGACACGGGTCAAAATAACGTCCCAAGGGTTCATGACGATGGCCACTCCTAAACCAGCAGCCGATGATGCAAGAAAGTGTAAACCAAGTGAATGGTCCTCCACAATGTTGTTTTTCAAGAGGAAGTTTTTGGTCATGTTGTACACGGGCAACTGAGCTGCTGAACCGGCCCCAGTACGTAAAATGGCTGCGTCCACCCCTCTGTACAAACCCTTAAAACCCTCAGCACCATAGATCAGCGAGAGCCCGTTCCAGGTACTTCTATAATATGTCTGTTGGCCGACGTGATGTGCAGCGGCGCCTGGAGCAGAAGAGTATGACTGCATTCTCGTTTTAACCAAGAAGAACGGTGACGCCAACACGGCACCAGCGATACCTGAAACTCCTCCAGCCAAAACATTGATGAATAAGTTCTGAGGTGCGACCTGACCCTCAACATGTGCTGCTGGCGTCAAGTATTGAGTGAAAAAGTTCCGTGCTGGTTCGTACAACCCAAGACGGCACCCGTTCAAGCCTAGCTGGTAGTAGTAGCCACAGACAAGACCTTGTTGCAACCCACGGAGACCTTCGTTCTTCCAGATAACAACAAAAGCCTGCGCTGGGTTCTTGTAGAGCTTTACAGCATTGCTGCTTTTGGATAATTCACCTTGAAGCTGCATTCTGGTCTTGATCAACTCGATCGGGTTGGTGAAAGTGACGGCCCCACAGGCTGCCAAACCGCCTGCAATGAATCCTCCAAGACCCGAGACTTTCTGGGCATGGTTCTTGTTGTCTGAACTCATATCTGGTGTATCAATGCTGTTGTTGATAAGAGAGTACACAAAAACCGGAGGTTGGAGCTGGAGATTACGTTAGAGCTTTGAAAAAATTTGGCCGAAACCGGTGTAGCCTCACGTGCGACTTACCTCCAGATCCGGAGTCTCCATTACCGGCGGCGTTCGATACCCGTATTGGGTAGATAGAGGGGTCCAGATCATGTACACAAACGTGATTTGACACCTGCTTAGTAATTGCTGATGAAATACACGTATTTTCTGTTTGTAGCTCCCGAGACCGAACTATTTGTCGCCGACTCGACTTGGCAGGAAGCTTTGTCAGCTTGCGATGGCAAAAGACAGGCGTGCAGATAAGACCGATTCTTAACCATTTCCATTTTCAGACTTCTCGAACATCTCTAGAACATAGACACCTGGTGGAGATGTTGCGTACTAATATCAAGCATAGTGTGCGCAAGTATCTGCAAGCAGCAATCTTAAACAAGTATCCGATATGTCAGAATCTCTATGGATACACCATCGAAAACGTGAGGCCGATTCCCGAGTTTTCGGTCGTTGCCGTACACTTGAAGCACGCCAATGGATCGGAGCATTTACACTTGGACTCGCCCAACGACACCAACAACGTCTTTTCCATTGCATTCAAGACCAATCCTCCCGATGCAACCGGTGTGCCCCATATCTTGGAACACACCACGTTGTGCGGTTCCTACAAGTACCCAGTTCGTGACCCGTTCTTCAAAATGACAAACCGGTCGTTGAGTAACTTCATGAATGCCATGACGGGCCACGATTTCACCTTCTACCCCTTTGCCACCACCAATGCCAAAGATTTTGAAAACTTGATGGACGTCTACCTTTCTTCTGTGTTTGAACCATTACTCGATTATAATGATTTCATTCAAGAAGGCTGGAGATTAGAAAACGAAGTAACCGATGATCCTCTGAGTAAATTCACGCTAAAGGGGGTAGTTTACAACGAAATGAAAGGGCAAAACTCCAATTCTTCCTACTATTTCTACATCAAGTACCTTGAATCCATCTATCCTTCGCTCAACAACTCCGGCGGAGATCCTGCAGTCATTCCGGACCTACAACACGAAGATTTGGTAGATTTCCACTCCAAGAACTACCATCCTTCGAATGCAAGAACTTTCACCTACGGTACCTTGCCATTGATGGGACACTTGAAGAACTTGAGCCTGCACTTTGCTCCGTTTGGCACCAGAAAACCCGGCCTCAATGTCAAGGAGCCTATCTTTGCCAAAAGCGATTCCGGTAGTGTAACTCTTCCAGGTCCCTTGGACTCGATGTCTGGACGTCCAATAGAAGAACAATATAAGGCATCTATCACCTGGGACTTGGGCGATGCCTTGGATCCAGCTAACAGATACTTAATTTTCAAGTGGAAAATCCTTAGCTCTTTGTTATGTGACGGTCTTAACTCTCCATTTTACCAAGAATTAATTGAAACTGATTACGCTGACGACTTCTCGGCCAATTCCGGTTTTGACGCTACCACTTCGCTCTTGTCGTTTACGTTAGGTTTGAACAATTGTTCATTGGAAAAGGTTGAAACTCTAGAAGAGAAGTTGATGTCTATTTTCAAGGAGCAAATAGTTCCTGAGCTTTCCAACCCAACCAGCACGTACAAAGATAGAGTCGAGGCTCTCTTGCATCAAATAGAATTGAGCTTGAAGAAACATAAGCCTGACTTTGGTTTAGGCTTACTCAATTCTATTGTTCCCAGCTGGGTGAATGGTGTTGATCCAATCACCTCTTTGGAAGTTGAGTCGATTCTTACTCAGTTTAAGCAAGACTTCAAGGACAAGGGATTGATAATATTCCAGGAACTTTTGGACCAATCGGTATTCAATTCCGAAACAAAGAAGTTCAAATTTACCATGAGACCACAAGAAAACTTTAACGAGGAATTATTGGCTAAAGAAGAAGCAAGAGTCAAGTCTATGACCGATAACTTGTCTGAAGAAGATCAGAAAATAATCTATGACAGAGGAATCAAGTTAGCCGAGAAACAAAAGGAGGAACAAGACTGTGAGGTGTTACCTACGTTGACAGTTGAAGACATAGCTAAGAAAGGTGACTTCCATCCTTTGTCGTTTTCACAAATTAACGATCAAACTCTTCAGAAGAGAGTCGTCGATACTAATGGATTGGCATATGTCTCCGCCTTGAAAGATATTTCCTATATTCCAGAAAAGTATTACAAATACCTTTCGTTATTCAACTCTTGCTTTACCAATTTGGCTGGTACTACGGAGACTTCCATAACTGATTTGGAAACGAAAATCAGACAATTAACTGGTGGATTATCGTTTGATGTCAGAACTGCTGTTGACCCGTACAATATTAAAAAGGTTAACTTGCATTTTGCTATGTCCGGTATGGCATTGAGGGAAAACACCAGTGATATTTACAACTTATGGCTTGAAATCTTGACCCAGACAAAATTTGACAGTCAAGACCAAAACGTTGTTGATAAGTTGTACACCTTGGTAAAATCCATGGGTCAAAACCAGCTCAACATGATTGCAGACAGGGGCCATTCATACGCCAACTGGGTAAGCAGCGCTAAATTGACTCCAGCAAAGTATATCAGCGATATTACTGGTGGGCTAACTCAGGTTGAATTTGTCATGGAGATGAACAGCAGATTGGAAAAAGAAGGAAAAGATTATTTGGTAAAGGAAATTCTTCCAGTTTTGAAGGAATTGCAAAACTTGATTCTCAGCCAAACCCACTTCAAGTATAGGATTGTGGGTAACGAAGAGATTGTCACCGAGAATGAAGCCTTGATCCAAAAGTTTGACGATGTGTTAAGACAACAACAAGGAACAGGCAATAGTGGGGACCAGTTGGGAGGTTTAATAACCAGATTTAATTCTGGTAATTTGGGCATCAACTACAAGCAGACATTGGTCGACTTGCCATACCAGGTGGGCTACTCTTCGTTGGCCAAGTTAGGTGCACACTATACCAGTAAAGATGGTGCCTCCTTACAGGTAATGTCGCAGTTGATGACATTCAAGCATCTTCATTCTGTTATTAGAGAGTCCAATGGTGCATACGGAGGCGGTTTGAACTACGATGGCTTGGGAGGAACTTTGAACTTTTATTCGTACCGTGATCCTGCTGCTCTCAAATCGGTAGAATCATTTAAAGAATCATTCAAGTATGGAGCCGAGAAGAAGTGGGAAGCCAAAGATTTACAAGAAGCCAAATTACGGATTTTCCAGAGCGTTGATGCACCAATGAACGTTGCCAGCCAAGGTTCGACCCATTTCTACGAGGGAATCTCGGACGAAATGAGACAGGAAAGAAGAGAGAATTTCTTGAGTGTAAGCGGACAGGATTTACAGGATGTGGCCAACAAGTACTTGATTGAGAACCCGCAGAATGCTGTGACAGTGATTGGCGACAACCTGGTGTTCAAACTTGAGGAGAACGACCAATGGACCATTAGGGCCATCAAGAACTAGAAACATGTACATAGTAGAACAAACAAGATAAAAATGATATCGTAATTATACATTAAATATATACAAGTGTATGAACAAGCATGCTGTGAAAATGGGGTGGGGAGATAAAGAAAGTCACTCTAAAGTTAACGGAGTCTTCTGGAGTAGTCCTTTGCGGGCAAATCAGGAACTCTTCTCTTTCTGTCTTCAGTGAACAAGCAGTGTCTCTTGGCTCTTGGGTCGTACAAGATCAAGTTCATCTTGGGTTGGGCACGGGGTATGTTGAACCACTTCTCGTAGCCGGTCTTGGCCGACGAGACGAGCTTCACCATAGTAAAGGCGCTCTTAGGTTTAGCCATGATGGATTGGTTAGGTTGGTAGTAGAGTTGAAGAATGAAAAATAGTTTTTTTCTGTGTCGTCGAAATTGGCCCAGGGAGACATTTCGACAAAAGATGTGCGACATCGACTACAGAGAGATTCCTGGCCAGGGAGCGAATCAACCTTGCACGCTAGACAACAGTTAGCTACCCAGAGTGAATGCACGGTAAATAGTATACCAGTAGTCTCTTAATATTTCGTACGACAATATACAGTTGTACTTGTACCAAATATTTCTACATACATTCATGAACCTCTGACTGCCAGAGTGTCAAGCCTCTTTCTCTCTCGATTCACGTCCCTAAAAATAGCCTGTATTTTTCCCGTACCGCGAGGGTCTCGCTAGCTGCGTGCGGCGTCCTCTCGCTTGCTCGTTAAATAGCAAGATCAATGTCGCACGACATGTAGATGCGACATTGGGATCGACGCGTACTGAAAATTTTGAACACGCCAACATAACAACAACTAACCCCAGAGATCATGAAGTGGTTACTTTTACTTTTCACGTTCCTTACGTCCGTCTTTGCGTTGCACATGGAAGTGCGCGCTGAACCCCGTCCCAATTCTGTGTGTATCCGTGATTTTGTCCAGGAAGACCAGTTGGTTGTCGTGAACATCAAGACTGACGGCCGTGTTGGTGACGGCCAGAAGTTGGACTTGCACATTGTCGATTCCGTCGGCAATGAATACAGACGTAAGGATGACATCGCAGGCAGCGTCAAGATTGCCTTCAACTCCCACAACAACGCCGCTTTCGACGTCTGTTTCATCAACACCTTGGACTCCTCCAGAAAGGGTGGTTACTACGCCAGACAAATCGAGTTGGAAGTCGAAAACGGTGCTGCTGCCAGAGACTGGAATGCTATTCAGGCTGCTGACAAGTTGAAGCCGGTCGAAGTCGAGTTGCGTAGAGTTCAAGAATTGACCAAGGAAATTGCCCAAGAATTGCAATACTTGAAGGCCAGAGAAGAAAGAATGAGAGACACCAACGAGTCTACCAACTCCAGAGTCAAGTGGTTCTCCATCATCATCATCGTTGCCTTGGTTGGTTTGGGTGTCTGGCAAATCCAGTACTTGAGACACTACTTCAAGGTTAATCACATCATTTAGGCTGACGTCACATGTTGGTTATAGCTATAGAATTCGTGTATGTACTACGTTACGACCACAGCGGGTTCTGCGTGGCCCTTGGGCACCCAAATAAAAAAAACATAGTATTCAAATGAAATTCATCTTGTAGACCGTCTCATACTTGTGGGCCATTTCGAATTGCAGTAGATGATGCCGTCCGTACTTGTCTAGGACCCGACGTTCAAACAAGGTCTTTTTCATCCTATCGGATTCGATACACCGTTTCTCAATCGAAGCCGAATCTAGTGAGTAATTATGGTTCTTCAAGAAGTCTTGTAAATCTTGAAGAGTAAGGTTGACGATCCATATTAAGAGAAAGTTCATTTTCATCCAGATCTGCTCAAAGTCTTCATAATTGCGTTTAGTCTCGTCTTCCAATATCAGATCGTATATATCTTGGTCATTGATAGTAGTGAGGATCCGACATACGTTTTTAACCTGCCATGGGACAGAACTCGTAGCCACGGGTAATGAACGATCATCTTCTCCCAACTCCACCATCTTTTCATCCATGTATCTCTGCAAAGAAAACCGGTCGATTTCAGCAATGGCCGTGAGATCCAAAAGAATGATTTCGGCAAGTTCAAGCAAATAGGCAAGCTGGTAGAAACGGTGAATTATTCCGTTTGAATGGTATGACTGGGCATAGTAGAATTCCTTGAGATAAAGCCAGTCTATAGCAAGGAATCGATGGGTAAGGTCGTTGAGTAGAACGGTGGGAGATAGGTAATTATCTGACTTTGCAGATGCCCCGAAAGTCGACCCATTCGAGTAGTATAAAGAACGATAATACACCAATAACGTTATCTGGTAGCGGAGCTTCATTGAATCCAAGTTATCGTGATACTCCAGCAGCAAGGGGCCCGTTTTAGTGTAGTTATCTCTTGCCGACGCATCATGTTGTATCAACTTCTGCTCACTGTTGTAACAAGGCCGTGGGGTTGAATTGCTCTTAAGCCCTAAACCATTGAAGACAAATTCAACGATTCTATCGTACCAGTCTCTTTTGAAAGGCCCAATCTCGGCCATCAACTTGACCAACAAAAGATCGGATTCCTCCAATAACTCCAAAGTGAGCGCTCGGTTCTTATTGGTGGTGCCAAAGAAAGAGACCAACGTATGCTCGCCCTGGAGCAAGAGCTTGGTTTCCGGATCGTTCTTGAAACCATCAACAAAGTTGTATGCTATAAGGTCAAACATCCAGGTGATTATATCACGGTACGATTCATAAATGTGGTGGTATGCAGTGTATGACGAATTTGCGAGCGATAACTGTAATCGGCTCGACCGATCGGCACAATGGAACGTCCAGTTGATCAAGTACCAGAGATTGAAGCCAAAATTGAGCTTGGGGTTGAGCTTGACGCTCAAAATGTCCTCATCAAATACCCGAATGTTTTCCCAGGGCTTGAGCACGGCAGAGTTCGGCCTGCTTTTCTTTGTGGGAGGCGGGCTGGGGGTCTCGGATCCAAACAAGGCCGAAGGTTGGATCGCCAGGCGTTTGTGATCTATATTGTGCGATTGGAACTTCTTGAGTTCTTCTTCTATGCTGGTGGTGGTGTCTAGAACGGTGATTTCGTCTTCGGAATCGCTCACGACGTCAACCTGCGTCGTCGAAGTGTCAGCTTTCTGGAAGAAATTGCTGATTTTGCTTTGTTTCATGGGTGATTTCTGCAACGCTTCACGATTCTTGATCAACGGCAGCTTGGGCTGTCTGACTTTGCGTTGGTGGGTGGACTGGACTATGAAGTCGCCCATCACGGTGAGAATACGCGTGTAGAGCGTGGCCGGAACGGGGTTGCTGCTGGTTTGAACGATATGCAAATATTTGGTTAGCAACAGAAGGCACCTGTTGCGCAAGGGCGACTTGTGGGACGAAGCATTGTAGTCCTTGTTTAGTTGTTTGAAGAACTCGTCGGTGGTTTCGATTCCATCGATGACGGCCCAATTGTGGGTCCAGTTGGTGTCGGAACATCGCGATGCCAACGTGACAAGTATACGGAGGATGTTGACGGAGGGGATGCGGAGGCGGGAGTAGTCGTTACACGGACTATTGTTGTTGCGGAGGAACGATGTTTCGAGATGGATCAAGAGTTCATCGACCTGCTTAATGTTGGTGATATTTGCGGGCGAGTCGTCCGCATGTTTGAGGTCCGGAAAGATCTCGTCAATGAGTTCTGTCTGGGTGACTAGAAACGCCCTAGGAGTGAAAAAGACTGGCGCCAGCGTGGTTTGGGCGCTAACCATTGGTTTATCAACAGATAGACAGATGGATTTCGCGCCGCGGGTTTTTCAAAACTCGCCATTAACAATGTCTTTAACGGTAAGTATAAGGAAGAAAAGAGTCCGGAGAACATCCACTAACAGCAGCTCCATACCATCACGGGTCCGGTCAAGATCGAATTGGCGTGCCGAAACCGCCATGTCGAAAACTTTCTCCGCCACTGTGCCAGTGGCACCTACGAGAACAATGTGATTGTGCGATACATTCCGGGGCTTATCTTACAGACGGGTGATCCCACCAACAGTGGGAAGGGCAATGTGGCGTGTGGGGCCGAGTATGGGCTCAGTGAAGCAGACGAGACCAATACCAACGAGATCACGCGGGGCTCGGTGTTCACGGTTCACAATGGAGACGATCTCGGGTCGCAGTTCTTTATCGTTCTCTCGACGGCCCACCACAGCGCTCTCGTCAACGACAAGTATACGCATATCGGTGAGGTCATTGACGGGTTTGGTGCCATCGAAACCATCGAGAGCAACAAGAAGCTCACCAACAAGAACAACGGCAAGGTGACGGGCGAATGGCGCGACCGGCCGTGGATCCAGTCGGTCGAGATCCACCATAACTTGTATGTGTGAACATACACACACCTTTGGACTGGTTGTTCACCACTGGACTGGTTATTGGCATGTGTGACTTGTTGTTTGTTTTGTTTTAATCCAACTCGCCCAAGTTGCCGAGGATCTCGGCAAAGTCCTTGATACTGACCACGGTGCCGGTTTTGGGCTTGTTGAAGTCGAAGTTGATGATGTTTCCGTCGACATCGGTGGTGCTACAGCTCAACATGTCGATGAGGAGCGAGTCACCCAACTCCTTGGTGTCCAAGTGGAGCTTGGTCTTGATGGTCTTGAGATCGACAAGACTAAGACGGTGGTTGAGAACGGCGGAGTCGCTGAGCTGCTTCTCGGTGGATGCCAGCACAAAGAGGCGCCAGCTGGCCACGATGTGGGCGTAGTGGTCTCGGAACTTGACCAAGCGGTTGACGTTTCGGATGAGTTTGTCGATGTCGACGATATCGATGATGTTGTCCAACGCGTCGAGCGACGGCGGCGTCACGGTGTACTCCTTGACGAGATTGACGGTTGTGTACTGTTTGACGTTCAATGGATCGAACTGGAGGCCTGGAACCGGCTTGATGAACTCGTAGTAGTAGTCGACACACTGCACGATGTCGTAGGTGAAACATTCGGGGATGCGTAGCGCCGCCAACAACTCGCCCAACTGGTCGAGGTACAAGTCCTCGCCCGCCACCTGGGTGTAGGTCTCGAGAATCTCATCCTCGATGGCCGGCACCACCGTGTTGTAGCTGGTGGAGATGAAATCGTTGTTGTTGTTGTGGCGTCTTCCCATGGCGATAAGGTGAAAAGTATATAAATGTACGGCGTCCGCGCGTATCTTGTTTGCGATGAATGTCAATATAATGAGCGTACCGTCCATCGAAACCACGCTTGTGGACGTCACCAAACATCTTCCGGGTGCTGCACCGGCCCGTTTCTTGTTCAAGAACGAGTACCAGCAGCCATCGGGCAGTTTCAAGCTCCGTGGCTTGGGCCACTTGATCAAGAGTGCTGTCGACACCGCCGGCAGCAGCAAGGTCCATGTTTTCTCGTCGTCGGGAGGCAATGCGGGGCTTGCAGCCGCGTATGCTGCCCAGTACTACCACTTGCCGTGCACGGTGGTACTCCCGACCACCAGCAAGCAGTTTTTCCGGGACAAGTTGAAGACGTACAGGTCGGAGGTGGTGATCCACGGGCGCCACTGGGGCGAGGCCGACGCCTACTTGAAGGAAACGGTGATCGCCAACTTGGCCGAGGGGTTCGTGCCGGTGTACTGCCATCCGTTCGACAATCCGTTGATCTGGGACGGCCATGCTGGGTTTATCGACGAGATCGAGCGCCAGCTCACGGCGTCCGAGCTCCAGCGCGTCAAGGGCGTTGTGTGCAGCGTGGGCGGAGGTGGGCTCTACAACGGGGTGGTCAATGGGCTCGAGAGAAGCACCCACTTGAAGAACGTTCCTGTGGTGGCGGTCGAAACGGCGCCGGCACCGACGTTCCACCTGGCCGTGGCCGCGAAAAGCGTTGTCCATTTGGACAGTGTGTCTACAGTTGCATTGTCGTTGGCGTCTCCGTACATCTCCGAGCAGAGCTTGGCCAACTATGCCAGCCACAAGACGGTGCTCCAGTTGTTGCCCGATAAGGAAGCTGTCCAGGGTACGTTGGACCTCTACGATACCCTCGACATTCTCACCGAGCCGGCGTGTGGCGCTACGGCGTCGTTTGCCTTCGAGAACGCCCACAAGCTCGCCGACGCGTTGGGCCCGTTGGACCCTCAAGATATCGTCATTTTCATCATCTGTGGCGGGGTGGCCACCCAGCCGGAAACCGTGGGCGAGTTGAGACTGTTTGTAGACCACTAGTTCATATTTATTTAGCAACAGAAAATCCAGACTCTTTTTGCGCACATTATCACATTCAACTTTAGACCCCGGCTCCACCACCTCAACTCGACCACACTCTTTCTCTGCACACACCAATGTCTCCGATGAACAGCGGATGGATCCCGTTCCGGACAGCGGTATCGTCCAGTGCTGCTGCCGACGACACAGCGCCACCGGCCCACGAACCAGCCGCCGATTCGGGTGCCACCAAGAAAAGCGGGGCAGCCACCACCACGAGCGACCCCAAGCGCAAACTCAACACCAAGACGTCCAGCAACTCGCTCCGGACGATCTCGGCTCCGACCTGGCTCAGCTGGACCAAGAAAGACGGCGACAACGAATACGACAACGAGGCCGCCGTCGAAGACAATGCCAATGACGAGTATGTCTCCAACGAAGAAGACGACTATGTTCCCGACGACAACGGCGATGTTGTCGAAGAGCACGTTTCTCACGACAGGAAGCAGAGCTCGTCGTCGACATGGACTTTCTGGAATAACGCACCGGAAACCAGCACCAAAGCAAAGAAGACCGACGCGGACAAGAACGGCGGCAGCACCACGTCCACCACCACCACCACCAATAAACCAAAGGAAAAGGAAAAGGAAAAGGAAGTAAGCTTCTCCAACACCCTTCTCAACACCACACCGACCCTTCCCAGCAAGTCCGAGTTCAAATCAACCGAAAACGACGGCACCAGTCCTCCTCCGTCTGCAGACGAGGCTGCGGACGACGACGCGGTCTTGTACAAGCCCCACGACAACGCCAACCAGTTCAACAAGATCAACACCCACAAGAACGAAAACTTGCGGGAAAACATCATTGTCCCCAGCTGGAACCTGTGCTTGCCCGCCCAGACGCATTCGACCTCGAGCTCGCTCACTTCGTCGCTTTGGGGCAGCGCCTCGACCGCAAACCAGACCGGTTCTCACACCAAGATGGACTTGAAGAGCTGGCGACATTTCATCAGCCAGCTTTCGTCCAAGTTTGGCTTCAGCTCACAGTCCTTGACCAGCGTGGTCAACGACCAACACGACGAACACAACCAAACAAGCGACGACAAGACCGACGATACCGTCCAAAAAGAATTTAATTTATTATATGAGAAAACATACCGGTTGTACGGGAGGTCGTTGGCCAAACTCCCGCCTCATAAACGTGCATGCTTGCCCAACTACAATAAACTATACACCAAGGCTGGGATCAAGCAAAACCAGTTGGAAGAAGACTCGAACGACCTTAATTCGATTTCCATCACCAACGATCCGATGGGGAACTTGTTGATCAACCACAGACCACACCGCAAACAAGAGGCCGCGGTATCGTCGTCGGAAATCGTCTCCTTCAAGGCAGGACCGCTCAAAAAGATAAAAAAGATCTTGATCATTGGGGTACATGGCTTTTTCCCGACAAAAATAGTAAGACCATTGATTGGTTCACCCAAGGGAACATCGCTCAAGTTTGCCAACGAGGCAGAAAAGGCCGTCATCCGTTACTGTATCGAGAACGATTTGATCACCGAGACAGAATCCAATGTGAGTATCCAGAAGATTGCGTTGGAAAAGGAGGGCAAGATCTTTGACCGTGTCCGTTTCTTTACCGAGATCTTGATCAAGTGGGAACAGGAATTGAATGAAGCCGATTTCATTTTTGTGGCCTCCCACTCCCAAGGGTGTGTGGTGTCGATCATCTTGTTGGCAAAGCTTATCAGTTTAGGGATCTTGAAAGATCCGATTCGGAAACGGATTGGTATTCTTGGAATGGCTGGAATCAACAACGGACCGTTCTATGGTGCCGACAAGTCTTTCTTCATGAAGGCATACTCGGCAATCGAGCATGAATCGATGAATGAGCTTTTTGAGCTTACCAAGTTCACCAGTCCCCAGTCGTTGGTTTACAAGGAAAGCATGCAGGTGATTATCAATGCCAACGTGAAGTTGTGTCTTATTGGCTCGATCAACGATCAGTTGGTGCCGCTTTATTCGGCGGTGGCATCGCATATCTTCCATCCCAACATCTACCGGGCGTGCTACATTGATTACACGTCGCTGACGCCTGTTTTCATCCAGAAGTTGGTTTCTCTCTGTTGTCATTTGCAGAATCTTGGATACTTTGACAACAACGTGTTGAAAGAATTGAGCACTTCCTTGGCCGGACCATTGACGGGAAGTGGACACTCGAAGATCTACAATGACGGGAAGGTGTACGATCTTGGGATCAAGTTTGTGTTGGACACCGACGATATTGTGATTCCGCCCACGGGCAACAGCAAGTTGCTTGCATGTGAAGGGGAGTCGCCGTACCATATCCATGGCTTGAAGAGCGGCGTGGGGACGTACGGAGGGGTCGAGGCCGACGGACAGAACTACGACGAGATCGTGCAGATCCCCACCACGAACCAGATCTACATCAAGGAGTACAACGTCGGCAAGATCGGCACCAACCCGTTCATCTTGCCGTGGTGTCTCCGGGGACTCTTGTTCAACATCGAAAAGAACTGGCCCAACAACAACAAACTCCTTACGGTGGAAACCGGCAAGGACGTGGGCAAAACGGGCTACGACGAGATCAACGACTTGTTTGTCCTGTTTGAGAGTTGGAAGCCCGACACCAAGGTGTTGAAGGACTTGAAGTTTCGGTTGAACGGCATGAGAGCCAGCAAGCTCTAGAAAGCCACCGGCTTGTCCCACCCTGCAAAGTCTAGAAACTCTAGAAACTTTTATTATTTATGCACCTTCGCGCTTTTTTGTCTAACAAATTTAAACACGCGTAAACAAATCAAATAATTGTAGAATTTGCTGTTTGAACCTTACCATACCCATCTATAAAAAAGATACCCCCTATACGAATATTGCCCGCCGTCGTAGGTAATATCACGGAACATCCTCCATTCTTTGTATATTATTGCATGTTTTCGCCCGTCCGTGAGCCGTTGACGCCCGAAACGTCCGACCACTCGACCGACGAGTATATCAGCAAGCCGAGCACGAGCCCCAGTCCCGACTTCAACACCCTTGCTAGAGACCCGCTTCTCACCGCCACCGAGTTGTTTAACCGCACCAGCAGCTTTTCCTTGGAATACACCGTTCTGTCTGTGTTTGCGTTGCAGCCCAGTCTTGAATTATTGTGGTCCCCAAAGTTTCTCGTCCACCAATGCTTGTACCACCAGGGCGCCACGCCGTCCGAGTACACCCAGTTGATCTCACACAGCGATCGGCGCATCAATGAGTGCAAGCTGGAAATCTTGCAGTTGAAAGCGCTGGGCTGGTTGCCGTTGGATATCGAAAAGTTGGCCGTGTTGGTGTCCCACGATCTCACCAAACGGGCCATTCGTGAAAAACTCCCCACAAAGTCATACAGCGAAGTTACCGATGGGGCAGTGGTATTTTCGAAGCCGATCCCGTGGACCGACCCGGAGATCGCCCTTTTGAAGGCCCACCCCCACGACCTCAACTACTTGAAGGAAGAACTTCCTTGCAGAAGCGAATTCTCCATTTCCAGCATGATCCGAAAACTATCCTACCAAGCTGCCCCTCAGCAGCCCACTCCCACAGTGGAGATCAAGATTGCCCTTGTCGAGCGGCTTATAGATGCAGACCTTACCTTGGACGCAATGTCAAAAACGTTCCCCGGTGTTAATGTTGAGCAGATTGTCAGCATCGTCAACACTATGGATCACTCCAAGTTCACTGCCGGTGAAAAACGAAAGATGAAGGAATTGATAAAGGAAGAAGTTCCCGTTGAACGTATTTACCACGAGTTCCCCTGCAGAACTCCCGATTTCTTGAACCAAAAGCATTCCGACATGAAGTTCGTCTCGAGCCGTAAAACCAAATTTGTTTCTCAAAATGACAGATTATGCTACGAGGCCCAATGGCTTGTTTTGACCAATGGAGACGCGTCGTCGGGCAGAAGATCGCGTAGACGTTTGCCCCAGGTTGAAATAGAAAAGTTGCAGCTGGAAGTTCTGCAACGAAAGAAAGTCAAACGGGAGGAGTTGACTCCAGAAGAACGTGAATTAAGAAAGCAGCGTCGGGAGGCCCAATTGCTTACCATTGAAAGGAAAGAAGAAGAGAGACGTAAGCAACAAGAGTTGAAAAGAAAACAACGAGAAGCCTCGGCAGCTTCAGGAAGTAAAACCAAACGAAAGGGATTATTTGAGTTGAGAGATGTCATTGCCGGATCAACACACTTCCAGTCTGTGATTGGAGACAAGAAATCGGTTGAAGACGGTCAAAAGAGAAGAAGAATCCAGGCAGAGTACTTCCATCCCGAAGCTAGAACCACCAGCAAGTTGAAGACAAGACCTAGACAAGCAGAGAAGAATGAAATTAAACGGATCATGAAGTTGGAAAGTATCACAGAAGCAAGTGGTGTCATACAAAAGATTGGAAAGAAAGAGGTCGATATTAAGGTTAAGTTAGAAATCCCAAAGGAAAAGTCGACAAAACCAAAGAGTTCAAAGAAGAAAAAGTCTAAATCCTCGAAATCTGAGACGCCTGAAGCTCTTGAGGAAAATTATGTCAGTCCCTTTGATCCTACCGACATCAATGCTGATACCTATGTTCCATTGAATGGGCGGAGATTCTTTACATCCAAATTTTATGATGAAACTCCACTGGTACCCAAATTGGACTTTATTGACCTTCCACAGGGCAAAACATCGCACGAGATAATGACAAGTCTGGAGAACCTGATACTTTTTGACGACGACTTGGCAGTCAATATTATCAAAAGCCACACCAAGAACTATCGCTCGATGCCTATTTCATTTCCCCTGTTTCTTGAAAATGGGTCCTTTAATCCCAAGAGTGTTGTCAAAGTCAGATTCTTTATGTATCCTCAGCATTATGAACTGTTTGTGTTGGCTGCTCCCAAGAGTAATGAGTTGGACCCAGTTTACGAGATTATTAAACTTTTTATGATCCACTATTCTCTCTATTTCTCCTATTCTCCAGTCATCAAGGAAATCATAACAAAAGAATACTGTGCCAAGCTTGAAAGTGCAGTGGAAGAGAACGATTTTGGTGAGTTCATGTTTGTTATTGAGAAATGGAACTTGTTGATGCTTGAATTATCACCAAACCAAGATGATTTCGGTGACCTCAAATCCGGGGACAGTTTAAATAAAAGTACTAGAGTTTACCTCGGTGAGGAAGAACAGAGGTATCCTAATTCTGATGATTTGAAATTAGAAACATTTTACAAAGAAATATTACAGGAAGATATCAGTCCACAGTACAACTTGGTGATGCAAGAACTGGACAGTATTGAAAATGAACATGTTCCAAAGCAACTATCCAAAAATGAGGTTTGTGAGATTCCAACTTCTGTCACTCAAGAATTGACTCCTAGAGAGCCAAGTGAATACGTGTCTACGTTGTTCCGTCGAATTCGGGAACAGTCTAAGATTTCCCGTTTTACAATGCAACAAATTCTTTTGCGTATATATTCCCGGGTTGTTTCCACCGACTCCAGAAAGTTGAGGTCATACAAAGCATTCACAGCCGAAGTCTATGGAGAATTGTTGCCTTCTTTCACCAGTGAGGTGTTGGAGAAGGTCAACTTGTTGCCTTCACAAAAGTTCTATGATCTTGGCTCAGGAGTGGGGAACACTACTTTCCAAGCCGCTTTGGAGTTTGGAGCTTGTGCCAGTGGAGGTTGTGAGTTGATGGAACACGCGTCGAAACTTACGATCTTGCAACAAGGTTTGATGTCGAAACACTTGGCATTGTTGGGACTCGCCGAATTGAACTTAAACTTTGCCCTTCTGCAGAGTTTTGTCGACAACGAACCTGTGAGACTGGCAGTTCTTGACTGTGACGTTCTCATTATAAACAATTATCTTTTTGATGTCAACTTGAACACGGAGGTTGGCAAGCTTCTTTACGGATTAAGACCGGGAACCAAGATAGTCAGCCTTCGAGACTTTATTCGTCCACGTTACAGGGCTACAGGTGATTCCATCTTTGACAAGTTGAAGGTAGAGAAGCACGAGATGAGTGACTTTCTTTCTGTGAGTTGGACAGCCAACAAGGTGCCTTACTATATTTCGACAGTGCAGGAAGAAATATTGCTGGAATACTTGGGCGCTGAACTGGAACCTTTGTAAATGCATTTGTATATTATACATCTTGTTTGTAACATTATAAATTAGCCTAATTATGATCAAACTAATTTTTCTTCTTCTTGGTAGATTCTCCACTTATTTCTTCGAATCCACGTTTGACGGGAACAGGAGTTGCACTAGGTTCAACCGAAGCAAGTCTCGAGCTCGAGTTTGAGGCAGGTTTCTTCTTTTTATTTGCTGGTCCATCCAATTCTCTCGAGATGGCCAACAAAAGAGTATTGATTCTTCTGCCGAGTTCTTGTGGACTTCTAGACAAGATAAACCAGTCGAATTTAAAAACGTCTGACGACATAATTCCTTCCTTGACCTTTTCTGCCAAATTATCGGTAAAGAGACCATACTTGTGGACGGAGTATAGTATAAATCTATCTTCGGTTTTAGAGTAGACTCTCTTGGAATTGTTTGGCGGATATTGAATCTTCAAGTCCAGTAACGGATCAATAACACCTTCCATTTTCTGGGATAAGAGCTCTTGCTGCTTGAGCAATTTAGCCAACTTCCTTTCACTCGACTCAATTTGAACCAAATACTTCTCATGGCCTTCAATCTGGTTATAAGAGGTCCAGAACTTCTTCAGGTATCTCTCAACATCATCCCTCTCCTTGTTACTTAATGCCTTGGCGATATCTGCATAGGAATTACGGCCATATTTGGCTGAAGCATGAATGAAATTGGTGAAATCTCTTCTGGTCCAACCGTGAAAACTTTGAGCTAATAATGTGTTTTTGGTTTCAATTTCTTCTTCCGTCAACGGAATAACCGAGTCAACCTTTTTCTGTTCAGTGGCACGTTTCTGTTCCCTACTGACTTCTTCCTTATATTCTTCGGCAACAAACTCCTCGTCGCTGTCACCAAAATCGTCCACGGTAAATTTGTATCCGATTTCTTTCTTGTAAGCTAATTGTTCACGTTCCAAGAGGGCAGGCAACTCCGCGGGAAAGAATTGGTGGTCTTGAACGTTGTATGTTTTGGGAGCCCTCTTGTTTGGCTGTGGTTTGGTTTTAGGGGCACTAGGATTCAATACATCCTTGTAGTAGTTATCAATAGAATATGTCTGCTCCTTTCTTTCTCTCTTTGAAGGGTTGATCCAACTGAAACCAAGTCCAGATGCTTCTTTCTTGGCAAAATTCTGGCCATTCCATTCATAAGTGGACGAATCTGAAGTGAAGTTCTGAAGATCATCAAGACCCAACTTATTGAACTTGGCATTCAAGTTAGCCGTCTTTTCTGCACCACGTTGTAAAATGGTGTCAATATCGTCCTCGAGGATAGTTCCGTTGGAAGATTCAAATACTTTCTTAGCACCATGTTGAATCATTCCAAGCAAATCATCCTTGGAATTTCCAATATTGGTATTGGCATTCAGTTGTCTTCCCTGTTGAATAACCAATTGATCCAATCTAAGCTTCTGTGCTGCTCTTTCCAAAACTTTTTCTTCGATGGCGTTTTCAGTCACGAATCTAAACACCTTGACTTGTTTCTTTTGACCAATTCTGTGAGCTCTGTCCATGGCTTGTAAGTCAGCCTGAGGATTCCAATCAGAATCATACAAAATAACAATATCAGCAGAGGTTAAGTTGATACCTAATCCACCAGCTCTTGTTGTTAAGAGAAAAACAAACTTATCCAGGCCCGGTTCGTTGTACTGATCAATTGCCTCAATTCTATCTTCGTGTGACGTTGACCCATCAATACGGCAGTAGTTGTAATCTCTGAGATAACAATAATCTTCTAGTATGTCCAACAATCTCGACATCTGGGAGAAAATAAGCACTCTTGAACCTTCGGCCTGGAATTTTTTGAGCATTTTGTCCAAAATAATCATCTTACCGGTATTATAAACCAAATGTTCGTCTGTTGTGTAAGGAGGACCAGGTTCTGCGCCATCAAATAAGTATGGATGGTTACAGCATTTTCTCAATTGCATGACTATGTTTAGCAATCTAGTCTTCCCCTCTCTCTTTCCGACAACTCCATTGACAGCATCGATATCTTTTTCCAACAATTTCTTGTACCATTTGACTTGCATATCGGTCATACCGATGTAAACGTTTGTTTCGATTTTGGGCAAGAGCGATTTTTCAACGTCGGCTTTGACTCTCCGCAACAAGAAGGGGCTTAATAACTGGTGTAATTGTTGAACCACTTTATCTTGGTTTTTCTCATCCTCTCCGTCTTCTCCTTCTCCTCCTTGATTATCAAACCATTCGTCAAACACTTCAGAATCGCCAAACACGTCGGGCAACAAAAAGTTCAAAAGAGCCCACAATTCGTGTAAGTTGTTTTGCAAGGGAGTACCAGTAATAAGCAAACGGTTCTTTGAGTAGAACAATCTTATGATTTGGGAAAGCGATGAATCTTCGTTCTTGATTCTGTGAGCTTCATCCACGACAATGTATTCCCATCTAAACTTCTTGAGTTGGGACTTTTCACGGATAACCATTTCAAACGACGTCACCAAAACATCAAAATCGGCAGTTAATAATTTATTCTGGATTACTTCTTGACGGTCTTCTTTGTTACCCTGTAAAACTACCACGTTGACGTCAGGGGTCCATTTGGCGAATTCTCTTCTCCAGTTATCCAAGGTAGACTTGGGCACAATCACGATAAAAGGACCATCAATTTTTTTAATATATCTGAGGTATCCCAAGAACGAAATTGTTTGCAAGGTTTTTCCCAACCCCATTTCATCTGCCAATATACCACTGAGTCTGTTTTCATAGAGAGAAATCAACCAGTTCAACCCTTGAATCTGGTATTCTCGCAATTTTCCTTCTTGGACAAACGAAGGAGACTCGGTCAATACGGTAGTTTGGTGGTCTTCGTCATCTTGGTGTTCTTCGTCCTCTAATAATTCGGCATCCTCTTCCTTTTCGGTCTTTCTTCTTCTTGAGTTCTTTTTCTTGGGAGCAGCTTGGGTGAATGAAATCTTGTTATCTATTTCTCGTACCCGGCGTTTAAACAGAGCGTCCTTTGAGGCATTGAGATCGATAAAGTAGCGGAACAACGGGGTCAATCCAAGCAAGTACTTGAACCTACGCGTGGAGTCGTCGACGTCTTTCGAGCGAGCCGTTTTGGGATCTTCCGATAGCAAAAACCGTTTTCGTCTCTCGGCGCCCGTTTCGACCTGGGGGTCTTCTATTTCACTGGTGTCATTGGATTCTCTCGATGCCCGGGAGGATTTCCGGCGCAGATCTGTCATTTGCAGCTATTCTTGGGCTAGTTTGTGTTGAGGTTTGTAGTTGTGGGGTAAATGGAAATGTCTGTTCGGATATACTTGGTGTTTCACTGGTTTGCGTACTCGAATAGCAATCTATTTAGTGTTCTAAGAAATTGGACAATGTTGTGTATATATCCCCTGTAGTATTGGGTTTTTCGTTTTCGTGGTCTGGGACTAACTCTACAGCTTTGTGTAACTTTATGTGATTTTGTGTAACTTTGTTATTCCGTACCTAAAACTTTTTAATGGCGTGCGTCGCGGTCATATTTGGCTGCGAATTTTTTTGTCGTGGCTAATTACAATGTCCAGTCAATGGTATTTAGCTGGCGTTGTTCGAGCCAATCATTACACTTTTTGAATACCTTCAGGTCGAAAAATCCCCGGTGGGCCGACAACGGCGACGGATGCACGGTTTTGAGGATCAAAAAGTTGTCCAGAAGGGAGTTGAACTTGGCGATTCTGTTTTGGGCGGGGCTGCCCCAGGCCATGACAACAAACCCCGATCCCTTCCGGTGGTATGTTAGTGCTACTTCAATCACTTTCTCGGTAAACGTTTCCCATCCTTGTTTGGCATGGCTGTTTGCCTTGTGTGCCTCCACCGTCAACACTGCATTCAACATGAGTACTCCTCGCTGGGCCCACTTGGTCAAATTCCCTCCGCCAGGGCGCCCCTGCTTGGCCAATTCCTTGTAATCGGGCGCCTTGAAATCGGGAAAGTCTATGCTCAACGTCTTGTAGATATTCACCAACGAGGGCGGGGGTCTGGTGGGCTCTAGTACTGAGAACGCCAACCCGTGGGCCTGGTTGAAGTTATGGTACGGATCCTGGCCCAACACAAGACACTTGATATTGGGAAGAGGCGTGTAGTGGGACCACGAGTAGATCTGGTGGGCTGGAGGGAATACCGTTTTCGATTCTTGCAGCTTGAGAAACCGTTTCAACTTGAGGAAATACGGCTTGACGAGCTCCGTGTGGAGGAAAACAAGCCACGAAACGTGAAGATGTTTGATCTCGAGGTCCAAGAGTTCTCTCTGTTCGGCAGTGAGCGACTCGATCCATTGGTGTTTGTCAAAGTTGTGGGTCTTGCAGTATTGAGTGTAGTGGTCGTTATCGTTATCGTCGAGTGGCTCGGTCGGCAGAGTGGCGTTTGTTTGTGGGTTTTCGTCCTCTCCGGTCTTTTCCTTCGTTTTGTGTTCCGATTCTGTCAATTCTGGCTCATTCTTGTTGTTTTCTGTCTGTTGATGGTGTTTCTCGTCGTCGTTGGTCACTTGATTCTTTTCCGTCGTTGGTGGTTTCTTTTCGCGTGGGTTTTTGACTGCTTTCTTCGCCTTCTTTACAGCAGAGTGGCCATTGGAGGCTGAAAAGAAGTCGGTGATCAATACCCGCTGCGAATCTGGTCTCTTCATCGCTAATGATCGCTGGACTTTGGTGGCATTACGCGTCGCGATTTTCGTTTAATGTATATATAGTTTTTGTGTATGCAGGCCTCTATATTATCTAGAACAACTTGGTGAAATAGTACGGGTAGTCGTGGTCCTTCCGTAGGAAGATGCTTGTCAACACACTGTACAAGAGATAGACAAGGGCGGCATTGGCCAATATGAGTGCGTGTTTGTAGTTTTCGTCCTGGATGTGGCTTGTTGGCGTGACTTTGTAGTTCCCCAAATAGATCAAGGTGATGAAGCTCATGGCCAACGCAAAATAGTTGGCTGCCACAATGACGATTTCGACCCCAAACTGCCAATGGATGCCTCCACTGATGTAGATCAATTCGCCGTCTTCGTTGGTGGCCAAAAACGGAACGCCTTCTTGCACGGTAAACTGGTATCCACAGATACACACGAGGGTAGCGAAGATGAAGAAGTAGGTCTGGATGGTTTTCTTTTCGATGCTGGTGATGAATTGGGGGCCCTTTTTCTTCAAGAGCACAATGGCCGCCAATGTGAGCAGGAACGTCTGCAAGAACTTGATTCCCGGATCGGCTTGTCTGATGATGATGCTCTTTTGCATGGTTTCCGACAAGAACCGCGCAAACTCCATCACTTGCTCGTCGTACGAGCCTTGGGGCACGTTGAACCGGAGGTTGGGTTCGCGCAAGATGTCGATGTGGTTGGCGTCGTTGTCGTACTCGATGTCAATGTTGGGTGGAATGAGCCAGATGTGCGGCACCGTGTCCAACCCGAGCTCTTCAAACATCCTGCTGTTGGTGCGGTGTTTCAAGTCGACATTGAGAAAGAACAACTGGTGGGTGTCGCCGTAGTCATTGAACCATGCCCTGGCCCCCGTCTTGATCATTTCCTCGATGTTCCCACAGAGGTCACAGCCGTGCTGTGGAACTGTCGACGTGAGCACCACTACCGTGGCGTATTCACGGGGGCCCGAAATGAGCAGAAGGTCCGAGTTCTCGATCGGGATCAAGTAGCCGTCGTTTTCGTACGACAACGCGGCTAGCCGTAAGGTCAGCGGCAAGTAGGCCGCCACCATGCCCGTGAGAAGCAACACTGCCGTCACCAAATTGAACTGTTTCATTGCTGCTGATAGAAACGTATCTCGTTTAGCTGGCGGCTTGCTGGTTTATTGTGTCTGGATACTTGGTCGTGCAAAGTGGCGAAAATCCTGGAACACCATCCGGGTGCAGGACCGGTGTGCATATAACCAAGGTGTATACTGTCTATGTAAAGATAATTATAATAAGATATGCATCATTCGTCGTGGACAAAGTCCTCCTTCTCGTCTCTATTAATGATAAAGAAGCCCAATGTCACGATGCTGGCGCCAAACAAGTACCACCATCTGATCTGGAAACCCTTAAGCACCCAGTCTCCGATCATCGCCAACGGGATCGTCATCGATAACCCGACGGTCACGGTCAACGGACTCGTGAGCAACACGGCCTTGCACCAGCAGAAGTCGCTGACAAACGTGATAAACGCGTTGACCATGAGAAGCGTTAGTACTTGTCTGTTGGGAGGCAACTCGAAGGTTTCCCAGCCAGTAAAATGCAATAGTATCAACACTGGCCACAAGGCGCTCACGCAGAACACCCCGACAAAGCCAAAGAACAAGTGGGTGTTAAGGTTTCTCTCACGGGTCGAGTTGCGGATGGAGATCTTGAACTTGAGGAGAATGGTGTAGACACCGTAGATAAGCGCACCGGCCAACGCCAACACATTGCCCCAGACAACAAGGAATGTCGACACGTTGGGGGTGGTGGTGGAAGCGTCGATCTCGGTCACGATGAGAACACCGGCAAACGAGAGCAAAAGACCAATGATTTTGTTTTGGTTGATCTTTTCGACCGAGTAGAGATACCCGATAATCAAGGTGAAAAATGACGACGTCGACGACAAAATGGTCTGGGAGGCCACCGAGGTGTACGACAAGGATGCGTTGGTGACCAAGTTGGCGGTGAACCACAACACGACGAACTGGAGCGATAACCGGACGGTCTCGTAGAGTCCGATGTGTTCCTCGTCGGCGGGCTCGATCCCGACGGTTTCCTCCTGGATCACCGTCAAGTTGTCGTGGGAGCCGTAGTCGTTGGCCGTCTGTGCCTCGACCGCCTGTTCCTTCGGCACTTTGCTCGAGTAGTAGTCGTGGCGCAATCTGGCGACGAACTCGGCGGCGGTGAGGCGCTCGTAGCGCAAGTATGGAATGAGGTAGAAGCAGAAGCAGCCCGTGTTCAAGTATGTGATGAAGAACGGCTTGCGGTAGCTGTCGTCTTCGACCAACGCATTGACTAGGAACGACGAGAGCACCCAGAATATCACCACCGACAGGAGGTTTATGAGGCCAAGCACCCATTTCTGTGCCGAGCTGAGGTTGTTTTCGGGCTGGAAGAATGCCAGCACGTATCGCGCCACCGTGGATTTCAAGTTGCTGGCCATGGACATGCTGGTGCGGGCGGGTTTGGGGGTGGTGGTGGTGGTTGGAGTCAGAGATAAGCATCGCGAGATATTTGGCATTTGGTGGGCCGGGCCGCGCGCGCGCGCGACATTGGTGAGGCGCCATCACGACATCGATTAGTCATCACCAGAGGCCGCCAGCGGGTCCGAAGCGACGGGTGCAACCGCCAGCCGCCACCTCTGTGTGTTGAGATGGCGCTGATATGTTGTTGGAAGTGGTTTGGAGCCGGTTTTTGGGGCTGGTTGGGGCCCGGAAATCGCCGTTTACCGGCGCCAGCCTGACAGAAAGTAGGACATTTAAACGGGTCGGTTTCCTGCAGGAGCGATGCCGCTTACCCAAAAGGTGAAATTTTCCCCGTTTGCATTTACCGCAACAGGAACGCAACGAAACCAAAACCAAAACCAAAACCACCGGACTGCGCCAGCGACAATGCCTCCCAAAAAGTACGTATTGAGAGCACCCGCGGGTGTGATTGGATGGATTCTAACGTAGAAACGTTGCCAAGGCCGCCATTGACTTCAAGTACCCGCGTTCGGGCGCCAGCCACTACAAGTTTGGCGCGCACGTCGCCATGGCCGGCGGCATCTCCAAGGCCGTCACCAACGCCATGGATATCGGAGCGCAGAGCTTTGCGCTTTTCCTCAAGTCGCCGCGGAAATGGGTGTCGCCGGCGATCCCCGACGCCGAGGCCGCCAAGTTCAAGCAGTTGTGCCGCCAGTACGGGTACAATCCGCGGACCGACGTCTTGCCGCACGGGTCGTACTTCATCAACTTGGGCAACCCCGACCCCGAGAAGGAGCAGAAGGCGTACGGGTCTTTCCTCGACGACTTGAAGCGGTGTGAGCAGTTGGACATCGGCTTGTACAACTTCCACCCCGGGTCGAGTCTCGACGGCGACCACCGCGAGTCGTTGGAGCGCTTGGCCAAGAACATCAACAACGCCATCCGAGACACCGAGTTCGTCAAGATCGTCATCGAGAACATGGCGGGCCACGGCAACTTGATCGGCTCGGACCTCCAGGACATCAGAGACGTCATCGACATGGTCGACGACAAGACGCGTGTCGGCGTGTGTGTCGACACCTGCCATGCGTTTGCCGCCGGGTACGATATCCGCGACGCCGCCACGTTCACGGCGTTCTGGAAGCAGTTTGACGAGGTTGTCGGCGCCGAGTACTTGAGCGCCATCCACTTGAACGACTCCAAGGCGCCGTTGGGCGCCAACCGCGACCTCCACCAGAAGTTGGGCCACGGGTTCCTTGGGCTCGAGGTGTTCCGCAACATTGCCAACTACGACCGGCTCCACGACATCCCCATCATCTTGGAGACGCCGGTGGGCAGTGACGACTCGGTGTACGGCGAGGAGATCAAGTTGCTCGAGTGGTTGGAGGGCCGCGATGGCGACGACGCCGAGTTCGTGGCCAAGCGCGACGAGTTGTCGGCGTTGGGGGCCACCGAGCGCGCCGAGCACTTGAAGAAGTTTGAGACCAAGAAGGAAAAGACCAAGAAGGCGGTCAGGAAGAAGGCTGGCGGCGATATTTCGTCGATGGTCAAGCGGCGCCGCGTCACCAAGAAGGAGGAAGTGAAGGAAGAGGAAGAGGAGGACGAGGAATAGGACTGTGAGTATAGTAATAAAGACGGTTTGTAAAGACGGTGAAAGGTTTCCACGGCACGAAAGCAGTAAGTGATCTACAACTCAGCTGTTGGCGTTGGTGTTGGTGATATGATTGCATTGTTCTCAACCGTAATACGAGTTTTTCGGACAATTCTTGGCTGCGATATAAATATCCAGCAACCGCCGGCTCGCCGCCAAACAACCAGTGACTACGCGAGAATGGGCGCGTTTGGATACAATGCGTTTGAAGAAGACAGCGCGTGTGACTTCTGGGCGTCGGTCCACCGCTCCAACGACTTGAGGCTCGTGGTGGGCGCGTTTACCGATGCGCTCGCCGCCGAGTACATCGAGACCGACGAAGGGTCGCCGGTGCTCGTCAGCATCTATGCCATATTGGCGTTGGCCGATCCCGGCGCCATCGACGCCATTCCCGAGGCAGAGCTTCCCCAGTACTGGAAGAAGCAGCTCGTCGAGTTCGCTGCGGCCAACAGGCGCGTGTGGGAGTCTGAGTATGCGTCCGCCACGCACGGCGCCGGCTTGTCCGTCAGGGCGTTGGCCACGGCCGCGTTGGACGCCGTCAACACCGCCGCCAGGTCCGAGCTCTACGATTTGTGGCACGAAACCGTCTATTTCGCCGACTGGCAGACGTATCTCGGCCTATTGGCGCTGCGGGTCCGCGACGTCTACTGAGTGGTATGTGGTGTTGATGTTGGTAATTTACAGTAATTTACAGTAATTTATAGTAATTTATAGTAATTTACTGATGTATTGATGTATTGGTGTTATATAAAGTAGTTAGATCTTACGAATAGCGCTTCTTGACTAAACAATGCTGCACTCAGTTGTTAAATTCCCAACTTTTTGCAACTTTATGGAATTGGTGAAATTATCGACAATTAAAAATAAAAACGTCTCTGTTTCCTGCCCAAACAATCCACCACTCTTCCCAACACCGTAACCACACCCCCATCTCGTTGTCCCCGTTGCCAGACCTGATTTGGCGCCGTTTCCGTGCTGGCGCCGGTGGTGATGGATGTTTCCGGTACGCGCACGCCCGTAAATTTTTCATAAACATCACCCCAAAAGAATCAGTCCTCCCCAATTACTCTGCCAATTGGTACACCAAAACACACGAAAGCCAGCATACACGCCAATGTTTAGTGGTTCATCGTCGGGCTTCGGCGGCTTCGGAAACTCCAACGCCGCCGCCGCCTCTCCGTTTGGCGCTCCTGCCGCCAACAACAACAACACATCGGGATCACCGTTTGGCAACAACAACAACAACGCCGCTGGAGGCATGTTCGGCACGTCGGGCGCCACCAGCGCCTTTGGCGGCAACACCAACGCATTCGGCTCTGCCGCTCCCGCCAACACCAACGCCACCTCTGCATTCGGCGCCCCCACCACCAACAACGCGGCCCCGGGAGGCATCTTTGGGTCCAACCAGTCGCCGTTCGGCTCCTCCAACACCGGCAGCGCCTTTGGCAGCACGGGAACCAGTGCGTTTGGCGCTGCCAACACCGCCACCAACAACAACGCCAGCGGCGGCTTGTTTGGCGCTTCCAACACCGGCGGCGCCTTTGGCTCGCCCGCCAACAACAACAACAACGCCACCACGTCGCCATTTGGCGCCACCAACGCCTTTGGCGCCTCTGTCGGCGGTACATCTGACCCCAACGCCAACAACGGGACCGCCGTGAAGCCATTCACGCCGTTCACCGAAAAGGATTCGACCGGAACCACCAACGTGTTCCAGAACATCTCGTCGATGCCCGAGTACAAGAACTTCTCGTTTGAAGAGTTGAGATTGAAGGACTATGAACAGAACAGACGGTTTGGAAACGGCAACGCCGCCACCAACACCTTGCCAGGCGCCACCGGAGGCGCGTTTGGGGCCGCCAACAACACCGCCAGCACCGGGTTTGGCTTTGGGAACTCCACGGGCCAAACATCGGCCTTTGGCGCCACCAACCCCACCACTGGCTTTGCTGGCAGCAACACCACGTCGGCGTTCGGTGGAAACAACACCACATCTGCATTCGGCCAGCCTAACCAGAACAACTCGCCGTTCGGTGCCAGCAACACCTCGGCCTTTGGCAGCACCCAGAACACGTCTCCGTTTGGTGCCAGTAGCCAGAACCAAGGCTCGGCCTTTGGAGGCGGATCTACCAACGCCTTTGGCACCGGCACCACCAGTGCATTCGGCGGCGCCAGCAAGCCGTTTGGTGCACCCACCACGTCTGCCTTTGGATCCTCCAACCCCAGTGGCGGCCTCTTTGGCAGCACCGCCAACACCAACACCAACAACGCCACCGCCGGCTCGCCATTTGGAGCCAACAACAACAACACCACGTCTGCGTTTGGCGGTGCGGCAAACAACTCTCCCTTTGGGGCCAGCAACACCAACTCGGTCTTTGGCAACAGCAACAACGCCGCCGGTCAGAACAACTCGCCCTTTGGAGCCCAAAACAATAACACCGGCGGCCTCTTTGGTGCCAACAACAACAACAATAACAACACTGCCGGTGCGTTTGGAGCCAACAACACCGCCAACACCGGATTTGGCCAGTCCAATGCTGGAGGCTTGTTTGGGGCCAACCAGCAGACCAACAATGCATTTGGTGCAAACAAGCCTGCCACTGGAGGCTTATTTGGAGGTAATCTGACCGCCAACAACGCTGGCGGCGGGTTATTTGGAAACAACAACGCCACCAACAACAATGCCGGTGGTCTTTTCGGTTCCAACAACAACAACAACAATAACGCCAACAGCGGTGGTTTGTTTGGAAACAAGCCTGCCACCACTGCCGGTGGTATGTTTGGTAACAACAACGCCACCAACAACGGCAGCGGCGGAGGTCTCTTTGGAAACAATCCTGCCAACAACAACAACAATAGCAATACCGGGGGGCTTTTCGGAGCCAAGCCGGCAGGGACTACCGGAGGGTTGTTTGGCGGACCTACCCAGAACAACGCCCAACAACCGGGCGGTTTCGGTCAAGCCAACAACACTGCGCAGCAGGGCGGATTGTTTGGAGCCAAGCCTGCTGCCCCCAGTGGCGGTGGGTTGTTTGGAGGCGCCAGCAACAACGCTGCCGGAGCCAACACCGGAGGTGGATTGTTTGGTGGAAACACCAACAATGCCGGCAACACCGGGGGCTTGTTTGGTAACAACAACAACAACACCACCAACAACACGTTAGGCAATAACAATGCCGGTGGCGGTTTGTTTGGCAGCAAGCCCGCTGCCACCACCACGGGAACGACCGGCGGTTTGTTCGGCAACAGCGCCAACTTGGCCACCAACAGCGGTGGCGGCGGTTTGTTTGGCGGCAGCACGTTGCAGAACAACCAGCAACAACAGCAACAGCAGCAGCAGCAACAACAGTCCAACCAGCCGTTGATCAACATCAACTCGCAGAATCCGTACGGCAAGAACCCGCTCTTCCAGAGCATCACCGGCCCCCAGCAGAGCGACGGCACCCAGCCGCAAGCGGTGTTGGTCAAGTCGAGAAAGGGCAAGAAGTCTGTCACTTTGGGCAGTGCCCGTCGGATCGAGCCGCTTTTCCAGACCCGGACGGCTGTTCGGGGCGAGTCGCCGGTTCCGCAGTCGCCCAAGGTTGCGTCGAAGGCCAACGGGCTCATTTCGGACCAGACGGACGCCGCCATCATCTTGTCGGATATCTTTGCGCCCAAATCGCACTTCAAGAAGCTCTTTTTGGACAAGTCGAAGGAGACGACGACGAGCTTGCTTGCCGAGGGCCCGAGCTCGACGCCCGCGAAACAGGTGTCGTTTGTGTTGAAGGACCAGGGCGACAAGAGCAAGGTGTTGGCGGAGTCGGAGTCGCCCGAGAAGCGCCAGGCGGTGTTGTCTGTGGCGGCTGGTGACGAGAACAGTAGCACAAATGGCGAGGAAGAGGTCGATGGCGACGGATACTGGACGTCGCCGGCGCTTTCGGAGTTGAAGAAGAAGTCGATGGTGGAGTTGAGCAAGATCGACAAGTTTGTTGTGGGGCGCAAGTTCTACGGGCAGATTGCGTTCCGGGTGCCGGTGGACTTGAGCAGTTTCCTCAATCTCGACGACATTGCCGGCAGCAAGATTGTCATCGGCAAGAAGCTGTGCAACGTGTATCCCGACGAGGACTTTCCGTTGGAGGGCGAAGGGTTCAACGTGCCGGCGACGATCACGCTCGAGGGCTGTTATCCGTTGGACAAGAAGACGAAGTTGCCGGTGGTGGACCCCAAGGACGAGTGTGTCAAGCGGCACATTGACAATCTCAAGAAGTTGCCGATGGTGTTTCGGAGCTACGAGCCGGAGTCGGGGACGTGGGCGTTTGACATCGACAGGGTGTCGTAAGCAGGCTGAGCCTCTGGGTGTAGCCCAGAGGCGAAGGCCCGAGACCCACCACGAGACCCGCCACCACGTCAACGTCTTGTCTCCTCGTTGTTCTCCTTCTCCTCTATACGTTAGGATGGTGTACGTAGCTTACATAAGCACTCAACAACCCCAGAGGGTACGAGCCCCGGCCGACCCCATTCCGTAAATAAACTTTGTGATAAGCGCGACCAAAACAACCGAAATCAGGGGATGACAACCTGCAACGTATAAGTAGTCGACGGTGCCCTAGTCAATTGCACAACCCACAACCCACCACCAAATGTCCTACATCACGCTCTTGACCCACGAGTCCTACGTCCCCGGCGCCCTCACGCTCGCACGCCAGCTCCAGCACCTCGGCGCGCAGCACCCGGCCGCCGTGTTGGTCGACACGTCGGCGTTGGCGCCGGCGTCGCTCGTGCTCGTCCGCCAGGCGTACGACGAGGTCATTGCCATCGACAACGACGTGCTTGTGGCCGCCCGCGGCCCCGTGACCGCACGGTTGGGCCGCGCCGAGTTGGCCGCGACCTACTCGAAGCTCTTGCTCTGGAACCAGACCCACCACGCCAAGTTGGTGTACCTCGACGCCGACACGTTGCCGTTGGCCAACCTCGACGAGCTTTTCGCCACCGCCGTGCGCCCGGACCAGATCGCCGCGAGCCCCGACGCGGGATGGCCCGATGTGTTCAACTCGGGCGTGCTTGTGCTCGTGCCGGGCGCCGCCGTGTTCCGGGCGTTGGTGGCAGCAGCGGCTACCGGCGGCGACGCGGCGTCGTTTGACGGCGCCGACCAGGGCTTGTTGAACGAACACTTCAACTTGGCGTCGCGTGGCGCCAACTGGGTCCGGCTCCCGTTCGTGTACAACGTGACGCCCAACGTATCGAACCACTACCAGCACGCGCCCGCGTTTGCCCGGTTTGCCGCCGACATCAAGCTTTTGCACTTTATCGGCGCCCCCAAGCCGTGGCACGCGTCCGGCGTGGTGGCCAGCGACTTTGACCGCTTGCACCACTACTGGTGGGCGGCGTTCAACCGGTTTTTTGGCGACGACGCCGCCGTCAGGGCCACGCTCGCGCCGCGGGCCCGCGGAGAGGCCCACAGTCTCCGGCTCGCCAAGGTGGCGAACGTGTGGGACGGAGACGACGACGACGTTGTCGGTGGCCACGACGCCGAAGACGTGGACGTGGACGTGGACGTGGTGTTTCCGTGGGAACACCGCGGGGCGTTGCCGGCGACACGCGTGTTCCACCCGCTGACCAAGGTCGGGCCCGTGGCTGGCCGTGGCCCCAACGCGCCGGTGCACGCCATTGCCGACGGCTTGGACCTGGTCGACCTCGGCGCGGGCGTGTCGACGTTGCGCCGGGCCAACTTTACCGACGACAGCACGTTCAATCCCGACCGGGCGTTGGAGGAGGTGGCGCGGTTGCCGCTCAAGTTTATGACGAAGCACAAGAAGGACTTTAGCACCGAGTAGATAGAATGTACGGCATTGACAGAGAGGGCGGTGTGAGCAGCAGAGCATTGCTCAATGTACACCATTCAGAGTAGACACTTCTAAACACTGTCTAAACCTATTGTTATGTGTTGTTGCGGTGGTGTAGTTATTGTTGTTGTAGTTGTTGATCTGGTTGCAAAAAACTGCCGGTCCCAGGAATCGAACTTGGGTTTCTTCGGCCACAACGAAGTGTACTAACCACTATACTAGACCGGCTGCGGATGGAGGCCACTTTCGCCCAAACAGGCATCTGCGCAATTGGCGGGATATTTTCGCCCAGAACAAAAACCATTGGGTCGCAACCCAATAATAAGTGGGATTATTGTTCACATTGGGCAGTGGAATTACAGTTTTGCCCAAAAAATATTCGTGACAAAAAAAATACCCATTTCCGTTTGCGGATTGGGGCAAAATATTTTCGGACAGATTTGTAATTTCTGATGAATTTTTTCAGAGCAATTGGGGCGGGCGAGCAAGGGAGGACGGAGAAAAAGTTCGGAGTCGGGCCTCACCCCAATTGCCAAACAAACAAAAAATTTGCCGGGGTCCGGCCCCCGGCTTGTTCGCTACCGAAAGCGCCAGAGTTTAATTACCGTAGTGGGCCACAGCGAAGCATCTAGGAAGCCAAACAATAAAAATTGCCTGGACAAAGTTAACTTGAGTATCGTATAATAATCGTATAATAGAGATATTTTGAAAGATGACGATGAAAATAATTAAAAATTCTGAGAGATGTCTGACTAAGAAAATACCAAGTCACCCAAAAAAATTTCGCGTCCGCATGACCTGGAAAAGGAAGAGGAGACACCCAACCCGTTATTGTGGGTGGGACTATTTTCTGCAAAAGGCGTGATGCCAATAATAAAACCAGGTGGATTTTTACGGTCCGGCCTGCACCCACAGGTTTTATGGCCTGGGAATTTTGCACTTTTTTGAGAAAATAATATAGCGACCGATTCATTTAGAATTGGAATAATATTCCCGGCGGCGGAATAGTGTGTGGTGTGTGTGTGGGCTGGGAGATTTTGGCCGTCAACGGGTTTGGCTGGAGAAATGTCTGGAGGCACGGTTCGCGGAGGGATTTTTTTTGGCGGCGGGAAACCGGTTGTGGCCAAATACGAACTGTGGTGGGGGGCCAGATCTTATTGTCGCTTGGCTAAAGGGCCGGCGGTGGAGCGTAACACATTTGCCAGCCATAGAAAATAGAGTATGGTGCTCCAAAAAATATTGGCACGTACAACAGAGGAGGAAAGTTCGTAAATTGCACAATCTGGCCAGCAAAAAAAATACCGCTGATAAAGCCTAATGTGGAAGCCTGTGCTGCCGGCATACAGGCGCGGATCCCCCCGAAAGGGCGGCGGGAGCGGGCGCGGAAGCGGGCGCGGGCCGCGGATCGTGATGTTGGCTGACTAAGGCTGAAGAATAACCTTTCTTGGTGGGTTTGCGGAGCGAAAGGCGCCATTGCGCGAAGCGAGGGGCAGACAGGAGCATACGCAGCAGGACAGTTTAGGGGAACGTAACGCGGGAATGGCTCCACCATGGACGGACGGACGGACGGCAGCACGGGCCGGCCCGGCACGGTGTGGATGCGGTACCGGCGGCAGTCCGTGTTGCCGTTGCCGTTCTGTCGGCCTCCCAGCAGAAAATAGCGTGCTGCGCTCCCGTAATCAATGTTGTATGCTGCGATTGTGGCAAGTCAAGGGTGACTCCAGACACAAACAGGCCAATATTTCCACTGGGGAGCAAAAATAAAACCCCAAAAAAATAAACCACCAATTTGGCCACGGCAAATTGCATGTTAGGGATATTATTTTGGTATTAAGTTTTAAATTTTGTATTTGGATTTTTTTTCGTTTATTTTTTTGTTTTAATTTTATTTATAACATTGATCTTTACCCTTTATTTTTCACAGTTTAGTTTTAGTGTGAAAGATCCTCTGCTCCACTTGTAAAACAGCCAGTGTTTTATACCACCCATGTACGACAACAACGCCAACGGCACATATCCTCCACCGCTGCAGCTCCACCTCCACTACCAGGGCGGGGCCCAGCAGCAGCCGCAGCAGCAGCAGCCCCAGCAACAACAACAGCAACAGCACCACCCGCCGCCCATGGGCCACCCCCAGCTCCAGTTGCTCAAGGACAACGTCTACGACAACCAGCCGCGCTTCTACACGTCGCCCATGGTGCTCCAGCAGCCGTCGTACGTCCAGATGAACGGCCACCCCGCGGCCAGCGCCACCCAGTACGCCCAGCTGGTGGTGTACCCGTCGTACCAGCAGCAGCAGCAACAACAGCAGCAGTTGCAGCAGCAGTTGCAGCAGCAGTACTTTGAAAACGTGCCCGTCAACAACTACATGTTGATACCGAACCAGGGCGTGGCGCTGTCGGGCGCCGCGGGGCCCCAGGCTCCCCCCCAGCAGACAGCGGGCGGCCAGAATCAGACACAGACGCAGACACAAACGCAGGGCCAGCCCCACACCCAGAACCTGCAAAACACCTCCGCCGGGGCCGCCGCCGCCGCCGCCCGCGCGGGCTCCACCACCAGCTTCTACCTGAACTACGCCAGCATGGCGCCGCAGCAGTACCCCAAGTCGAAACCGACGTCGGTGAGCTCGGCGCCGGTGTCGCTGATGGGCTCGGCGCCGCCGGTGATCTACGCCAACTTCCCCGAGCGCCTCCAGCAGCTCCTCCCGGCACCGCCGTTGGCCCAGCTGGCCGTGCGGCCGGACCTCAACGCCAACCTCGCCCAGAAGCGCGCCAAGCGCAAGTCCAAGTTCTCCAAGATCCAGGACGACTTGATCGTGTCGTTGAAGAAGAAGGGCAAGCTGTGGGTGGAGATCGCCGAGATCCTGGGCGTGGGGTCGTACCTCGCGGCCCGCAACCGCTACCAGGTCATCGTGGGCCAGCAGGGCAACAACAACTCGCTGTCGTGGAGCGGGGCCGACAAAATCCACCTCCAGGAGCTCTTGGACGCGGGCGAGCTCGAAAAGTGGCGCTTCATCCTGCTCGAGCTCAACAAGGCCACCAGCAAGAACTTCACCGCCGTCGAGTGCCGCGATTTCGTCCGGGCGATGTTCTGGCAGGACCCGGCCCAGTTCGGCGTCACCGAAGAGACGGTGGCCGAGTGCTTGAAGGAGAAGAAGATCACGGAAAAGGCGTTGGAGCAGCGCGACCAGCACAACAAGAAGTTGATGGGCAAGGACGACAAGGACCTCGGTGCCTCCGTGTCGGGCAACGGGCCCGGCACCGGCACCGCCACCACCACTTCGTCATCCCCACGCACCACCCCTTCACAGACGGCTGCCGCCACCGCCACCGCCGGCAACTACTTCACCACCACCGCCACCGCCAACTCCGCCGCCAACAACGTTGCGCCGGGCGCCATTCCCCAGCCGCTGGTGCATCCACAGCCGTTGCCGGCACCGTACCAGCGCACCAACGCGCTTCCCACCAACGGCCAGTACAGCTACAAGCACTACTACTAGGCTAGAAAAACCGCGTCGCGGTATTAGAAGATGTATAGTAATGTAAGATTAACAGAGGTTTTGTTTGTGTAGTAGTTTTGTCTGACTTGTTTTTGTCTGATTTGTGTTTTCTATTTGTTTTGTCTGATTTGTGTTTTCTATTTGTTTTTGTCTGATTTGTGTTTTCTATTTGTTTTTTGATTGACTTGATCGATTTGATTGTTCGCCGTCTCTCCCTCCCAATTAGGCACCACCTTCGTCCTCACGTAAACCTTCATCTATCGGTGTTATTTTCCCTTGTCTAGCGACAACACCATAAAATTCTGTACCAGATGCAATTATTATGTGGTGCTGGGTTCTTAATTAATAATATTATAATATTTTACCCAAAAAAAGGTTTTACAGGTTTAGATTATTTTGTGTCCGCTTGACAATTGCATTTTTTTTTGTCAGCCTTGGTGGCCCCGTCGGACTTAGGAACGCTCTAATGGCTTACTAATTTGGCACTCCCGTTTCAGATGCCTGCAATGCCCACTCGTGCACCCACTCGTGTATCCAATCGTGTACCCACTCGCACGTACCCACCCGTAACGTGGCCTCTGCCCGCCGTGGTGGTGGTGGCACATGCACCAGCGCGTCTTCTGGTTTTTTTTTCTTTTTTTGGTTCTCCCTCCACACGTATGTCTAGACAGATGATGCGTTTTTTTGACCGGTCGCCCCTTTCGCTGTGGTATTCCGCTCGTCCAAGGCTCGTTTGTTTTTTCCTCATTCACGTTTGCGCTTTCGCGATAATTTTTTTTTTACAGGTTAGATGCGTTCTATCGCATTGAACCGCAACTTTAATCTGATCAAGGCGGGCAGATTTAATATTCATTGACAAAAAAGCTTATTTTAATCATAATGATCGGTTGGGCCATTTCTCCATAATAATTACGAGGACCATGATGAGGCCCGCCGGCCTGGTAAAAAAAAAACAATCTCGTCTTCGCGTCCACACCTAAGACTTTTCGTGTCAAAAAATATTAGTCTCCCATCACAGTTCCGCCAACGTTGTAACCGATTTACGGAACCTCTGCCACAACGTTACTGTGATGAGGCACCAAACTTTAACGCAAATGTCCCCGTCGGTTCTGCATGACGCTGCATATTACATGGACCATGTCCCCTTCTCCCCCCCACTTCTCTCCCCGTCGTAACACGTAACACATTCCATTGCCCCGTGTCTGGCTGCCTCCGCACACCTCTCCGCAACCGGCGTCACGGGCCGCTGTTTCCAATCGGGAAGCCTCCATGCACAAACGTCATCACAGAGAACACCAATGTCCGAAAAATACCTCCCCCAATCTCCATCCGACACCAAAACCCAAAATGGCACGTGGATATGGGCACGCGCCCCAGTTTGACTTGACGCCCACGACTCACGCCAGCAATTTCTCCACGACACGCCCCTTCCCCAACCTGTCTCTCTCCTCTCTCCCACACCACGCCAATCCAGGGCCGCTGGTTTTGCCCGTAGATCCAAGCCAATTCCCCCACAACAACAAAAACCTCCCCTGGCCCTCACACTACATGCTCTGTTTCACACCACCATGTCTACCTTGTCTCTCACTACCACCAGCTCCTCGCTCTACCAGTATCTCGGGGGGTCACCGCTCCTGCACACAGCCCGATGATTTTTCATTTCGTGGCAACCTTACTAAGAATGTCCCTACACTAGACATACATCACTACTGGTCCCCACCATGACTGACAACATGCAAATAGATACACCCGAAATAGACGAAGGCTTGTACTCGAGACAATTGTACGTCTTGGGCAAGGAAGCCATGTTAAAAATGCAGAATGCCAACGTGTTGATCATTGGCTTGAAGGGCTTGGGTGTGGAAATCGCCAAAAACGTCGCCCTTGCCGGTGTCAAGTCATTGAGCTTGTATGACCCAGAACCAATCGAGTTGACTGACTTGTCCACTCAATTCTTCTTGACCGCCAACGACATCGGCAAGCCAAGAGCACAAGTCTCCGCCACCAAGTTGGCCGAACTCAACGCCTACGTGCCTATCTCTGTTATATCCGACTTGCTGGAACTGTCGTTGCACTCATACAAATGTATTGTGGCCACAAACATCTCGTTGGAAGAACAGGTCAGAATCAATACCTTCACCCACGCAAACGACATTGGTTTCATCTCCGCCGACATCAGAGGCTTGTTTGGCCAGTTGTTTGTCGATTTCGGCGACAAGTTCACCGTCATTGACCAGACCGGCGAAGAACCCCTTTCCGGGATCGTGTCCGACATCGAAAAGAACGGTACCGTTACCATGTTGGACGACAACAGACACGGCTTGGAAGATGGCGACTTCGTCAAGTTCTCCGAAATCGAAGGCTTACCAAAGTTGAACGACGGCAATCCACGCAAGATCGAAGTATTGGGCCCATATGCCTTCAAAATCACATTGAATGGCGACGAAGGCGAATACATCCGCGGTGGGTTGTACCAACAAGTCAAGGTTCCCAAGGAATTGACCTTTGAACCTTTGGTTAAACAGTTGGCCAACCCAGAATACGTCATTTCCGACTTTGCCAAGTTCGACAGACCTCCTCAATTGCACTTGGCCTTCCAAGGGTTGCAAGCTTTCCAAACCAGATACCAAGGAAGACTACCAAGACCATACCACGAAGAAGACGGTAACGAATTGTTCAAGTTGGTGCAAGACCTTGCCCACCAGAATCCACAAATTTTGGATGGCGCCGATCTCGATGAAAAGTTGATTAAGGAAGTTGCCTATCAAGCTTCTGGTGATATACCTGGTGTTGTTGCCTTTTACGGTGGTTTGATTGCTCAAGAAGTGTTGAAGAACTGTTCGTCCAAGTTTGGCCCCGTAAAGCAATGGCTCTATTTCGATTCGCTCGAATCCTTGCCGCCTGTTGACAAGTTCCCAAGATCTTATGAAAACAACAAACCTTTGGGTTCCAGATACGATGGCCAAATTGCCGTTTTTGGTAAGGACTTCCAACAATCCATTGCCAACTTGAAGGTTTTCTTGGTTGGATCTGGTGCAATTGGTTGTGAAATGTTGAAAAACTGGGCCATGATGGGATTGGGTTCTGGACCAGATGGTAAGATCTTCATCACCGATAATGATTCCATCGAGAAGTCGAACTTAAACCGTCAATTCTTGTTCAGACCTAAGGATGTTGGTGGAAACAAATCTGAAGTTGCTGCTCGTGCTGTGGTTCAAATGAACCCCGACTTGACTGGTAAGATTGACTCCAGATTGGACAAGGTAGGCAACGACACCGAGCACATTTTCGATGACGATTTCTGGAAACAATTGAACTTTGTCACCAATGCCTTGGATAATGTGGAAGCCAGAACTTATGTTGATCGTCGTTGTATCTTTTACAAGAAGCCATTGTTGGAATCAGGAACTTTGGGTACCAAGGGTAACACCCAAGTGGTCATTCCTAACTTGACCGAATCATACTCGTCCTCGCAAGATCCTCCAGAAAAGTCCATCCCATTGTGTACGTTGAGATCTTTTCCCAACAAGATTGATCATACCATTGCTTGGGCCAAGTCTTTGTTCCAAGGCTACTTTGCAGACTCTCCTGAGAATGTCAACTTGTATTTGAGTCAACCAAACTACGTTGAGCAGACCTTGAAGCAGAACCCAGACATTAAGGGCACTTTGGAAAACATCGCCAACTACTTGAACAAGCGTCCTTATAGCTTCGAAGACTGTATCAAGTGGGCCCGTGAAGAATTTGAGACCAAGTTCAACCACGAAATCCAACAGTTATTGTACAACTTCCCTAAGGACGCAAAGACGTCTAACGGTGCTCCATTCTGGTCTGGCCCCAAGAGAGCTCCGGTTCCATTGGTGTTTGACATTAACAACAAGGATCACTTAAACTATATTGTTGGTGGCGCCAACCTCTTGGCCTTCGTATACGGATTAAAGGAGCCAAAGGCTACTTTTGAAGACTACCAAAATGTATTGTCTGAGTTGGAAATCAAGCCTTTCACTCCAAAGTCTGGTGTTGCAATTGCCGCAAATGACGAAGAAGCCGAGAGACAAGCCAACCAGTTATCTGGATCATTGGATGACATTGAAATCAAGAAGGTCGCTGCTACCTTACCAGAACCAAGTACTCTTGCTGGCTACAGATTGAATCCAATTGAATTCGAGAAGGATGATGACACCAACCACCACATTGAATTTATTGCTGCTGCTTCCAACTGTCGTGCTTTAAACTATGCCATTGAAACTGCTGATAACCACAAGACCAAGTTCATTGCCGGTAAGATTATTCCAGCAATTGCCACCACCACTGCTTTGGTTACTGGTTTGGTCTGTTTGGAGTTGTACAAGGTTGTTGCTGGAAACGACGATATCGAACAATATAAGAATGGGTTCATCAACTTGGCATTGCCCTTCATTGGTTTCTCAGAACCAATCAAGGCCGCTACTGCCTCTTACAATGGTAAGTCGTTTGATCAAATTTGGGACAGATTTGACATTGAAGGTGATATCACTTTGCAACAATTGATTGACCATTTCTTAGAGAAGGAAGGTTTGGAAATCACCATGTTGTCGTATGGTGTCTCTCTCTTGTACGCCTCTTTTTTCCCACCAAAGAAGGTGAAGGACAGATTGACCTTAAACTTGACCAAGTTGATCAAGGAAGTCAGCAAGAAGGATGTTCCTTCCCACGTTAACTATTTGATCTTTGAAGTCTGTTGTGATGACAAGGAAGGTGAAGATGTGGAAGTTCCATACATTTGCGTTAAGATCTAAGAGTGCTGTATAATGTTCTTTATAGCTAAGTCGTATTATTATTAAAGATAAATCTATATGCTTGCGCGATTTGTGATGCGATACAACTCTCCCTGTAATTTGTATAGTTCATCAAAAGTCCCAGTTTCTGCTACTGTTCCCTCTCTGAGTACAATTAGCTTCTCTGCCACCTTCATCAAGATGGGATCATGAGTAACAATGATAACCGTGTACAATTTGGAAAGCCTCTTTTCAATCAAACTAATAATCTGTTGAGTATTATCCGGGTCCAAATTGGAGGTACATTCATCAAGAAGCAATACCTCTGGCTTGCGTGACAATGCTCTGGCTATCGAGAGCCGCTGGAGCTGTCCACCAGATAGGAGAGAATTAGTCCCTTCCCCGATTCTCGTATGAATTCCTTCTGGCAAGGATATCACAAATGTGTCAATATTAACCAACTTTAACAACTCCCAAATTTCCTCTTCCGACTTTCTGACACGAGAATCGGCACCATAAACCAAGTTTTCGTATATCGTACCGTCAAAAAACTTGGGGAATTGGGGCACAATGCTAATTTTTTCCCGTAACCAGTCTATATCGATGGTTTTTATATCCTTTCCAGAAAAGAAAACAGAGTTATCAGCAAATGGAAAAAGACGAAGCAATATCGAGGTAATTGTGGATTTACCAGAACCCGACTCTCCAAGGATTGCAGTTGTCCTGTTTTTTTCAATTGTGAAGCTGACATTGTTAAGAATTCGAATTTGCCCGTAGCTGAAACTGGCCTGTTTGAACAGGATTAGCTCCTCTTTTTGCAACCGGGGCATTTTGACACTACCATTGTTTTCAACAGGTGAAGGTTCCAAATTGAGTAAATTGATAATGAAGGTACCCGCCCTCTGGCCTCTGACAATTTCAGGCAATTGGTCAATCAATCCACCTGCATTCACCAACGTAAGTGTGAGAATAGTGACAACCTGCAAGAATTGATTACTGGAATACTCTCCATGGCCCACTAATACCATGCCGTAGTAAAGAATAGTACCAGTAGCAATACTGTTACATACTTCTGAAAGAGCTATACCAAATCCAGTACGAAGTGCACGAGTATTTCCGGTCTTCCAGACATTTTGCAACCGTTCTTCAAAAGCCCCTTGAAAATGATTGGTGATATTAAAAAGTCGGATGGTCTTAATAGCACTGATCGTCTCATGATTGTGGTTTTCCAAGATAGCTACATTTCCCTTGTACCTAGTTTCTGCAGACTCCAAAAAGTTCCCATAGAGACCCGTAACAAGAAGAATCAATGGTACAAATGAAATACCCACCAATGCAAGCTTCCACCCAGTTATAATAGACCAGATGATACCAAACGTAAGCATTGAGATGAGGGTGAGTGTCAATGATAAGAAATGAGACACCAAATTTCTCAAATCTCTTGTATCATTCATCAACAATGCAGTGATTTCTGCTGGTTTTTTACTGTCCCCAAAAAATGACAAGTCCTGCTCGTTAAGTTTTCCAAATGCCAATTTACGCAAGTTAACAATCCATAATTCACTAGCGTACTCAAGAATAAAATGTGACAGATAATGCAATAATCCACTTGTAATAGAAATACCAATAATGATACAAGACCATTGAATCAATTCACCTCTCACGTCTAAACCAACAGAAGTAGCAACCATGTTGGCCAATAATTTGGAAAAGCAATATGAAAATATTGGACTAACCAAACCACCAAGAATCGACAATACCAATCCCGTGAAAATCAATAATTTCTTCAGAATATTAGAACGACAATAGTTCAATATTTCAAAGATTCCCATAATTTCTTCTTTATTTCCGTTCTTTTCAAGGTCTTGAAGTACAGCAGGATTGTGAATGTAATCGTATGTTGAGACTCCCTTCGAAAAGTTAGTAGGCTCAGATGGGTTCATCAATGGCTTTGTGGAGTTAGCTGTCATTGTAGGTATGTCCTGTGCAAATTCACGGAAGAATCCCTTCTTTTGCAAAACTCCATGTTGTAAACAAACAACGTAATCGTCGTCCTCAATTTGGTCAAATTGATGAGTAATGATAATTGTAGTTTTACCTTGTCTCCACTTCTTGATTGCTGCAAAAAGAGAACCACGAGACTTTTGATCCAAAGCACTCAATGCTTCGTCCAAAATGAGAATAGGTGTATCTCTAATTTTGGCCCTAGCAAGTGAGACTCGCTGTTGTTGGCCACCAGACAACATTTCTTGAGATATTTCTGTTTCGTATCCGTCTTGAAGAGTACTCAAGATTATATCCAATTCAGCAAAAACACACGCTTCCCGCAATCTGATCTCGGGAACATCCTGTAACGATTCAAAACGATCCAGCACAGCCAACCTAACATTATTGAGTAGAGTCTCTTTGAAAATGACGGGATTCTGTTGAATCAATGTAATGTTATCTTGAATCCAATTTTTAGAAATGTTCGCGGCGTTATATCCTCCGATACTAATAAACCCACTAGTTGGTTCGCAAAGTTGTACCAATAACTGAGCTATAGTAGACTTTCCAGACCCTGATTTGCCAATAATGTAATTCATCTGGTTTGAATTCAATTCAAAACTAACATCGCTGAGGACAATATCTGGCCGACTGGGATATTTGAAAGTGAGGTCTCTGATCTCGATAGAGTAGTTAGTAATCGAGGGGGAGGGGAGTCCTCTTTGATCTTCCGTTTCCAGTTCATTTAGTGTATCTGCAATTTTTTTAGCAGCAGCATGAGCTTTATTAAGGGTAGCAAGTAGGATGGTCAAATCAGAAACGGTAGTTCCTAAAGTAAGGCATGAACTAAAACAGGTAAAGAGCTCATTTATTTTCACCCTGCCATTTCCTATCATGTAATTTCCAAACCAAAAGCCTTGAACAAACATCATTAGCGAAAGAAGTCTAAGAACACCACCATTTGCTGCTATTGCATTTGCTAATTTGTAGTAGGCTTTTGCCGATAAATCGACTATCTTGTTGAACTTAACTGTCTCAACATACTTGCCATTAAACTGTCTAACAATGGAACCAGATACAAGTATCCAATCCAAAACTTTTGATGCTTGTGCAGTAAACTCATTCTCTTGCTGCGCAGCACGGTGTGTCAAATTCCCGAAGTACCAACCAAACGCAGCCATTATAGGAAAACTTGCCATTATAACCAAAGACACTGACCACGAATAATACATCGAAGTAACAAATAGGGCTATAATAGAAGCCAACGATTGAACCATTAGTCCAATTACCTCAGAGGTACCTGCTCTTAATTCTTCGATACATCTGTTAATTTGAGAAACTTCGCCCATCAAATTAACTTTTTGATCAAACCAACTAGATTTCCCTTTCAACATATTTTGATACATTGTGGTTCTGGCACGAGATTGTTGCATTTCGCCAAAGATCATCCAACAGTATATTCCAGACCAAGTAAAAACGACACGAACTGCACCAATAATCATGATATAACCACAAAATAAGCGGATATCGGCAATGAACTCACGGTAGAAGGAATAGTTTCCTTCAATATAATGGCTTAATTTTCCAAACACATTACCGTACATGATTGTTTGAAGAGGAGAAGCAACTGAAGAAATGCAAAGAAGAAAACCCGAAAAGACCATATAAGGAATATCACCTTTAGTAATAAACATGAAAACATTTCTCGAATAAAGCCTTTTATCTGGAACTTCAACCTCGTTACATTTGATTTGGTACTCCTCCTTTTCAAATGGATTTGATATTTCTGAATTTGGAGATGAAGGTTGTTTCATGGTTGTTTTTAGATTCCTACTTTCTTGTATCCATAACGCTCATTTAAATACTCTACCAATTGAGATTGTTGCCAGTTTATGTTGTTGCAGAATTTCCCGATGCGGATTTTTCAATGGACGATATTTTTGCACCCACAAAATATTCATTCATATATACCCTACTTATTTGAACCCTTCCTATGAAGTAAAGGAGAAGTCTCCGTGCTATCATAACCTGATTTGTAAGGATTCTTGCTTTCCATTTCAAATTTTACAGGTAAGTTCGGTGTATGAGCAGTGTGGAAGGAGATGTTAGTCTCATTGGCCTGTTCCAACTGTTTGTACTTTGATAATTCTTCATCCTTTTCCATGATGAGCTTCTTCAATTCCCTCGACTCCTTGTATTGATCAAAATGCGACGAGCTTCTGTAGGTTCCAAACGCTACATTAGTACTTACCAAACTCCCTATTATGAACACACTGACAAATACCAAGGATTTCCAACTAATTGGTTTAACGAACCCGTTAACAATATCTGCTAGGGTTTCTGCCGTAATTTTAGATTTGCCCAACAATTGTGGATCTCTGTTCATGCATTTTTCCCATGCCAAACAGGCCTTTTCCAATGCAGGGACCCGAGTGCTTCCATTTTCAATGACACACTTGTTACGATAATATTCACGTGAACATCGTGATATTTCATGGAGTGCATCTGCTGTGTATATTTCAAATTTATGGTTGATGTCAGCCCGTATGGTCTTGTAGAATATGTACCCAAACACCAAAACTATCATGACAATTGTCACATTGATAAACAATTGGAGATAAAGTGAAATAACATACGGGATATAGGGATCCATTAATGTAAATTTAGAGGTTTCTCTTGGTATTTCAGGCACGTCTTCGACGCGTTCTTCAGAATAAGATACAACTTGATTTGTTGGGGAGAAGTTAACTCGAGCATGGTGAGACGAATTAAATTCTGAAGTGACATCAGATTGAACTTGGGAGGCAGCTTGTTCCGCTCGGGGTATAAAGTGTAGATTTTTCTTGGAGTTCTTTAGTATTGTCTTTCTTTTAGGTGTAGTAAAATTGTTGAGAAGGTCGATTTGAATAGGCGCCAAGTCATCCGAGAGTATATCGTTCGGGAGATCACTTAATGGTGTAGAAACCAGCTTTATCCCATCCTTAGTTATTGGGGAATGCTCTGCTTCATAAGGAAGAAACGAAGACTCCATGGTTGTGGTCACGTAAACTAATTCGTGTCCTGGAGTATATTCCCCGATGATGTTTGTTTTGGTTTTAATTGGGTGCAGGAAGCCTGTCATTATGCAGGTCACACCAAGCATGTGGAGAAATGTGTCACCAGGAACCATTACAAACAGACCAATTAGTATGGATAAATTACGTTCCAAGCTACAAAACTACAAATACAATGAAGACAAACAGATTCATACTTATAAAGTGACGAAACCAACCAAAATTCCGAGCAAAATAGTATCCAAAGCTAAGTATGAGCACACGTCGGACTTGAAAGATCTCCCTCCATCACATACTACGGACCAAATAGTCATGTTCATAGGATACAATCCCGGAATCGAGTCTTCCCGTCAGCAGCATCATTATGCTCACTTTTCCAATTTATTTTGGAAGCTTTTCAACCAATCCAAAATCCTACTTCAAGTGTTGGAAGTAATAAAAGTGGACCATGATGAATTACTCGAGAAGTTAATAACCGGAAATGAGACATTTGTCAAACCAGAACACGATTATGAACTTACAAGGTATAAAATAGGATTTACAGATTTGGTATTGCGGTGTACGAAAACAGCACAAGAGCTTGATATGAACGAGAAGCTCCGCAATGTTCCCCGACTACTTGAAGAATTCAGCCATACCAACACAAAAATGATAGTCATCATAGGCAAAGGGATCTGGGAAATTGTAGTTAAGTTTTTGGGGCAACAAATAGGAATCAAGGCCAAGCTTACCAAAACAAATTTCAAATGGGGACTCCAGACGGAAAACTCGGGCAATTCTGCCGACATTAGGACTTACAATACCATACTTAAACAGTTCAGACAGTCAATACCGTTAAATTCTCGCGTTTACGTGTTCCCGAATACCTCAGGGTTGGTTGGGAGCTTAAAGTATGACGAGAAATTGAAATTATGGACAGATCTTGCGGACGACATAGGTAGATGCTAGATTGATTTTATTTATATGTATATATACAGGGAAGGAAAATACCACAAGATTATTTCCATATCTTGTAGAAAACACCATCTAAGTCCTTGTTAAATTGTGCTTGGGTATCTGGATTGACATTGTCACCGTACTGGCCAAAATTTTGGGTGAAAAATTTATCTATAACAAATCTGATCTTATCACACTGTTCAACGCTGACACAGTCATCGTAATGTAATCTTTGTAATGCTTTGTTTTGAATCAGTGCACATGCTGTGGTTCTTCCGATTTCTTCACGACATTGGTTGGTGGAAGTGATTTTGAATGTACGGAAACATTCCATGACTTTCTGCAGAAGTTCAGCACAGTTGATGGATGCAACTTTATGAGGGGTTTCTGCTTTCTTATACTTGTCGAACTCAAAGTTGTACTCGTCATTTTCGTGTTTCAATAGCACTTGGTTGACTCGTTTCTGATGAGGCGTGAGCTCGAATATGGACTGGTGTTTTGCTTCGGGGTTGTTCTGTTCAAAGAACTCAGTGAGACTAGGATCTATCTCCTTCGAGACATCAGAACTGTTTTTGGAGTTACCAAATGGCCACATGCTACGTTCAAGTTCTATATTTTGCAGGCCTACCGGGGCTCGATATAAATTAGTTAGGGAAAAAGTGACGGTTCGCACACGACTATATTAACTACTACTTCTTTCCAAAACCCCTTCCAAGAACCGGCCCATTTCGACGTCCAAGAGATTCAATGTAGTTTGTGCTTCCTTGACCAGCTGTGCGTCACCAGGAACTTCGATTGTGTGGAGGAGTTTGAGGCGAATAGGGTCGATTTTCGAGATGACCAAGATCCGCAACCGTGACACTATGGGCACCAATCTGATGCGCTGGGTGGTGCTGAGCTTCTCGTGGTGGCCGGAGACTTCGTAGCCGTCTATGAGGAACGAGAGGGAAACGTCCAAATTCTGGAAAAAGGTCAAGAATTCGATTAATTTAGCGTAATTTCCGCGGGAGATCACAGGCGAAGCTGGGGACACTTCGAAAATGTTGGGATAGTGGGCCAAGTAGTCTTCAAGGTCCGACAGTATGCGTACGAGGTAATCTGCCTGGCCAAAGAGCGCGCCCTGCCTGGAGATGGGGACAAAGATGAGGTCAAGCACTTTCTGGAGGTCTTGTAGCAATTGCTGAAGTGAGTATGTTTCGGATTCGTCCGCCTGGTTCTTGATAAAGCGTCGCTGGATTTGGAGGAGCGTCTGGTCGACGTAATTGATGAACTTGCTCTGTTGCTGCTGGGTGATGGGGCCGGTCGTGTTGGAGTCGAACTTGGCCTGGTGCAACTGGAATGCCGTGTCAAACGGGACAGTTATCTGCTCCAAGTCTAGCTCGACATCAACAAACGAAGAGGCTCCGCTCGACTTGTTCTGGTGGGACTCGTCGTCGTACAAGTCCGGGTTCAACTCGAGGTCGTCTAACATTGACTCCGGGAGCACTCCCGTCGGGAGATGTGACACCTCCTCATTGGGTCCCGGATGTACAGGTGTTGGTGGCGTGGACATTTTTGATCACACGATTTTGGGGGGAAGTTGCAGCCGTGGAAGCCAAAAAGCCATCACCACACGCGCAATTCATGCCGCCGAATTGTATGCCGATAGTCGGTCGTGCGAGCCGGAAAAAATGACTCCCATCATCTTACGTCACAAGATAACGGAGAAGAGATCAGAAAAACTTGCCTAGTTGTTTTGTTCTATAGAAAAACGTTCTGCCGGCAGTATCACATTACGCTTAGTTGGTTGTTGTCAGTTGTCAGCATCCATTTAATATCGGAGATTTGTTCTGGTTTCCTGTCTCCGTTTTCCTTACCCCCAAAAATCCTTTCTTTTTTTCCTGGGTCCGTTACCGCCCTTCTCTGCTTCCACCACCCCTGAACACCTCCGATTAAAGGATAACCCCGGATAGTCCTCCTTGCTATGCCTGTTACAGAACCGACTCCGTATGACCCCAAGTTGGCGGTGCTTTCGCGGGTTTCCAGCGATTCCAGCGCCAACTCGTTCCCGCTAGTCTCTGTTGATGTTTCCTACAACCCTACCAACCCCGAAGAAAACAACACCGAAAATGAAGCATCCCAGGGCCCCCGTGGGTTCTCCAGTACCACCCCTGTCCAAATGACCATGAAACGCAATGTCAAGAGAAACTTTTCGCTTGATTACTTTGGCAAACTTGCGCTGGAAGGCAGAAACCACATGCCGCGCTTCAACAACACATATCTCCGTCCAAACGCCCGTTTCGTGGGCGAACAGCAATCCGGTAAGGCACGTTACAACATCCGGGTCGATTTCCAGACCGTCGACTTTGTCAACTCGGTGGTGACGGGGTTTCTTCAGATCTCGGGCTTGACAGAACAACACCCCGAAATCACCACCTGTTTCAAGGGAGAGATAATCAACAACCCGTTCAACAAATATACCTGGGAGACGCCTGCGAGGCGGAGCCAGAACGATATCACCATCAAGAAGTACTCCTTCATCACCGAAAACAAGGAATGGGGCTCGTTCACCAAGAATGACTTGGAGCACTGGAAGAAGTTGACGTCGTCGTCTTTCCTCAACGATACCCAGCTCCGCCAGAAGTTGATCAACATCCAGAACGGAATTGACGATAACCAGTTTATCTATATGCGTTGGAAGGAAGAGTTTTTGTTGCCCGATTCGCGAATCAAACAGATCAACGGGGCTTCGTTCGAAGGTTTCTACTACATAGCCCTCAACATCGGAGGCTTCGAACAGTCGGCTTCCACCAATATGTACTCCAGCTCCATCATTCCCGGCACTATATCGGGGCTCTACTACCATAAATCGTCAGAAAAGTTCCAGTCGCTCAGCTTACGGTATGTCGATGATCACGGAATCAACGGCACCTTCGACTTCCTCTAGTCATACTTATACATTTTTTTTAATATCTCTTTCTTTATCGGGTTCTATTTTTGGTTTACGGTTTATATAATCTCATATACACGTTTTTATTTCACAACTGCTTCTTTTGGTTGTTGTCTCTGTTGGCATAGATCTTGGCAGTGAAGGGCTCTTCAAAGAGCAATGCAATTTTATACATGACGTACACGAAAGCAGCAACAGCCACACCGGTAGGTTTGGCGTACCACAATGCCGTGCCCAAGAAACAAAGTGTCGACCCGTTGTACATGGGGTTGTCGTTGACGTTGAATGGGAAACCAGTGACTCTGTCGTCCATCAAGATACCAAAGTAGTCTCCGAGATAGGTACCGGTGACACCAAGAGCCCACATGGAAGTAAGGACCAAGACGTTACCGAAACCGAAGGTGGCGACGGCCAACGACTTGACCAACACCGAATCGGCCCATGGCTGGAAAGTTGGCTGGAGCTGCAACACGTCGTGATAAACATGGTCACGGTAGATACCGAGCGAGAAAATGGTCAATGCCAACAAGTAACATCCGTTTCTGGCTCCACCGGCCACCTTGGTCAAGATGTGGGTGTTGTACTCGGTACGGGCGACAATGTTCCAAAAGATGGGGTTGAACGCAATGGTGGCAATGGCATATCTGAGCGCGGGGGTGTCGTCAATGTATTCAGCCAAGTGCTGGGCCAAGTACGTGGTATCACCAACAAGTTGTTGTGCTTCTGCAATAAGGGACATTTTGTTTGGTTTACAACAAGTTGAAAGGTTTTAAGATCTTGATTTACGGGAAAGATCGCCGTTTATTTATATAACGCATACATATTAATATTGCTCCAGACGCATGTGATAATTTATCTGTTGGGTGCAAAAAAATTATTCCTTATGTTCAACGCTTGGCTTACCATCAAAGGACTCGGAATCCTCCACCACAACGCCAGCATCGTGTGAATGGATCTCCAAGTCTCTGTGGAAACGTTCGGGGCCCAACACCACAATGACCAGCATGTAAGCAAACACAGCTCCGCAGAAAATGCACATCACCTTACCGTAGTCGTAAGCGTCGGTGTTGTTCCCCAATTTGACGGGGAAACGGGCACCCAATTGGGCTTCGATCGTACTCGAAGCGGACGAGGCCAAGTTACCCAATTGATAGACGACACCAGACAACAAAGCTCTGTGAGTAGCGTTAACCAATTCAATCAAATGGATAGGCGCAACACCCCAGGCTCCCATGACCCCGAAGTTGAGGAAGAAGTAACCTCCAACAATGGTTGGAACATGCAGCGAGAAGAAGGATGGATAAAGGAAGGCACCACTCCACACTAACGAAATAAGAAGCGTCAAACGACGTCCCAACAATTCGGTAAGTTGACCAAAGAAAATCCCACCAAAAATAGCACCAAGATTAACCACAGCCATGATGTAGGTTCTCTTATTCAAACTGAGACCCAACTGTTTGAGCAACAATGTAGGATACAAATCTTGGGAGCCGTGTGACATGAAGTTGAACCCGGCCATCAAGAAGATTAAGTACACGAACATCAACCATTCGGTCTTAATGGTGGTTAAAATAGAGGTGTCAAACTTAAACTTCTTCTTTCCAACTTCTCCTTCATCTGTACGGTTCATCAATCTCTTTGATTCTTGCAATTTAAGGAAGTTTTCCGATTCAGGGAAACACAATCTCCATACAATCAAGATGGTTGGTAATCCAGCACTGAACCAGAACAATGCTCTCCATCCCTGGTCGTGCTTATAAGAAGTAGCAAATGCTCTGTAGAAAACAACAGCAAAGAGGTAACCAAGGTTGTATCCTGGCAAGAAAAGCCCAGAAAGAATCGATCTTGCCTTCACAGGCTGGTTTTCCAATGCGGTAGTGGAAGCCACTGGATACATTGCACCCATTAGTATACCAAAAATGGCTCTGACGGCCAAGAACTGTTTGTAGGTTTGGACAAATCCGGTACCAAGTTCAACAACAATAAATAAAGCACAAATAATAATGTAGGGCCACTTACGACCGTAGATATCGGTAAGAAGGCCAAAAATCACAGCACCAACCGAACGCAACATCAACACAAGAGTGACACCCCAAGTGATCTTGGTAATATTAACCCCCAAAGTGTGTGCAATACTGGATGCACTCGCAGACACACAGAAAAAGTCCATGGAGTCGATTGTCCAGGCAAAGAAACCCAAAAAGTAGAAGTTCCAGTCACTTCCGGACATTTCCCTCAAACCCGGAATTGGATTGAGGACCTGGTACCACCGCTGATCACTGCGGCGGATGGGAATATCCAATAGAGTAGGGATTCTTGTTTTGATGTATTTGGAAAGGGCCAGGAGCGACACATCGGGCTTTTCGCCGTAGATTTCCTGTTTAATGAATTCTCTTTCAATTTCAATGGACGTTGGCATTGTTAGTATACAGTTATGTGAGATGTACATAATACCGTAGCAAGCATTACACCTTTTATAAATTTGCAACAGGTGGGGTAGTTTGTCGCAATGTGGGGGCAGTCCCAGAGTGGGGCGGACCTGGTCCGGGTACCGTCACCAACTACGGGGGTAGTGCGGAATTAAACTTGTATGCAGCAGCGAAGACCTTCTAGACTGACCAACCAGGTAGAGGTTTTGGGGGAACACGCCCAACTTTGCATTAAAGTTGCAACACGGAAATATTTTGTTTGATATTGTGGGGGATATTGCATACAACCCCACCTTCAAAATTCTCTCGGCACGGCACATAAGCATGGAAAGATTCGGAGAAATAGTGTTTTGAGCTAGAGATAGGGAACGACTTGCTAGATCAGTTATCTTTTTAAGGCTCCATGACGTACATATTTTGTGACCAAAGAGTGTAGCCCGTTTGTATAAAAGTGCTACAAGTCTCACCGTCTGTATTTAATATGGGCTTGCCACGAGGCTAGCGGCCTAGAATGCGTAGGCCAAGAAGCATTGTTATGAGGTACTTCGGAGTTTTTCCTTTGACCGCGAGCTGTCACGATTGACACGCGCGGCGTTCGGAAATACTCCTTGCTTGTGGTAAATGTTGGGGGCGGTCTGTTTCTTGGTATTGGTCTTGTCGTTACCAAAACGAACTGTGGTTCAAATAAAAAGTACGCCTTGAGAGCATTAGAGGCGAAATTGTTGTTGACTAACGTGGTGGGGTTACAATAATAACATTACATTAGTAAAACCGTAAATCGTATGTCGGGTACTTTGCCACGGGTATCTTAGTCTTGTGGAAAAAATAATTATTCCCGTCTGAGTCTTACTCCACCACTACACGGTGTTCTTAAGCCATTTGAACCCCTTCCCGGGCTTAATTTTACAGATAATCAGTTAATATCCGGGGCAAGTCGGTTATTTCCGTCCACATTATTTTTTGCGGTGTTAAAATCCCCAGAAAATTTGGTAAAATTTATTGAATTGTGGAGTAGATGAGTTGTCATGAAACATCGCCTTTAAATCAAGAATGCGGAGCTGGGGTGTTAGGAAAAGCGAGTATTGTGATCGTTTGATATCTTCGAAGAGATGAATAATATAATGGCCCCCACATCAAGCTGGTTACATATCAAGCATTTGTGCTGCAAATCGGAATCTGGCATGGTTTAAAATAGTAAACAGAAATGGTGCCCCTATTAATTAAAAAAAAGCTACTTGGCTCAACTAAATTGATCCGGGACCAGTGGATGCGACTTGGCACAGATACGACAATTGGCCTCAATTCCATCCGTAGTATTGTTTAATGCATCATCTGTTAGGCAATTGGTTCCTGCTACAGAGTCTCCCATATCTGTGACTGATTTTCCACTTTTGCCGTACTGCAGTAAGAATACAACATGCGTTCCGTTGTTCATCTTTAATTCCACTTATAGGTGCATGGTTGTCTAGATGAAATCTGAATTATTAACATCTTCCATCTTGAGATTAAAGTTAATATTTCAATGGAGATGTGTCCGTGCAAGAAATCCCACTCAAACATTTGAATAAGTATGTACTGAATACTTCAGTATTTCAAATAGCTTTTCAACGTTGTCCGGATGACTCGGTCCCGTTTCCATATTACACTGTCAGTTAAATTTTGCAACCTGGTGAAGAAGAGTGGGTTCAGGATTTTCGTTTTTGTTAGAAGTGAAATGGTTCAATTCCACGGCCAAAAATTACATGACAAAAAAGAGTATATCAGTGATAAGTGATATGGTTTGCTTTTATCGGCTGTTTAAAAATAACATTCCCTTTCAAACGCTGTTACCTTATCCATTCTGACGTGTGTTTACCGGTTTTCTTCTACGTTTTTTCCCTGAGCACAATCGGCTCCTCCATCTTTTAGGATAGGCGGTGCCTGCATAAGATAAGTGACTCACGACGGCATTCTGATAGGCGCTAATAATACCTGATTGGGACTGGCCGATACCGATCAATTTTTCACTTTTGTTATAAAACGTTTAATTGAACAGCGTTATATTCTTTAATCAATTCATCCCAAAAAAATGGTCAAGTAAGTACGAATAGCTTTATCTTCTCTCCACAATGGTACTAACATCCAACCAGACAAGTTCTCTTATTAGGTTCCGGTTTCGTTGCCAAACCAACCGTTGATATCTTAGCTAAAACCCCCGACGTCAAAGTCACCGTTGCTTGCAGAACCTTGTCCAAGGCTCAAGCATTGGCCGGATCTGTTGCCGACGCTATTTCTCTTGACGTCAGTGACGAAAAGGCTTTAGACGAGCAGGTTGCTAAGGTCGACTTGGTCATCTCTTTGATTCCATACACCTTCCACGTTTTGGTTGTCAAGGCTGCCATCAAGAACAAGAAACACGTTGTTACCACCTCGTACATTAATCCACAATTGAAGGCTTTGGAACAAGAAATCCAAGATGCCGGTATCACCGTCATGAACGAAATCGGTTTGGACCCAGGTATCGACCACTTGTACGCCATCAAGACCATTGAAGAAGTCCACGCCCAAAATGGTAAGATCAAGTCGTTCTTATCTTACTGTGGTGGTTTGCCAGCTCCAGAAAACTCCGATAACCCATTGGGTTACAAGTTCTCCTGGTCCTCTAGAGGTGTCTTGTTGGCCTTGAGAAACTCCGCCAGCTACTGGAAGGACGGCGAAATTGTCAATGTCAAGTCCGAAGACTTAATGGCCACCGCCCAACCATACTTCATCTACCCAGGTTTTGCAACTGTTGCTTACCCAAACAGAGATTCCACCACCTACAAGGAATTGTATAACATTCCTGAAGCTGAAACTGTCATCAGAGGTACCTTGAGATTCCAAGGTTTCCCAGAATTCATCAAGGTTTTGGTTGACATTGGTTTCTTGAAGGATGATGCTTCTGAAGTTTTCAGCAAGCCAGTCGCTTGGAAGGAAGCTACCGCTCAATTGATTGGTGCCAAGTCTACTTCTGAAGCCGACTTGGTCGCCAGAATCCAGGAATTGACCAAGTTCAAGTCTGAAGAAGATGGAAAGCGTATCATTGCTGGTTTGAAGTGGCTCGGTTTGTTCTCCGACAACCAAACCACCCCAAGAGGCAACGCTTTGGACACTTTGTGTGCTACCTTGGAAGAATTGATGCAATACGAAGAAGGTGAAAGAGACTTGGTTGTCTTGCAACACAAGTTCGGCATTGAATGGGCCAACGGTGAAACCGAAGTCAGAACTTCTACTTTGGTTGACTACGGTAACCCAGAAGGTTACTCCTCCATGGCCAAGTTGGTCGGTGTTCCATGTGCTGTTGCCACTCAACAAATCTTGGACGGCACTTTGAGTGTCAGAGGCTTGTTGGCTCCAATGAGCTCTACCATTAACGACACCATCATGAACACTTTGAAGGACGAGTATGGTATTTTCTTGGTGGAAAAGACTATTGCTTAAATGCTCTGTGAGCGATGGTAACTCCCTTGAATTTTAATAAATAGTTCTATAAACGTCAACGTCCCCTAATAATCGTCTTCTTCGTCGCTATCATCGTATCCAACGGTGTATTCTTCAATAAGATCACTTATATCCTCGACCAACTCGGCCTTTTCTTCAACGATAGATACGAGGTGTTGGTGTGAGGGTCTTATGTTGCTGATGATGGTTCTGTAAGACTTCAAGTCCTCTCTGAAATCTGTGCTCGAATTGAATTCAACATAAAACTTATCCTTGATAATGCCGGGGAACGTGTCGATTTCAACAATCTCGTTGATATTTTGGTGTTTGTAAACGTTAGTAATTCCTTCTTTCTCGATGGAATCATTTGACACTTCATCCACAATATAGTTCTTAGTAAAGTAGTCGACGCGTTTATGCTTTTTGGAGCTCAAGGCAGGGATGCTCAATGTAATGGATTCGTCGATTGCAACCGAAATTTCCGTAGAATTCAAATAATTTGAAAGATCAACGTCTGTGACCAGTGTGCTGTTTGCCTTGTTGATCTTGATTTCATTGACAAACTTTCTATTGCTGAATCCTCGTAAAAGGTTATCTTCTATATAACTCATGGACTTCCGATCGGTGTTCTGGTTGTTGAGACCCCAAAGTGAATTAATAAATACTGCAGACACAGCACTGGAATGCCACATGCTCTCACTCAGATATGATTTTAACATAGTTGACGAAACATCCTGGTTAATTGGAAAGAGAACTGTCGAGTTCTTGGACAATTCTATCAATGCTTTGATTCTTGAAACCGTATTTATGGTCGAGGTACATTTGGTATTCGACATTAACCCATGCACCCAGATATTATACTTGTTATTACTGATACCGTTATTAAAGTACTCGTCGATAATGGCCTCCAACAACTGGTTCGAGTATCCACTCCATCCACTGTCAATATCTGTGATCTGGTTTATCCCCTGGAATAAATCACACTTTTCCAAGTAATGCCTGAAGTTGTCCAATTGGTCATCTATATCTTCTTCCTGAAACTCTTCTACGCCTCGATTGAACGTATCGAACTTGAGATTGGGGATATTCTTATGGGTGCCAAATGGGGTTTCATATTCGTAATTAGGCAAAGTACTCAACGATCTCGGGCTGTAAATAAGTTTGTTATAGTCAGACCAGTAAGTCGTGTTCTCCAAATGCAATAAACCTTCTTCTTTGATGCCCTTGTCCAAGTTGATCTGGTATTGGTGTTTTGGCACGGGGTTGGTGCTCAAGATCTGGTTCGACGGAAGATCCAAGCTGGGAGCCTGTTCATGGTACTCGTACTTGTTTAACGAGCCAAATCCCTTTTTCAAATCGTATATCAACGCACGGGGGGCGTAGTTGGTGTGTGGCCCCTCTTTGTAGGTAGACAAGAACACTGAGTTATCGTACAACACGGGCGCATTCTTCTTATATGGTATATGTGCCTCCTGTGTATTATAAAGGTGTGTTGTAACATGATTGGCTACCGAAGAGAGCGAGAAATTGATGACTTCTGGCATCTTTCTCGGTGTTCTACTAGGACAACTGTTTCAAGTAAGCATCGATGGATTGGTTGCAACTCCAAAAAATTGGCAAAGGTGCGAAAGGGCGTGCCCTGACCGATCCCACATATTCAACTTTACTAATACCAAACTACTGAAACTCCAGCAATGATGACGAAAGATACTTTATCGGAGGATGAGAATGAAAAGCGAATCACGGCAGCTATTGAGGAGTACGTGACGGAGAAAACTCCTTTTAAACAACTCCAATCCAAACACGGCTTCAAACACTCCAAGGCTACGTTCCACCGCAGGATCAAGGGAAAGAGCCAGTCGATAACAGAGCTCAATGGACAACGGCAAAAACTTAACAAGTTAGAAGAATCGATTCTTCGGAATCGGCTTTTGTTTTCGGCCAAGTTCGATCTTTCTTTTGGTATAGATACCATACTTACTTTGGCCGATAAGATGTTGTTGCAAAAACACGAACGGGGCCAGACCCCGCCACCAGAGAAGTTTGATAACGGCCATTACTTCTCACGGGTTTGGGTAGAACGGTTTTTGTCTCGTAACCACCAACTTCAGCAGATAATCAATCACAGTGTCAAGAAATCCGTCGGTGACATCACGACGTTCTGCAACTTGGAGGATCTGTATGTGCGTGCTTCACTAGCTGCGCATGAATTACAGTTACTAAGACAGAAGCAAGTGTTTAGTGACGAAGATAATGCCCGGATAATCCATCTTAAACAGTACATTAAGGATATCTTGTTGCAAGAGCGAGAGCGGACCAAGAACGAAGACCCCACGTACGATTATCTCGACGAACTTACTTACGAGTTTGACTTTGACATGCGTGATTCCGAGAATGAGTTCACTTTCAAGCGGACATTGAACCAGATGCGGATGAAACGGCTCAACTCTGGAATCGGAATGCCCGACTACAGCACACGGGCCCATGCCCACGCCGCCGCCTATGCATCTGCGTATGCCCAGGCATATGTTGACGCATACAAGGATTCAGACGGTGGGCGCAAATTGGGCAACTACGAACTTGATATATCGTGCCTGACTAACATTGGAAAGACGGACACCTCCAGAACAGAAGACACCTCCAGAACATTAGACACTCCGTCCGAAATAACACCATTTGGTCATGACTCCACTAACTAAGGTAATTCAAGTTGTCAAGTGAAGGGATATTACGTTCTCCCCTACTACTGAAAGGGGGGCCCCGGAAGGGTGGGGCACCGTTATAAAATATCATAATGGGAGCCGCTGCCGCTGCGCGTACTTCGAATTAAACAAACCAATTAATTAACTCGATTAGGGCACCAGGCGTGTTGAGAATCGTTCTATTATTCTTAAAGTTTGGCACACTTACCTGAGCTGTACCAGGATACATAAGGAGTCGACCGTTAAGATTAAGGTATTTCCATTGTTTGTGGTTAGTGCCAATCGGGATATAAATTGTGTCCGGGTAAAATCACGCGACGCCAGAAAAAGATCCGAAATAACAACGTATATACCGAGTATTTATACCCGGTTTATTCTGTCCCAGACCAGATCTACACTCAATAACGCGTCTTAATGACAGAATCTATACTGCCTGAAGTGCCTATTGGTGGAGAAGCCGACAAATCGCCATCGATTTTGTCACTTTCCTCCATAGGTAGCGATAACTCCACCGATTCCTTGATCAAGAAATTATCGGTGAGCAAGTTAAGTTTGGCCAGAGAGGACGAGGACGAGGGAGGAGCTAACGATACGTTAAATGGAGAGCATGAGGAGGAGGTGCTCAAGAACGCCCAAGATGCTAAGGAAACGGAAGCCCACGGGGCTCAACCGGAGGCAAAACAAACCCAACCACCACAAACTCCTGTTGAAGAAAAGGTGCTGACGCTCCTGAGTCCTACCGTAGATACCCCTCCAACGCCGGAGGGTCCTCTTGTTAACGACAAGCCAAGAAAGAAGGCGATCAAGTTCACGGTGCGGAAGGTGTCACACGAACCCATCAAGTCACCTACAACATCCAGTAAGCCGGTGTTGGCCAACAGTTTCCACAAGAACAAACATGATCTCGTGGCGGAAAACATAGAAAAGAAGGAGAAGTTAAAGTTAGCCCAGGCCAAGTATGACCAGTACCAGAGCCGCATCACCAAAATCGACAAGGAGGTGGACTTTCTTACGAACTTATTGCCACCCTACAACGTAGAGATCGATTATGCCACGCGAACAAAGATTACCAAGGCCATAGGAAAGTTGAGAATGAAGCAGGATGAGCTTGATAAGAAAAAATACAGCATGGGCATTGCCATCAGCAGATTGTGGAGAGACCACGATGACAGCGATATCTGGGTCAGAAACTCCAGCAGCTGAAATCGGTGGCACAGCAGCATTTTACTTCTCTTGGTGTATTCTTTTTCTGTCTTGTTAACTAATAGATAATCTATTCAACTCATTAGATCTGTATCGTATCTGTAGAGGAGTAACGTAGTGGTGTCCCCACTCTCCCTCACCCCAAAAAAGATGCGTATGTGGCAGGTTGGACCTGCATACACGTGTCTTAAGATTGAGGTTACAGCCTCACGGCGCGCAAGGTGGCGGAAGCACTTCCGTTTCTAGAGGGGGGCCTCGGAGTACGAGAAATGGTGCATCGCTCCGATCAGTGCGGGCTCTGATTGGCCCAGCCGATAATTGTCTGAGACCAACATTTTACTGCTCGCCTGCCATTGTACCATATATCAGCTGTGGACTGTGTGCTGTCTGTTTTTAGTGTCTGCGATTCCATCACCGAGAAAAAATCTTACCGAAAAAGATCCGTTACCAGCCAACAACCAAAAGTATCTCTTTTCCGTCCGCCAGATACCCAACAAACACCCGCCGCGAACAGTACCATCCACAACACACACCATACACACGTATCTGTACACGACGGCTGTTCAACACATCACACATCATGCCGGGGTCGTTTTATCTCTACGAAGATGATGAAGACAACACTTACATCCAACTCCCCAAACGAAATCAACTAAAGAAAACACCAGAGAACCCTCGCATAGCCATCACAACCGCCGCCCAGGCCAGACGAACTCCGTCCACCGCAGACTTTCCGGCCTTGACCCCAACAACCTCCAATTCGTCATCCATTTTGACCCCGCCCGCGGGCTCCGCCAGAGATACTCAGTTCAAGAACTTGGAAGATATCTTGAAGTTCCCGATCGAGTCGTCCCATGCCTATTCGTACGCCCATCTCTCGCCCAACTCGCTTGCATTAAGGCTCAATGTGTTGCGCAGATCGTTGGAGATCCTCAAGGACAGACCGGCGTTGATGAAGTCGATCAACTCCATACCTGAAGGAAGAGAATCAACATCCGACATGGGTGCACCGCTCTATCCCGTCAAGTCCAACGGGTCCAGCCACTCGATCCACGACCAATCTCCGTTGCACCAACCGTCATCCTTGTACAAAAACGCCAACACCAGCGCCGATTCGTTCGGCGAAAAGTTCAAGCTCCAGTCGAACGCCTCGTCCGCCGCTTTGGCTGCATTGTTGAGGCCCCAGATGCGCCGTTCAGACAGTTTACCCATAGCCCAGTTGTATGCATCAGAACCGTTTCCAGCCAAAAGGGAGGAAGTACGTAAGGAATCTGCTCCGCTCCCCATTCTTGCACCTCATGATTCAATATTGAACGATGACTTGAAGGAAATCATAGGCATGTTGGAAAACGACAACGATCTTCTTAGCAAGAACTCAGAGATCGCCTCTACTTTACACAATTTGTCGTTGTCCACCAACAAGATCGATACGGACCAGAAAATCAAACACGATTTCCTTCGCAACAAACTTCTTTATGCGTTGGCTACTCCGTTTGTGGAAACTTCGGTGATGACTTCTTCGTTGTTGCTGAGTGATGGCGCCAGCAATACCACACAACGCTTGGCCCCCGTACAGCCTTCAACCACGGCCCTCAACTTGTTAAACAACAACTACCCTTCCAGCATAAACCTTAACCAAGCATACAACGCCAACAAGAGCACTAATAACAACAACCGTCCCTTCCACTCCATCTCTTCTGGAAAACATGCCTTGCCCCAGTCGGTGTTCACCGTCGAAATCGATAACCCGTGGTCAGTGAAAGCAGCTAATGATTTGGCGTGCTTGATGTTTGGTGTACTGAAGAATATGATCAAGGCGCTTACTTTGATGGACTTGATCGCTCCCCAGTTTCGGGACTTTGTTACTGAAAGATTAACCAACTACATCTCGAGAAATCTTGATTTATCCATTCGGTCGAGGAGATCGGCCCCTGATGAAAACAACAAAATCACCAATAACAACATTTTGTTTGCAGGTGAAATCGTGGCCATCTTACGTCCTGGAGACCAGAATTATGCATGGACATCGATGTGGGCAAAGAGAAAAGGTAATTTGATCATTTGTATGTTTGACCAGATTCCCTGTGATGCATTTGACGTAGTAATTCTGTGTGACAAGGCAGATACAGCAAATACTCCAAGGAGAAGTAAGGACGAGTACAGAGTGGACTCGTTGAATGAAATTGCCGGCACATTGATAAGCCAATTCGACAAATCAAAATTTACGAGCTTGGATGACATCAGTGTGTCCTTGAATGAGGAGTTGACTGGTGACTACCATGATCTCATAGGGGAGTATGCTCAAGAAGAAGAAGAAGAAATAGAGGAGGAAGAGGTAGATGAGAACACTTACTATGTCTCCCAAGATGTGTCTGATTGTGAAAGAATTAATCAAACTCGTTACTACACCTTACAATTTGATGGAGAAGAATATATTCCTTGTGCAATCACATCGAACCCACTAGAAATTAATGATGATCGTTATGAAGTTAAATTGAAGATCCACTCCTTACCTTACATTGCTGGTATCTTTGTAATTGACTCATTCAACTACAATATTTTGTCATGCAACAACGCTATTGCTAAAAACATGTTTGGTAGATCGTCTGATGATTTACATGATAAATCAATTGATACTTTGATCCCAAACTTTTCAAAGTCATTGAAATTGGGATTGGAAATGAATTCGGATATCAAGTTGGTTTCCGGCCTAGTTTTGCCCGAGCATTTCTTTAGAAGATATGATGCAATTCTAAGAAGCAGAGAAGACCCCACTGGCAACGAGGAAGACTTTTTCTTCAATTCACATGGTGTTAAGGGTTTGCATAGAGATGGCAATTTCATATTCGTTGATGTTCAAGTGAGAGCTTCACAAAATGACACCTTGGTGGTGTGGATAACGTACTCCAGACTGGCATACAAGAACAATATGTCAGAGGAGTTGGAAAAGTTAAGCTCCGGTGCTTCGTCTCTCTCTCTAAGAGATGACTCTTTGAGGGAAGAAACTGGCAGTAAAGAAGTCTTGAGAGAACTACCAATTATCTCTAGAAAGAACGAAGATAAGCACAGACGTAATGCCACAAATGTTCCAAGGAATATTGGTGTGAGCTGGCCGTCCCAATTGAATTTATTCTCCCCAAATAATTCCGAATTACCGGAGTTTGCACCCAGCACGCCCGATTTGCATCGTCACAGCAGTACCAGAAAGGCCCGAAATGACTCGTTTGGAATTCCTGTGAATATTTTGAATAACAGTTTGAAGCCCAAGTCCAAGCTCAGCGAGTTGAGTGATGGAAATGAATCGTCAAAGAGTTTATCAAATGCCAATTCACTCCGCAGCGTTCCTCCTACATCCTCTGGGTCCGTGGAAACCGCAGAAACATCAGTATCCGCGGCGCCTAGCCGTAATGATTCTGTTCATAGCGAGGCCTCTTACAAGAAATACACTGAAGAAGAGATCTTGAAGATCGAAAGTGATGATCTTGCCGAAAAATTGAAACAAGCTACCCATTGGCCATCGGCAGTGGGTCTCAAGAGAAGAACGAAAAAGTTCTCCGAATTCAAGGTAGTAAAAGATATGGGTGAAGGTGCATATGGGAAGGTTGTACTAGCCCAGCATACCGAAGATCCTATTTACAAGATCATCATCAAGTGTATTGATAAGGAGAGAATTTTGGTTGATACTTGGGTACGTGACCGGAACTTGGGTACGATTCCATCGGAAATCCAAATCATGGCCTTCTTGAACAACGATCCACATCCCAACATAATGAGAATCATTGATTTCTTTGAAGATCTGAAGTACTACTACTTGGAAACGCCGATTTTTGGCGATCCGCCTGCTATTGATTTGTTTGATTATATTGAAATCAAAAAAGATATGACGGAACTAGAATGTCAGTTTATCTTTAAACAAGTTGTGTCTGCCATTTACCATCTTCATAAGAACGGCATTGTCCACCGTGATATCAAGGATGAAAATGTCATTGTTGATGAGAACGGGATTATCAAATTGATTGATTTTGGCAGTGCTGGTTACACCAAACAGGGCCCCTTCGACGTGTTTGTGGGTACGATTGACTATGCCTCGCCCGAAGTTTTGGGAGGCGAAAAGTATGAAGGAAAGCCACAAGATATTTGGGCCTTGGGAATCCTTTTGTACACTATGTTATACAAGGAAAACCCCTTCTACAACGTCGATGAGATTATGGAAGGAGATTTACGCATTCCTTATGTTGTCAGCGAGGGATCGAAGGATTTAATTAAGAAGATCTTGGTGCGTGACTTGAACGATAGACCTACCATTACAGACATAGTTGAAGATGCATGGTTACAGATATAGAGCCATTGACGAGTTTATGATAGATAAATAAAAAGATATATATACATATATACATACATTTCCCAGACATCTGGGTTTGTATACAGTCCCCTGCACCATCTATATTTCATTCTACAAAAAAAGTCCTTCATCTCCAGAAGGCTGCAATGGCCGAAGAACTCACCAATGGAGAGATAAAGCCAACAGTGAAACTTCCCTATTTATTGGAAGTACCGGCGGCACCCGGTGGGGTACCGCTAAACATGACAATTTTGCAGACGGCCGACGGTATACGACACCACATGTTGCCGCAAAACGAATCCACACAATTACTCAAGGTCCTGACGGCGATCCACCGCGTATTGGCTGTTCTTGAGGCCAATTATTTGTTTGTTAAGGTCCAAAAGCAGCTCACTGACAAAGATCTGCGCTTTGGGTTGTTGTACAATATTACTGGAGTGTACTACGGATTTTTATATTTGAACGTTGGGACCCAGTACCGAGATATCGTGGTCAAACAGGCGGGACGCGTCAAAATGGTGATGGCCAGGGAAAATATGGATATTTTGGAAATTGAGCCTGTTCTAGAACAAGGCGATGCACAAGTTGAGTTTTCTATGGCTCCTCCAGTGATTCCACGGATACAACCGACTCGAGTACAACCGACTCGGGTTCAAGAAAATGATCTTGAGGAAGATCCGCTCCAATTCATTTTTATGCGGTATTACTCAATTCTTTATTCGCTTAATACTCCATTGAGTTACTTTCCCAAAACTGCATTGACCCGGTTCAGAAACTTGTGTAAAAACTCCGACGAAACCATAGTTTCTAACCTCAAACAGTTGATTCTACCTGTGGAAAAGGTAGATTTGAGACACGAAGGAAAGTTTGGAATTTTAAATCCTGACAGACAAGCCGATCTTTCTCTGTCTGAGAAAACGTCACAAGCCGATTTCGTTATCAAATATTCCATTTCTTTCGATGATAACGAAGAAAAGCTTCAGAAACTAGTGCTTGAGTTGAAGATAAGAGAAGCGCAGCTCCAGCTTTTACTCTTGTTGGAATTATTGTACTACTGGAGAGTACAAGAAGAAGACTTTTTAACTGCTGGACACAAATCGCAGGAGAAGGAATTGAAGAAACGGAATAAAGGAACTTCTCTCGTACGGAAAAAGAAGAAAGGAAGAAAGATAATACCTACATTTCTCGGTATGGGTGTTAATGTGTCTGAAAATGCCCAGTTAGCAACTACCAGTCTTGTTATCAACGAATATGTTGTCTATCGAGCTCTAACTACCATCGTAGATCGAATGGGCTTATGGGATACATTACTCGGGAAAACTCAAGGAGATGACAATGCATACGGGTTCTTAGCATACGTGCTAGTTCCGTACTTCAACAAGAAAGTACCAACCATAATCAAGTATATCATCGACAAAGTGAAGGAACTGAACATGAAACTCGTCAAAATAAAGGAAAAGCGACTGAAATCTGACTCACCCGAACCAGAAGAAAAACCAAGGTCGAAGTTTAAGAAGGATATGCTTTCCCGAAAGCCGACACTCAAGAAAACCACTAGTTTGTCTGAAAGTGATCAGTTTTTGCCTGCATTCTCTCTCAAACGGTCCAAATCGAACTTATCCTCGAAAAACTTGCAAAAGAGACAAGTCGATATGTCACTAAAGTCTGATCTGGATCTAAAACGACTGGCAAGCGTGGTAGAAAAGAGTCAATCATTTATTTTTGGAAATAGCAAAAAGGCCAAAATCGACAACTCATTTGCAACCAAACTGTTATCACAAGTTGAGGCAACGCCCGCTAAGAAACTTGACTTTTCAAGCGTGTCTCAAGTAGGTGCCACGCCCGCCGCCAAAAGGCTTGACTTTTCCCAGGTAGCCACGACCCCAGCCAAGCAAAACTCGTTCTCGCAAATAGAACAAACACCAGTGAAACAACGAGTGATTGACTTTGGGGCCATTCTCAAAACCCCTGAAGTTTCATTCGTAAAGCCAATCACCAAAGTGAATGATATTCTTGTTTCGCTTGCACCTGAAACCATTCCACAGAGCTCACCGGTGAAATCTCCTTTGACAGTCTACAGAACTCCGCAGGATAGAGCCTCCATTACGTCATCGCCACCGAGCTCGTCACGGAAACGTACTAAACCTGGCGAGCCAGTGCAAGTGGAGAAGTCTCCTTTTTTCAATGGTAGAACGAGCAACATCAATGAGCTTTTTCAAATCACGAACAATACTAATAATGACACGGCAACCGACCATGACTCCGACTCGTCGGATTCGGACTACGCGCTCTTGACGGGCCATAAGCATGGCTTCCGCAGGGCCAACAAGTTATACACCAAATCTAAATAATGTACATTAATAATACAGCTTCTTTTACACTGCCTCCTCGCCAAAGAAAAGTCCCCTTATGATTTCTTTGGAATCGTCTTGTTCCAAGACCAAGTTGGCCAAGGAGTCGCCAATTCTTTCCTTTAACTTATCCTTGACCTCTTCGGTGATGTCCTCGACATCTGTATCTCCGTCAACTGGTTCCAACTCAACTTTCAAGGCTCTCAAGGTATCAATAGTTGTGGAGAGCAAAATCTCACGTTCAAATTCGTTCTTGTCGTCTTCAACAACCAGCTTAGACCACACCTTCAAGTTTCCAATCAATACCAATTTGATAACTTCGGCTCCCATATTTTTCAACCCAATAAGGGCACCGAAATGGGTTCCTATAGGTTTGGTGGAATCCAAGAGTGCTCTGAGCAACGTTCTCGTGACTCTTGGTCTGAGTGTGGAGTACGACGAGCCGTAAACAGTGATGATATGTTTCAACAAAATGGCAGCAAATTCTCTTACTGCTAACTGGCTGCGTAACAAGTCCTGTGATTCCTTTGTGTCGGTTTCCTTGATTATGGGTCCAATACGTTTGGCAAGAAGCAATGTCAATATACAAGGCATGAGGGCGTGGACATAAGGGTCCAAAAAGATCGTTTTGTTGTCGGCAAGAGCAGAAATCACTTCCAACATGGTCGAAAGAATCTCAATGTTCCTGAGTTGGTTGGTAATCTGCTCGGCAACGAATTGAATGAAGTATGGCACCAACTGGTGAAGACCTGGATCGTTTTTCAACGACGTCAAAGCAGCGTTCCGCATACTCTCCTTTTCCTGATTGGTAGAAACCAACACCTCGACGACCTTGTCGAAGTATAATTTGAGTTCTTTCGACAAAACATGCTTGACGAGAGGTTTGACTTCCATTTCTTTGTCGACCTTTTTGTCTTTTGAGTTGGATGACGATCCGGTCTCCTTGTTATCATTGGTCAAGCTTAAGATATCGTTACCAAGAATAGATGAAGTGGCACCTCTAATGATGCTGGGCAAGGCCTTGATCTCGGAAGGAAGCGGGTTTTGTGGGACCAACGGTTGTACACCCTCGATCGCCAACCAATGAGCAGTGAATGTTGTTTGACGTGGTACCTTGGGCAATTCTTGGTTGATTAACTTCTCAAACTCAATCTCTTGGTCATCAATGTAGTACAATGTCTGGCCACCAGCTCCAACTAGAGCTTCTTTGAAGTTTAACGGTTGTGAGTTGTCATATCCGTAGAGCGGTTCTATGTTCAACATCTTGAGTGCATGATTGATATCGCTCGTCATCAACAACTTCCGTTTGGAGTGTCTCATGAACTGAATGGCCGTCTCGAGAATTTCGTGTATACGGTACTCCACATCCATGGCAAGGTTTTTGGCCGCTTCTTCGGGCAAGTTTATCCCCAACGACTCCGCAGCATCCTTTACTGTGTCGTGAGGCGACCACAACGAGTGTGATAATGGAAGTTTGGCTCCTGGTTCCATAGTGGTTAGCTTAGTTTTGTGGTGGTTGTTGTTTAAATTTTGGTGTGTCGGTCAGGTAAAAACGCGACATTCACGACATTTTTGCAGTCAAAAACCAGGACCGCAACAATTACATACCTTTATCTACATAACATATCATTAACATGGGGATGTTTGTGTCCTATTTCCTTAATTGCTGTAGCTCCAAAATTAATTGGTGGTTGAGTTCTAATAGTTTCTTGTTCTCATCGCCAAGTTGCTCGATTCTCTTGCTTTTTTTGTCCAACTCCAGCTCTATCATCTGAAGTTTCTCGTGGTCAACGTTTCCTTGGTGTAATTTAAGGCTCTCGGAGACTTCTTCGTCTTCTTTGCCCATTCTCCGGGTGAATTTGGCCCTCTGCTGGTTCTCGTACCGTTCCTTGCTCAATTTAGCCATGACTTCGATGTCAAAGCCCTTCAACAAACTCAATTCGTGGAGGATGTGTTCGGATCGGGTCTCGAGTTCTCGTTTAACTAAAGTTCCTGGTTGTGCCAGCATCTGTTCTAGGATGGCGTAGCGGGAATTGAACTTGAACTGGAGTTTCTCGTAGATTTCTTTAATGTAATGGCCACTGAACGTCGGCACCTCGTCAATTCCCTCCCTGGACGATTCTAATGCAGTCTTGTATTGGAACTTGTTGAGGTTGATTGCTATGATCTCCCACGTCGCATCTTGCTCTTCCTGTGTTAACTGAAAGTGGGGCAAATACTGGAGCACAAACTCAAGCAACGGCACTTCAATCAACGCTTCTATCCGCTCCTGTTCTTTCTTGTAGAATGACTTCTTATTTATGTTATAGAGCGCCTTCATACCATTACGTTTACTATGTATGTGCTTGGCGGCACGTCGTACGTACAAAACGATAAACTGGGGGTGTGAGCCCTCACGTGACCACACACGGTTTTGGCGTATCGGTTAGCACTTAGCAGACTGTCTAATTTCTCCAACATTTATGTAACAACCAAAGCATTGAACCTCTAGACATATCACAATCCCTTCTCCAGTTTGGATATTTTGCTCATTTTCTTTAACTTTTCTCTGCTGTCCTTGATATGTTCCTGTTGTTTGTTGTATCTTTCTTCGGCTGCTTTTGCTACGGCTTCCCGTGAAGAAACAGCCGGGGTTGTTCCGGTTGGTGGTGTTGTGGTCTTTGGGTTACCTAAGCGCTGTCCACCACTGGGGGCTGGAGCTGGCGCTGTCGCTGGTACCGCCGCCTTCTCTTTCTCGCCTAACCGGTTTTGGGTCGTTTGGAGCCGGGATTTTCCTGTTGTGACACGTGGTTCTTCTACCTTTGTCTTTGAAAAGCAACTTCCCATATTCCTGGTGTATTGGGGACGTTCCACAAATAGCGGTGTACACTGCCTGTTTTTATAGGAGAGGTTCGTTAGTGCTTGGTACAAATCTGGCGGATGATCTAATCTGCAAACTCTACGTGCAACCTGCAAAATAAGTGCGATTTCTCTCTATTTTTGGATTGAGGTGTGGTCGTTACTACCTGTTTTATTTACTAACCTATTCCCTATTTACATAATTAACGGCGGCCTCTCACTATTTCGGCGGTAACCTGTCTATAATCAACGTTTTCTCGTAAGTTCGTGAAGCCAGGAACAACTATTTCCACTTCCTGGCCGAAGTTGGGATGTTCTTCTGTCGTGATCCGGAAAAGTTCATTAATGTGTTCTGTTCTCGTGAGCCACGAACCGAGGAACTTAAGACACGACTTTCTGTCTTGCATGTAGTTCTTGTAAGTGCTAACTACTGCAAGGTATAAGCTCAATCTTTCCTTTGGATAGTCGGAGAAAATGGTGGCGTCACGTAAGGCTGCCCAGTCGGCATTAGGAATGTATCTGTAACCTTCCTGGTCCAAGATAGCTAACGACTGGTTCCACTTTTCCAAGATATCACTCTGGGTATAGTCCTTAATTTGGCCCGACTTCTTCAATGGAATTCGGTACGAAACAGGAGTACGTGTGACACCATACACCGAATAGTTGTTGATCAATTCTTCCAAGACTTGCTTGTCGCCCCAGGTATAGTTGGAAATGACAGTATTAATAAAAGTTTCGTCAATTTCCTTGATCTCAATGTACGTAGCCATAATCTCTTTAAGACTTGCAAAGGATTCAGCAGTCAACTCTGGATGGGATGCAAAGAAAATCTTGAAGAAGTTATTGTTCAAGAGTGCATAACGAGAGTTCAACTCGAAGGTCTTGAGTTCGGCAGCATAGTACTTGAGGGTAGACTTCCAGAAGTAAACAACCTTTTCGAATGGTTCGTTTGTCTCGACACAGTTGTTCAATAATTGCACAACGTATGGTACCTTCAAGATCACGTTATATGGTGCATCCGACATCACAACTCTGTCAAAGAAATGAGTAGCAATACTCATATCCTTACAGACACCGATGAAGTTCAAGTGCAAGTCATTCAAAGAATGAAGAACCTTTCTTCTGTCAAACTTCGATCTGTCGTGTGCTTCTAACAACCCTTCTAACGCTTCGAAGGCTCTTGTGTTGTCACCGGCGGCAAGGGAAATCTTACCCAATGTACACAATAATGTGTGGTGGACTGGGGTATCTTCCTTGAAGTTAACCTTGACAATACTAAGGATTTCTTCGTAGGTGAATCTTTTGGTCGTGAAAGCTGGGTATAAAATGACTGCTAACACTTCTTGTTCCAAAAATACCTTAGAAAGGGTTTGGTCATTAACCCCGTTTTCCCAGAAACTAATCATTTCAGGGAAGTATTGGTACTGAACCATGGAGAAGAGAATATTCAAAGCGATTGGCATCTTCAAGATGTTTTTGAATTCGCCGCCCATGATGACTTCACTCAAACTCAACACGGCGTCTTTCAAGGCAATATCGGTTGAGTAGGCACTGTTGTGGCTATCCTTGTCTCTGTTTTTGGAACCTGCCAATCTGTTGGTTCTGTTTTGGAAAACGGCCTTGTTGATGATTTGAGTGTAATCAAACAAATCATTGGCTCTCATGTGGTTACGGACGTTCTTATCGTCAAAAAGCTCAATAAGGCTTCCGACTGTGTTGTTGAATGCGTTCTTGCTACGGTTGGATCTGTCGTTCGATAACTGCAGGGCTGAAACAAGAAGTTCTCTGAAATGGTTCACTTTGAAGCTAGAGCCTTCATCGAGGGCTTCACGAAGAAGTGGATCGTTACGCGAATCGGATATGAAAGCGTCAACCTTAGCGTGATTGTTGTTTCTCTGCTTGTTCTTTATCGTGGAAGACGATGAGTTTGTTCTTGTGAGGAAGTTGTACTGTGAGGTGGTAGTGGGTGTGACATATGAAGGTAAGGTCTTGTTGCTTCTAACTTTCAGAAGCACAGGTCTAACCTGTGCATTGGTGATGAGCCTGAACATGGTGGAGACTCTTGAATGTTTGGGGCAGAACCTGAGTATTTATCAGTAAAATAGCTATACGACTACGCCACTAGAAAATTTTTACGATGGTTTTTTTTGGGTGAGTCGCGTGAACACGGTCACATGAGTTGGGTGCAAAATGTGGGATGCCGTGGAGTGATGATGGGAAAGATACGACCAATACGAATGTGGCAGTGCTGCGTCATGGTTCAGGGGTAATAAACAAGGTGATGTATCTCCGCAAGTCTTTAGTATCAGATGATATTATGCGATAGTAATAATAATATTCGTAATATGGCCAGGGCTAGCCTACGCCATTCCCGAAGCTCGCAGAATACTTGTGGGCGTAGTTGCTACCCCTAAATACGTTGCCTGTTGTTGAATTATGCCATTTAACCCTTGTGATATGATTTGTAATTCGGTAAAGCAAAACTGGGCTATGTTAATATTGTTGCGTGTATATTTTCAAGCCAAGGGTGAGACAATAAGCCGTAAATGTTGGGTGTCAGATGCCCAAACAATCAAACAATACTCCAACGATCCTAAAGAAAAATTTTAATGATTTCCTGATTATCTTAGGACTTTAGAGTGATCTTTGGTGTAAGTAAACAAATTTTCCATATTTTTATGATTAATATTGTGAATTTGCTCAACAATTGCAAAATTATAAGCCTTTCTTGAATTTATTCATGATCGTATTCTTATCATTTCCTATTACTAATATATGATTAGATATCAGGTGCAGAAGGCTGCTGATTTCTCAATATGTTAAATCAAATTCCACTGATTACAATTGTGTTTCTCTCAACCTTTTCAGTCAGGGTTATCGATGGTCATTCGTTTTTATGCAGAACCAACAGGGATTCTTTCTGCACCTGAGTTCCGACAAGCTATCCAGCAATTTCAACCCACAATACAGATATATGGAATGAATTCCCTGGACTATGTGACGACCAATCCCCTCTAAGCCGACATTCATTACCTAACATTGAGTTTCTAAGGTGACGATATATCGAACTACTTGATTGGACATGTTTTTGCAATTGACAAATCAAAATCCTACCTATCTATCTTTACTGGACTCCACAAATGTGAATGTTGCCCAATTCAACTAGGTGACGAATTTCAGAGTTGTTGGCTCGTCTGTTGGTTTAAATGGGTATATTGATCCTTTCCTACCACGAGAAATTTATGGGGTGTCCATCCGATTGCGCAGTGGAAGATTTTGTGTGCAAACTGTTGCTCGCCCTTCCCGTTTCGGAATTGTTGCAGAATATTCTGCGTCGTGGAAAGATTGAAAAGCACGACTAGGTGCACATCAAAAGCTGATATTAAAAACTTGCTAGAACCTCCCAATCCCGAACTTGACAACTTAAAGAACAATGTCCGCAACTGGCGACGAATCATTATTGAACATCCTGAATTCAAATGAGGTGCTGGCAATAGAAGCTTCAGCGTCCGATTCCCACCTTCCATCCATTTCAGGAGATCCCGGACCCATTTCTGACTTCATCACAAACACAACAACTACATCCACAAAGCTCTCAACGATATTTGCAGAAGTTATGCGGGCAATTGACTTTGACGTTAGATACGAAATCATCATCCCAGTCTCTTTATGTTTACTGATCATCATTGGCGCCGTTTCCTATTATGTACCACCGTTGTATTTTCCTGGGGTGGACATATTTCTCCGAATGCTCATGTTCATTATCGATTACCAGTGGTCATTTTCTCCTGCAAGTTCTCATAAGACCATAATAATGCTATGGTCCACTATTGTTACTGGGTTCATATATATCCCGGTGGTTTTTGCAAACACTCTGCCAAGATATACCACATATGACTTCATTTATTCGGCAGTAGGGTATCTATGTACATTGCTGAGTTTGTTGATACTTTACTACCACCGTCCACCAGGCATCATCAGACGTGAAACCCCCGGAACAACGAAAAAGTTGGTTTTATTTCTACCCGTGATTGTTGTTATGGCACTTTCCTGTGGGATTACACCCGTTTATTTGTTCACTTATGATCACATGATCCCATGGAAGGGGGAGGACATTTTGTGGTTTTCATTGATGCAAGTGTATTTTGTATTCCCCCATTTTGCTTGGGCTGCCATTTTCTCAACCATGAACCCAGATCAAGATCAGTTTGCCAGGTTTCTTTTAAATCTGGACAGAATATCTCGTCTAATTATTCTGGTAGTCCTTCTTTTATATGGGAAACCTAATTCGAGTCTCATAATGTTGATTGGTCTTTTGTTCACTTTGCTCCCGGATACGTGGAGGTTTCCACCAGAATTACTCTTGAAACGGGCCTTTTTTATCGGTACAGGAGATCCAGATGAGTAGTTGGGAGATGAGTTGCCCAACGGCCCTGAAATGGTGTAAGCTAGATTGTTTGTTTTTTCGGATCTATATCTCACACTACGGAAATTATTTGCTTTGCTAATACCAGAAATAATAAATAGTAAATTGTGTTAAATGTCATGGAAAGCTGTTTTTTTAGAAATTTCCAGAGGTATATGTGATATCCAACTTCTAATATTGCATCAGTCGAAAAATTAATGGGGTCAAATCTTATTATAGGGTAGTTCCCAACACCATAATATTCTGACCAATAGCTTAATTATGCTTACTTAATATGTTTCTTGACTCCTGTTACTCTAACTAAATTAAGCGAACCTTTGGCGGCCCAACACCATTTTCCCCAGAAACGTACTGGTAGTGTACTCACCGTCTTTGATCTGAGTGTGTACTTGTGCACAACAAACATGAAGTGTTGAACCTAATACAAGACCTTAGTTGCTGCGTGTTTTGATCCCGATTGCGCTCAATGAGGTTATTATTATTTCTATTTTTATTGTTTTGTTATTTGTACCCTGATAATATAATGCTATGTAGTTTCTCTCACAGAGACGGAGCCGTTTACGTGTACCCCAGAATACCCCATACTGCCGTGTGGTCATTGAGTCTTTCTTATTCCTATTGATATACTCGAATCATACACACAAATCAGCGGCTCATTATCTTTATGGACCCCCAGGGTTCTTTGTCTCATTAGGCGGCTTATTTTAGTCTAATTATTGTTCCCTCGCCTTATCTCGCACTTTTTATGTCAAATCCTGCATTCCCCATCTATCTCCGTAAGCAATCAAAAATGATTTGAATCCATCTTCCGTTCGTTTCTTTTGTGTCCCCACGCTATTACAACCTGTCAACGGCAATGCCAGCCGTACGATCCACAGAAGCTGCTTGTCTTCTTCCGTCCAAGAAACAGAAGCGTGCTTTGAAAAAGAATGACGCCAAGTTGGGCACGTTCGAAGGGGTCTTCCTTCCCACCTCATTGAATGTGCTATCGATTTTGATGTTCTTGAGATTTGGCTTCATCATTGGCCAGATGGGTGTCCTAGGAACATTCTTCTTGTTGGTATTGTCGTACACCATCGATATTCTTACCACTATGTCTGTCAGTGCTATTTCTACCAACGGAACTGTCAAAGGAGGCGGTGCATACTACATGATTTCAAGGTCCTTGGGACCGGAATTTGGTGGTGCAATTGGTATTATCTTCTTTATTGGTCAAATATTGAACTCGTCCTTGAACGTTGTGGGTTTCATTGAACCGTTACTCGTCAACTTTGGCAATATTGATGGGGAAATCGCAAGATTACTTCCAGTCAGTTACTGGTGGCAGTTCTTATATTCCACTGTGTTATTGGCTATTTGTACAGGTGTCGCTTTAGTGGGATCTAAGTTGGTGTCTAAAACGGCTTTTTGTTTATTCATTGTTTTGACAATAAGTACTTTGTCTATTCCATTCTCCACGTTTTTCGTGAGACCCTTCCGTCCATTACCTCCGCCTCTTCATGAAATTCAATATTCTGGGCTTTCTTGGAAGACATTGTCCGAAAATTTATGGCCTAAGTTTACCAGTGGTGCTGCTGGGTCAGTTTTGCCTCCAGGCGAGAAGGAAACATTTAAGAACTTGTTTGGAATCTTTTTCCCTGCTACAGCAGGTATATTTGCCGGAGCTTCGATGTCAGGAGAGTTGAGAACTCCTTCAAAGTCTATCCCTGAAGGTACATTGAAAGGGTTACTCGTGACATTTTTCTTGTACCTGTCGGTTATTCTTTCTATGGGTGCTTCTATTCCTAGAAACCTCTTGCATGCTGATATAAAGGTCATTCAAACGGTGAATCTTCTGGGAATTATCATTATTATGGGTGAGTTTTCCACGTCTCTTTTTTCCGTCATCATGGGTATCGTTGGGGCTGCTTCGATGCTTAATGCCATTTCAGATGACAGAATTATTCCTGGTTTGACAATATTTACCACAAGTAAAAAGACAGAGTCTCAGAAGCAGAAAGCGAAGATATTGGGTATTGTGGCCACATGGTTCATTGCTCAGGTATTTTTATTTGCTGATATCAATCAGATCGCTACATTTATTACCATGGCTTTCTTGATGACGTTCATCGTTACCAATATAGCATGTTTCCTTTTGAAGGTTGGATCAGCACCAAATTTCAGACCATCCTTCAAGTATTTTAGTTCGCGAACTGCGTTTACAGGTGTTTTGGTCTGTTTGGGTGCAATGTTCATTGTTGATGGGATTTCTGCAACTTTGGTCATCTTCTTCTTGATGTTCTTGATCATGATGATCCATTATTCAACTCCACCATCCAAATTTGGTGATATCTCGCAGTTATTGATTTATCACCAGGTCCGTAAGTACTTGTTGAGGTTAAAGTTGAACATGAGTGTTAAGTACTGGAGGCCTCAAATCTTGCTTCTTTGTGATGATCCAAGAACTTCGTGGAATCTTATTGGGTTTTGCAATCACTTGAAAAAAGGTGGATTGTACATATTGGGCCATGTTGTTATTCTCAACGATAACGAGAAAACTAGTGAGTTTACCGTGGATACTTACAAGGAAGTTAAGAAACAAAAACAAGCGTGGGTCAAATTACGTGATTTATCGAAGATTAAAGCATTTGTCCAGATTGCAATAGGTCCTACGTTACCATGGGGTGTCCGTAATGTTTACTTAGGATCCGGGCTTGGGGGAATGAGACCCAACATTACCGTCATCGGGTTTTACGATTTTGTTAAACATGGCTTGGATATGCCTGCTTTGCCCAGGTTTTCAGACAAATCTAAAATTTCACAATTACCTACGGATGATTGCAGAAAAGAAAGAAAAGTTTCCATCAATCAATGGGTTCAGATTGTAGAAGATTTGATCATATTGCAAGCAACTGTTGCGGTAGCTGCCAATTTCAATAAAATGGAGTTGCCAAAATCGGATGGGTCGCACCATCCATTCTGGTCACAGCCTAAAGTCAATATTGATGATGGAAAGAAGAGATACATTGATTTATATCCTATTCAGATGTCGTCGATTAACCAATTAGATGATGGTAAATCAGTGCTATCTACCAATTTTGATACTTACACCTTGATTTTACAATTGGGTGCAATTTTGGTGACTGTTCCAGAATGGAAGAGGAGCTCTCATATACTTCGGGTTATTGTCTTTGTTGAAACTCCACAAGAAGTGGACGACGAAAGAGGCAGACTCTCCAGCTTATTATCAAGCTTGCGCATTGAAGCAGAGGTTAAGATTGTTTGTCTTGATGATGGGTCTTTGTCGTCGTATAATTTGATGGTGAAAGGATATACTCTAACACCTCAGAACAAAGATGTATTCCACAAGGTTGATAGGGTATTGAGAGAAGATCAATGGTGGAAAAACTTGTGCAATGCAAGAAACACTTTAAAGGAATTGGATAAACAGAGGCAGTTGAGACAAAGGTCACAGTTGCTGAAGTCCATAAATAGCTCTAGGACCTCCTTGTATTGTGCAGATAAGAAGTACAGTCCATTGAACTTGTCATCGACCAGTCCAAACGTGACCATTAATTCTAATGTGAAACACAACAGACGGTTGACATTATCGAATTTGAACGAACAGGGAGTTTCGTTGTCGTTCAATAATCAGAATACTCAGCTGTTTTTCAACTATGCAGTTGATACCAGCGACGACAGTGACACCGAGAAAGAGGATAACTACGAAAGTGATGTCAACGAAACAAACCAATCATATGGAAGCAACAGTACAAGATCACCTTCCCCCATGACAAGAGTAGATCCACCTGTTAGAGGAAGAACCAAGGACCCGTTGGAGAGGGCGTTTTTACAAGGAGCAAGATCTGCTGATCAAGTTTCAGTAAGGTCTTCCCGTTCCAATTTGAGACCTCATTTTCTGTCAGTGAAGATTCCTGCCTCGGAAATTAATGACGACGACGATGACGATGGTGACGAAAATGAGGATGATGGAGAAGGTAAACCTTCAATCAGATTTGTTGATGACAATGATGCAGAAGAAGAAGAAGACGAAGAAGAAGAACAAGAACAAGAACAAGACGAAGAAGAAACGAAACACAAGCATAGTTCCCGCATCGAAAAGGATTACTTCAACATAAAACCGCCAGGAATCAAACGCGTGCAAGAGAAGGGATCTATGAAATCTCCCTCTATCATTACCAACGATGATGAGATCATTCACCAGATGCAAACTCCGCAATTTCTTGCTACGGATGAAGCCGATGATGTCGACGAACTTATTTTACATAGACCAACACACAACAGTGGGCCAGCCAGTGCACGGATTGAATTTTACACCAAGTCGAAAGCTGAGAGCGAAGAAAAGACATTGACCAGAAAGCAATTGCAACAGGAATTGAAGAACTTAACTTTCAATGATATTCCTGCCAAGGGCCAACATATCATTTTGAATGACTTGATGAGAACTCATTCACCCAAGGACAAAACCGACATCATATTCTCCACGTTACCAGCACCCTCTATTGGGACCCATCAGGACGACTCGGATTCGTTCGATTATACAAACAACCTTGCGATCTGGCTTGATGATTTGCCTCCCACCTTACTCTTGAACTCACAAACCGTAACTGTGACGACTTCGTTGTGATTTGCATTCAGAAATATAACAATAAATGATAAAACTATATATGGCTTTAGGCCTCAGCTCGCTAAAATTTACCTTAAGTTCTCACTAAATTGTAGAATTTCGCACTATTTCTCGCTACGCCAACAAGAAACAATTCGCGATGTTTTGTTATCTCGCGAAACTCATTTCACATCTCCACAAGTTATAGAATTGTGTGTAAGCGCTGTAATGAACAATAGCAGTACTAACAGTTCAGCAGAATCGAAAGAGGAGAAGCTCCGTAAGAGAAGAGAACAACTAGCAGCATGGAGACTAAAGAAGGAACAAGAAAAAGCGGCGGCTGAAGCCGAAGCAAGCCCGATAGATGACAAGAAGTTACTCCGCCAGCAACGTATTGAAGAATGGAAGAAGAAGAAAGCACAAGAAGCAAAGATTATAAACGAAGTACCGGCCACACCAGAGCCCGAGAAATTTCAAGCCAGGATTAGTCTCAAGAAGAAAACTGTCGTCAAACCAGCAGCCATATCGAAGCCAAGCAAGAGAGCATTTGCGGACGAAGACGACGAGGACATAGTAAAGAAACCCAAGTTTAAAATCCCCAGTTTAAATGACAATGGATACAAAGACTCCAAGAAGAGTGGTAAGGATGACGACGAGGAGCTTGACAAATACATTGCCGGGTTACAACAGAGCGAGACACAACAAGCGACACTAAGACATGTCGAAACAAATGCAAGCGATCTTGAAGAAGATTCTGAGGTCGACCAAGAAGAAGAACAGCAAAAGTTATTGGAGTTACGGTTTTCCAAACTAAATAAGGAAAAGGCTCTCGGAGTGGTTGACCACGATAGTATAGAATACGAACCTTTCCGCAAAGACTTTTATAAGGAACCCTATGAGTTACTGAAACTTACTCCAGAAGAGACAGCAGAAAGGCTACAGGAGCTCGGTGGGATCAAAATACGAGGTGAATGTCCCAAACCAATATCGAACTGGGCCCAACTTGGACTTTCGAGCAATATCATGAATACAATAGAGAAGTTGAAATATACCAGTCCATCCCCAATTCAAGCACAAGCACTTCCCGCAATTATGTCAGGTCGGGATGTCATAGGGATTGCAAAGACTGGTTCGGGCAAAACCCTATCATTTGTCTTGCCTATGTTGCGTCAGGTCCTGGATCAGCGACCATTAAACAGAGGTGACGGTCCAATAGGCCTAGTCATGACGCCTACCAGAGAGTTGGCTCTACAAATACACAAGGAGGTGATGAATTTTGCTAGGAAGCTAGATATTTCTGCCAGTTGCTGTAATGGAGGCACCCTGATCGAAGCTCAAATAGCAGAATTGAAGAAGGGCACCCATATTATTGTTGGCACTCCAGGAAGAATAATAGACTTATTGGCAGCTAATGGAGGCAGAGTGACCAACCTAAAGCGGGTAACGTACCTTGTTTTAGACGAAGCTGATCGTATGTTTGATATGGGGTTTGAACCTCAAGTCACCAAGGTATTTCTTCAAGTAAGACCCGATCGTCAAACAGTGTTGTTTTCAGCAACCTTCCCCAGAAAGATGGAACTCTTGGCCAGGAAGGTGCTTCATAATCCTATCGAAATGGCTGTGGGTGGAATTTCTGTTGTTGCAGCTGAAATTAAACAGAAGGTAGAGCTTTTTGATTCTTCTGTAGAATCTTTGACCGAAGCGAAATTGGAAAAACTCTTGCAAATCCTTGAAGAATACAAGGTCAGTGATCCCGGTGCCAAAATCTTAGTCTTTGTCGAAAAGCAGACAGTAGCGGACGATTTAACGGTGCGTTTGTTGGCTGCAAATTTTCCATGTCTAGCTATCCATGGTGGCAAAGAACAGGTTGACCGGAAGTATGCCATTAAAGAATTCTCTTCCAAAACTAGTGGAGTGAACATTCTTGTTGCGACTTCTATTGCTGCTAGGGGATTGGATGTGAAAGGGTTAAATCTAGTGGTAAATTTCGATGCCCCCAATCACATGGAGGACTATGTCCATCGTGTGGGGCGGACAGGTAGGGCTGGAATGGAAGGTACGGCGATTACGTTTGTTTCTTCTGACCAGGAGCGTCCTATCACCGACTTAGTTAAAGCTATGAGACTAAGCAAAATACCGGAAGACCAAATCGACGACCGGTTAATACAGATCAGTGACAAGTTTTTGGACAAGGTCAAAACCGGCAAAGAGAAGTTCCAGTTCGGATTTGGCGGTAAAGGGTTGGATAAGTTGGAAGAGAAGAGAAATAGTACTAGGGATCTCCAGTCCAAGCAATTCGGCGAAGATGTGAAAAAGGAGAAATCCCCAAGTGTTGCTGCTGCTGCTGCACCGCTGAGCGAGATCGTCAGCCAGCTTCCTGATTTTACCATCATCGAGGGCCGTGCCCCAGAAACTACCGGACCAGACAAGTGTAAGTTCCATTCACGGATCATTATCAATGACTTGCCCCAGAAGGCCAGATGGGAAGTGGTTAACCGTGAGAGTTTGGGCAAGATTATCGAAAGCACGTCGACGTCCATCACCAACAAGGGCCAGTTTTATCCACCCAACACCAAGATCCCGGCTCCTACAAAGAAAAACGGCAAAGAACTGGCGCCACCACCCAAGTTGTATTTGTTGGTGGAGGGTCTTACCGAAGCAGATGTGCATCAAGCCAATAATATGATACGCCAAAAGATGATTGAAGGGTTAGAGTTGGCACAAAGGGAGGATTCGTTGGCTCCTGTCGGAAGGTACACTGTTTAGAAACAGAAGGTGATTTTACTTTATAGTTAATACATTCTACACCAGCCATTACCATACGTTTTGTAGTAACTCAAGTTCTAATGGCACGTAACCCTTTTTGTCGCAGCCATTTTTCACACTCTTTTGATACTGGAATGTTTGCATCCACCCCCGCATTTCGCACGTGCCTCGGTCCACGTATATAAACCACAGCCAAAGTTGCGTTTCTTCTTCATCTCGACTCTTTTCCTCACCACTCCACATCTGGCCGACTCATATACATCATGGGATACAAAGACTACAACTACCGCACTCATCTTGTGACCGAGATTGAGGAAGGACTCATTCATGTCCAGCTCAACAACCCCAAGTCGTACAATGCGTTCGCCGAGCAGGACTGGCGGGACTACGGGGAGATTATTCTTCGGTTGGATGCCGACCCTTCGGTCAATGTGATTGTGATCTCGTCCACTTCGCCCAAGGCGTTCAGTTCTGGTTTGAACTTGAAGGATACGATGGCGACCTTCGGCTCGGTGGTCAACCTAACCGACAAGGAACGTTACAAGTATCTCCACCAACACATCGTGGACTTCCAGTCGTGTATCGGCACACCATCGCGTATCAACACCCCCACCATTGCCGTGTTGAACGGGATCAACTACGGGTTGGCCTTGGACATTGCTGCGGCCTGTTCCATCCGGATCGCCACGGCCGACGCCCGGTTCTCGATCCGTGAGATCAAGATCGGTATTCCTGCCGACATCGGTTCGCTCCAGAGAATGCCCGGTGTCATCAACAACAAGTCGCTCTTGTTCCAGTATGCGTTGACGGGAGAGATCTTTGGGGCCGAACAGGCACAAACTCTCGGGTTTGTTTCCAAGGTATTGCCTAGCCACGACGAGGCCATCAAACATGCTACTCTGCTCGGCGAAGAAATCAACGGCCACCAACAGTGGGCCATCAAGGGAACCAAAAAGTTCATCCAGGACAGAGTCGACAACGAAAGATCCACCACTGAGGGCTTGAGAGACGTGGCACACTACAACGCTACAAACATCGATGGCAAGTTCCTCAAGGCAGTTGGTTCAATCAAGTTATAAACCTTATAACCCCCCTATGTATACATATGAATTTGTTTTCTGGCACTATCTGTAGTTTTCGTACTAGTGGCATAAATGTAGATCGGGATATTTGGACCGATCCGGGTAACTCTAAATTTTTTTTCACCATACCAAAATGCTAAGCACTCACAAGTACTTTATCATCACCATGTTGCGGAGAAGTCAGTTGGGCGTCAGCCGTCTTGCCAGGCGGCAGTTGTCGTCGCCGGCTATTGCATTATCCGAGGAAATACTGACGGGATACGAAACGGCGGCCCCAGTTGCCACTAGAGCGCCAACGGTAGCCCAACACATCAAACATGTTCCATCCGAAAGATACATAGATTCGTTGTTGTTGAGTTCTCGCGGCTCCAGCTTCAAGAGGGACGGAGTCACACATAGCCAAGCCATCAGGAATGAAATATACCGCTTGGTGGACCAGAGGGACTTTACCACCTTGATGGAAGTTCTCTTGAAATGGACCACTTCATCGACGCCAGTAACGAGTGTCCTTACGCCGCAGGAACTCTCGTATTTGGTCAAGAGTGTGATAGACCACCAGTGCAAGTTGATCAAACAGTACAGCTCGATACAGCTCGACTCGGGCACCTCCCGTACCAAGAACGCAGGGTTCGTTCAGTCCCGGGACTTGGTGGACAAGATACGGAAGTTCTACTCACAGTTGATTTACTCCGATTCCCACGACTTTATATACCACCGTGATACCCGCCAGAACCTCTACTCCAAGCCACTGACCGGATACAAGTTATCGGTGGGTGATTATGAGAACTTGATCACGTTGGAACTCAACAACATGAAGATCGATTTGGCATCGAAGTGGTTCCAACGTTTTGAACAACAGTACTCGAATCACGCCGAACTCATGACCTATACCATGTGGAAGCTTAAATTACAGACATACTGCGGCGGGTTGCCCAATCTATGGACGGTCAAGGGTAATGAGTTGAGCTCAGTGATCGCCAACCCCAAGCGGTCCCGGTTCAAGTCAGAACAACCATTTCTTGTGGTGTTGAACGAGTTCTTACAGGCCCAACTGAAGAAGGGCACCAATGTGACTCTCAACAACGACTTTCAAGAAACATTAATTTATTGCATGGGATACTCCAAAAACGTGGATTATCTTATCAAATACATACACTCGACATGGGGGATTGCTAGCAGCGTCGACAAGAACAGAATCATTGCTCGCGATGACGTGCGGTACCCTGACATAAACATCGTCAAAGCTATATTGGTGTCATTATCATATAATGGCCGTTTTTTCGAGTCCATGAAGTACTTGAATTTATTCCAGCAACACTACCATATTGATATTTCGAGCACCAAAGCCAAGTCGCTCTGGGAACAGGTGTTCAGGTGGTGTGATCTCAGTACGAAGTACGACGAAAGAAAGACACTTTCTTATTACCTAAAAAAGACATCGACAATCAAAACAAGAAAGACCCCGTCTCTTGTTGAGGCCCAAAAGAATGCCAACTTTGACTATGAGGGATACTTGTCATTCATCGAAGACTTGAAGACCGAAAGAGTCAAAACTTTCAACGAATTGTGGAAGTTGCAACTCACAGACTGCCAGGTGTACAGTAACCGTATCTACAAAACATACTTTTCTTTCTTGAAGGAAGAAACTGTCCCAGAACAGGCCGAAGAGCGCTACTTTGACTTCTTGACGGTGTTGGGAAACCAATACGCCAAGTACCAGGTGTCAAACGACTCGTACAACGTTCAAATTGGCACGGTTAACAACACACATTCAACCATCTACAGTCTTTACCTACAAGCAATGAAATCTTTGATAGACTATAAGTGGAAGACCATGTATGCTGGCCAGGTTGAACCAGTGATTGCAAAATGGTCGTTGGATGATGCTATGCAGGACGAATTGACCAACTGGTGGTTGTACGACCGTAGACCTCGGTACAGAGATATGATAGAAAAGAAGCGTGAAGAGTTTGAGATTGGATTAAGGACCGAGGACAAGGATAGTTTATTGGACTTGATTTAAATAGAGAGCATATAATGAATAGAATAAACCGGTTTCTTTGGACCAAACTGCCAGACAATGTCGCAGAAAAATATGTCGTGGGTGTCTCAGTGGGGCGGCGTTATCTCGACATTTTTCTCGTGTCCCACACAAATCTTATAAACACGTAGTTGAACGTTGAAAGATTTTTCAACATACTACACCACAACTATTAATCATGGCTGCTGAAGGTTTAGAAAAGATTACCGAAGTTCCTGTTGAATTCTTCAAGGACGGTTCTGCATTTGTCAGAAAGTGCCAAAAGCCAGACAAGAAGGGTAAGTAATGGAGAAACCACCTCGCAATTGAACATTGTGTATACTAACATAACCAGAATACTTCAAGATTATAAGAGCTGTTGGTATTGGTTTCATCATGATGGGTGTTGTTGGATATGCTGTTAAGTTGTTGCACATTCCAATCAGATACTTGATTGTTTAATTGCTGGATTTAACATAACAATTGGGATCTCCACATATTGTCTCGTTCCTTACTAGGATGCATCTATAATTCTAAAATCCGATTGTCTTTGTACTTTCATACTTAATACACTTTACGTGACGGATAACTATAGAACCGATCTTGTTTCAGAGAAGCCTTGGTGGCGTCCTGATGTAGGTTTGTATTGTCGGTTGGGCCATTTTGGTATAAAACTTCGGCTTCAAAGCAAACTTGAATGTTTCGATTCAACAGGTAGCTTGAAAACAAGGAGTCGGTAACATCTATATCTCGAGGAGACTCGTTCAAGGTAGACCGACTGAAGTACCAGCCCCCAGTGTCGTATATCAGGTCGTGCCACACCCATTATCGTTTACGTATTGTGCAGGACCGAAAATCACTATACGCACAACTACATTTGAGATGAGATACATCGATACCTAATCCTATTCAACAAACAACCGATGTCAACGTCCTCGTTCGTTAAGAAGTTGGCTTCCAACGACCAAGAAGTCAGAGAAGGCGCTTTGGACTCTTTAAAGAAATACCTTTCCGCCAAATCGTCGAAGAAGTTATCGTTATTGGACCTTGAAAAATTATGGAAAGGGTTATACTTTTCGATGTGGTTCTGTGATAAGCCTATCAACCAAGAGATGTTAGCTGAGAGTTTGGGTCTGCTTTATTCTGAAGTCATTTTGCCTGACCAGTTTGCTAATTTCTTGGAAGCCTTCTGGTCTATCATGGTAAAGGAATGGCCTAGCATTGATCAATGGAGAGTCGATAAATATTACTTGTTGATCAGAAGAGTGTTGAGACATAACTTCAAGTTCTTGAAGTCCCAGAACTGGAAGGGAGTGGAGGGATACTTGTCTGCGTTGGAAAAGCAGGTGTTAAGCGGAGACAAGTCCATTGCTGTAGCATTACCATACCACTTGTGTGACATCTATCTCGATGAGTTGGAATTGGTGGTGTTTGAAGAAGTCAAGGAGGAAGAAGACGAGTTGAACAAGGACGACGAGGATTACCTTGAAAAGTACCAGGAATTGTACCAGAAGAAGCTCGAGATTGCCCAACAAGTTCCAATAGAACAATTGATATCGCCATTTACCAGATTAAACAAGGAAGCCTTGTTGAAGACCTTGAGGGAAAAGTGTAAAGAAGATGTTTTGGACGATGAAAGATTGAAGGACTGGGGTGTTTTCAAGCATGATGACGATAGTGACAGTGAAGGTGCAGAAGGTGACAAGGATGGAGACGACGACGAAGACGAATGGAAGGGGTTTTAGTTTAGCTCATGTAAAAATAGACTCTCATAAATCGATATAAATTTTGCAGACATTAAATCGCACAGAAAATTGGAGAATCGTAGTTTGGTGTTTTTGGTTAATCATCATCATGTCGTTACGGGATTCAGACGATGAAGGTGCCAACCATCCACCTGACTTGAAGAAAGGTGAAGTCAATCCATATCTTCCCAAATACATCGTGTCGAAACCGTGGTATCAGCACGACTCGAATGACAAAGGCGAGAAAGACGACGACTACTTGGCTCATCAAAGGAAAGACCCACAAGAAATCGTCGATTACAGTGTTTCCACGGCAGGTACGGGGATTCAGGACGAGTTTGACCAAGACGGTACCGTACGAGCAAAGAAGAATGAAGATTTCGACTCGAAGCGTGATCGCTGGTACGGGTATGAGCTGAAAGAATGGGATAAGGTGTTGGAGAATTGGAACGAGATCAAACGAAAGAAAGCCAAACGGACAGCAACCGAGGCGGAATTATCTGATGATTCCGATTACGAATTGGAACTCGTGGAGCTTAATCTCTCACGAGATCAGCTCAAGCGCAACTCGAAGGAAGATCCCTTGGAGAGACTGATTCGAGACCGCCAGGATGTGCCGTCTTACATTTACAATATCACCAGCAATGTCGACAACAAGATACGAGTGGACTTTGATCCCAAGTCGCGTGTGAGCAAGGATTTGAGCAAGGGGTTCTTGAATGACAAACAACAATTTGTTAAAAAGGTTGATGGCGACGGAAAGAAGTTTTCGGAACTACAACAATTTGCTTGGGACATGGATAAAAAGGACCGTCAAGCCAAACTGCAGACAAGAACCATTGATGGAGAAGAGTCCCAGCTTAATTTGGATTACAACTTGGAAGCAAACCCGACATTGATGCTGTTGAAAGTGAAACAACATTTGGAAAAGCAACAGAATGACGCCCGTACAAAACGTGACGCCTTACTTAGTAAATATACTGCTGGTGGAACGCAGAAACTGGAGGAAGAAGTGCCCCAATTGGACCAAAACAAAGACTCAAAGCCTGAGGCCAATGCGTTGAAGCCTTCTCGATACCCAGAAAACATCACGGAGGGAAACCACACCCAGATATACGGAAGTTACTTTGAAAATGGATTGTGGGGCTACAAGTGTTGTAAGCAGACATCAAAAAATTCAGTATGTACGAAGCATTGATCAAGAAACCTGTCTACGGGTCCAGATATCCCAGGTAGCTATGCGGAAGGTTCTTTCTTTTTTGCCAAGCTCGACGAAATCGAGCTTCTTGAGTGTTTGGGCCAAAAAATACATGTTGGCACCGTTGTTAGTCAAGGCCTTAATTTTGGGAATCTTTAGGAACTTGACCATCCTGATAAACCCGTCCTTTCTGTTCATTAGCTTGATTAGCGCGGGGTCAACCGCCAAGTTTTCACCCGACAAGAGGTGTTCCAATGTTTCTTTAAGAAGAATGACATCCAAATCCTTGTTAAAGCCGGCAGATTCGACCGAACTGAAATTGATAGGTTCTGGTTCGGGGGAGCCCAGAGGTGAAGTCGCCAGAGACGGAGGATTGCGGTACTCCATTTGCGTGTACCATGAATATGCCTGGTTGCATTTCCAGTAATCGTTTGCAGCCTGCCAGTACGACTGGAGTTCTTTGTGGTTTCTTTTCGTGTACTCGTTTTCACCCTGCCAGTCGTGGTTGGCTTCCTGATAATAGGCATACGGGTTCAAGTACATTGGGAAATGAACTGGCGATACCGGTTGGTATGGAGGATATGCCACGTCGCCATTGTATCCATCTGGGATGGGGTATTCATAGTAATAGTGCGGGATCATCATGGGATAATGTTGAGGATATGGGTGTTGCTGGGGAACAACAAATGTGTTGGTCCTCTTGTCCAGAACTGGGCCCATATTGTTTTCCTTGAACTTGCTTTGTGATGGTTGGTTGTTCTGCTTAGGTTTCCCGTACGAAGGAGATTTGGCAACATCGGCGGTTTCTCCATCACTGACCAGTTCGGAAGGTTTAGGCGCTGGCGGTTGGTTGACAACGAGAGGTTTGGACCAGGCATTGCTTGGAGGAGGAGGTGCGGGTTGTAGGTGCCTAGTCTGAATCAACTCTGCTGCTCTTGAGAGAGCTTGGAGATTGTGAGAAGACATGGCGTTTGGGACCACAGCGGCTAGCATGGTTGCAAATGCATTTTAAACTACACGTAAATAGTACGTTACACAAAATCAACGCACACATTAAAAAATGTGCCACAAACACCCAGTGCCACAAAACGATCGTGGCCAAAACTAAAAATCGTGATCCTACTTGGGAAACTCGGCCGTAAACGACTCCAACCGAAACTGTCAATTTAATTTCTAAAAAAAAGTTTTGGGCCAACATTACACAAACGGAAACAATCGGAGGGGGCGGTCCTCGTGTGGGCCTATTCTATTGCTAACGGTTGCTGTTCGGTTGCTGTTTAGAACTGTGCCCCACACCCCCGTGTTCATGCGTGTGCACGATTTGTCGTTGGATGCGTGTGCCTCAGAAAAGTGTCGGCGGCGGAAGGCTGACTGTACTGGGCTTTTCCTGCACGGTATCGTCCTTCCCAATTGGGCCGCGCCTCGAGAAGAGCAGACATTTGAAGGATGGGCATCGTGTGCGGGTGCGGGAAGGTCTTGTCGGTTCCACAGTAATTCCCAGGTGTGTGTAACTGGAATAGATTATTTATGCAACGATATGTAGGGAACATATGTAGTACATGGGTAGTACAGCACGCCGCTGCAACCCCAAATACCTCATCATCGGCCATCATCCGTGGGGGCCCTGGCGCTGTCCCCCGTTTACGCTCACGTTTCTCTCCCACATGGGGTAAATTGCAACACGTGGGGCTTATCTAAGTGTCTTGTGGTAATGCATCCGTTACTAAACTCGTGTGACAGGAAACACGTTTGATCAAACGTGGGTCCTACATATATAGGCGTGTTCCTGAATGTTTGTTTTAGTTGCTCTCCAGTAGTAGAGTCCAACGCTGGCCATTGCACACTACACGATGACAACGTCTCTTCCCACCCCTCCGGTACTCAAGACCACCATCATCCAGCTCAACAAAGATCTCGACTATGACGACCAAAACTACGAGATTCTCACCAACGACTATCTCCAAGATGAACCCGTCAAACCCGAGCTCGAGATCACAACCGTTCCCGGGTTGCAGAAAAAGAAAAGAAGACGGTCCTCGGCCAATATCGACTCGGAAGAGTTGGCCAAGCGCAAGAACGAAACCAAACAGTTGCACTCGATCATCGAAAAGAGAAGAAGAATCAAAATCAACCGTGAATTCGAGGCGTTGAAGTATTTGATTCCGGCCTGCCGCACCTCCTCCGGCTCCAACAGTCCCCAGATGAAGCCCAAGAAGTCCTCGTCTTCGTCTGCCAACAACAATAACGGCAACAAGATCGACGGAATGTACAAATTGACCATTCTCAAATCGTCCGTCGAATACATCTTGTACCTCCACCACATAATCCAGAAACAACAGGAAATGATCCAAGCCAACGACAAAGACTTTGACTTCAACATCGACTTTGCCAAGATACCATTGAATGTCAACCAATATAGAAACATAGACAAAGAGTTTAACTTCAAGGACTTGCTGGCCGAGCTGGACGAGCAGGACTCGGCTATGTCGGAATCGTCGTCGCGCAGCAGCGAATGCCTCACCATCAAGGAAGAACACGAGGAGTTTCCTGCCCCCAGCAGTACCAATCCCACTATCTTGACCTTGAATTCCAAGACTCAGTTGCCGTCTCCAGCCATCACTCCAGATATTGCTCCCATTCTCTCGATGCTCAACAAATACTCGTCGGTCTCCCAAGCAGCCATGGCCAGAAAGTCCTCGTTTCCCGTGTCGCCAAACACAGTGCTCCTCCAGCAATCGTCGTACAAGATGTCCAGAAACAATTCGGCCAAGTTCTCGTTGCCCGATCCTGCCATAAACCCAGCTACCCAAATTGACATGCCCAAGAAGAAGTACTTCAAGTCCAAGCCATTGAACAATAATATCATTCATATCTCTGGCAGCAGCAGTCCCGAAGAGGACGCTGAGGATGCATCCAACACGTTGTTGGCGTTGAGAAAGTCAAACATCGACAGTTTGTTGAATTAACAGACTTAAACAAGCTATTCCCCAAAGACATCAGCCACCATTGGCACTTACTACCACTAACGAAGCACCAATTAATACTCTCTTTCTCTGTGTCTGTATTTTAGTTTGATTTTAATGTATGATGAATTTCTATGACATCTCCATTTGTGGTATGTCTGCATAACCGGCTCTCCCTACTATCTATTGACACCATTGTCATATACACCAGTAGCAGCAGAAGTCAGTCCAGAATCCACTTAGCACTTTTGAACGATACTGGCTCGCTCGTGCTAATGCTATGCTATGCTAATCATGAGTAGTGATGCTGTCATAATCTTGCTCTAAAGTAATGCATGCCTTTCGCAACACTCAACATTGAAGCTCATTTAGTACCTTCTCAGCTTAGAAGCTCATTCTCTCTCAAATACTCCACGTATTCATCGATGATACTTGGCCATGCTGCCATTTCATCATACTCTTCCAAATGATCTGGATCTGGAACAACAATGTCTCTAAAAAAGATGTAAAACATCGACCAGCTATCCTTGGAAAATCCTCTCTTGTGAACCGTTTCCACGAACTCGTACCATTGGCTTGCTCTAGTGGCGACGGCCGCGGAGACGTTGGACATTGAATGGTCAATGACTATGGGCAACAACAACTTCCAATAATCCAAGGCAGACTCGTAGTCTAGAAGCCTCTGGGTTTCCAGCTCCATTAAAAAGTCAAACGTAAAGTTGTAGAGCTTCTCAAAATGCAAACAATTGTCACTATCGCCACTAAACACAACACTACGCTGGTATTTGTCTAAAAATGTCTTCATTTCCTCGATAGTGTTAACCTGTGCTTCGTTCCAGTTGTTCAAAAACGCCTCCTTGTCAAATACACCCATTGTAGGACTCTCGAGAAAGTAGGCCAAGGTCAAACTTTTGGGGTCTTCGGGTTCAATCCCAAGGTCTTCCAAGTACTGTAGAGTGCCACTGATGTCGATTTGTTGAGGATTATTGGCATCTTGATACTTTTCATAAATTGATACCAACTTGGAGTTGAAAGCTTTCTTGGCCGTGGGCTTCCGGTTGAGGTATGTGTCGATTGCACGTTCTAGATCGTAATTTGTGTTGGAAAGATACTTCTGGGCCGTGGATTTCGAGGCTCCAGTTATATCAACAAATTGCTCCTGCAATGCTTTCTTTGTTTGAACCTGGATTTGTTAGTACATATCTCGTTTTTATGCGTGTAAGACACTTACCATTCTGAATGAAATACAAGTTGATCGCTGGTGTGAATTTCGATCAATCTATTGAGACGTGCCCCACTCAATATCACAATAATTTTTAGACGCTTGCAGACATATAAACATTTGCATTAACAAGGCGAATTCCATTGGAACACTAAATCTGTATAATAATCCAACAAATAAGGGCTTCACACTCTTAATAGAGGTTTCTATTTCTTAATTTATAAAATAAAACACAACAGAACCCCGCCAATCAGACCAATGCCTTTCAAATGAATGTTCCAATAACGACCTCAATGATCTCGACGATCATTCCCAGCCCAAACCTCAATGACTTGGCCCAAGTGTCTAGTGAAATTGACAATGATGTTGATTGCTTGCTCCATTGGCTTGAGCCTTATTTTCCCACGTCGTTACTGAATAGCTGGCTGCAAAAACAACCGACCCAGAGACTCCCAGAACCTTCTCAGCGTATCAGGGCAGCCATACGTAGTTGCTTAAAAGATGAGTCGTATCAAGTGGAATTCATTCAAATCTACATTAATTCAATTGAAATCAAGTTTGCCGAGTTCTTTTCCACCTTCACTGCAACTACATTCATGGACTATTTTAACGTCATCAAGACATTAACTACCTACTACAACTCACACCTTGTGTATCTCAACGTGACACCATACTCAAAGTTGCTCTTCCACCGAAGTTTGAACTCAATCTTTCACTCCCATTTAATTTCATCCCCATTTCTCCAATATCTACTGGATTTTCTAGAGGAGTCTCTCTTCAACGAGTCCACAATTTCCACGTCTCCAGTTTTGCCCGTATCTAATAATCCCTTGTCAAACTCGGTGGTGAATCTTATAGATATTATTGGTACGCTTTTCTCGATTCAATTGACAAATGAGGTTAACCATATACTAATTGAACTATCTATCCAAAAGATAAAAGCATTTATACAGAATAATTGCGCAAATGTTTGGAACATCCAATTGCTCGAACTCATTAACCAATTTGTTCAGGGTGAAATTTACCCGAACTTCTCAATCATTTTGTCTTATTCCACGGATTCTTCCTTGACAGACAAAGTCAACAATGTTTATTTGTACGAACTTATTAAGATTGCTCATGATGAACTAGTATCACTCAGAATCAAAGAGATATTTCCCATGATTCTCAAATATCCTGTGAGTGCCTGTGGACTTGAAGAATTACACCAATGTTTGCTGGTCAAATATAATCATCACCACTATAACCAAGTATCTAATGACAGTGACAATTTATTGAATGACATATCTAACTTGTCTGATTTCTCATATCTTGCTAGCTATTCATTGAAGTCCCAATCATACCAAAGAGCAAAGCTAGTCGATACTTTTATTGCGGCATGCCACAATAATTTGCTACATGCTGGCGCCAATACCATTGACATTATTACAACATACACAAAAACTATCAAATCATTCTTGCTAATTGATCCCAAAGGGGTCTTACTAGACAAAGTGGTACGCCCAATACGGAGATACCTAAAAGTACGAGACGACATAATTGTTAAGTTGGTTTCTGGAATGCTTGATGATTCTCCTTCCAACGCATTGATTGTATTAGCTCGAGAATTAAGAGCTGGCAATTCGAAAGGCACGAATTTGCCGTTTAAAAAGCGCAGCAATTCAATACTTGATGATTCTCTAGATCTCAATTGGGTCCCTGATCCAATTGATGCCTTACCTGATTTCAAGAAAGGCAAAGTTAGTGACCTCATTGAATCGTTAATTTCGATCTTCGATTCTAAAAGTATTTTTACAAATGAATTCACTAAGATGTTTGGAGAGAAGCTTGTGAATCTACACGATTACGATACCTCGGAAATTGAGCAACATTTGGACCTCTTGAAACTACGTTTTGGGAAGAATGAATTTTCTACGTTGGATATTATGATTCGGGATATTCAAGAGAGTAAATCTATTAACTCATTCATGAATAGTGATTTGAAGTTGCATTCCTCGATTCTTTCACACCTATATTGGCCGGCTGTAACAGAAAATCACAACATGGAGAACTCTGCCTTTGATGTACCACCTAACCTTGCTGAAGCTTTTGAACAATATAAGCAGGTATACTCGCGTCATAAGAAGGGGAGACTGTTGAAGTTCTTACCTCAAATTGGGTTGGTGAAGTTAGATTTGCAATTCAAGGATAAGGTTATTCATTTCGAGGTATCTCCTGATAAAGCGGCGATAATTTCGTTATTCAATGAAGAAGCAAACGAATTGTCAGTTGATTTCATTTCGAAAAAGCTCAACATGAATCCATATATGGTAACCAAAGGGTTGTCTTTCTGGGTTGAGAAGGGTGTGTTGCTCGAATTAACAAAGACACTTTATATTGTCAACGAGGATGAAGATGAAGATTATTTGGAAACATCTAAAACAGTTGCAGTACCTCCTGTTATCTCAACGCTTCTCCCATCCATTAAAACCATGCTCGAAAACATTACCCAGTTGACGTTTGAGAGAATCAAGAGTTTGCTTAATTTGACCGTATCAAAAGACAAGTTTGATATGAAAGCGTTATCGGATGAAAAGCTTGAAGAGTATTTGGAAGAATTGGTGAGAGAAGGTGTTATAGATTATCTGAACGGATTCTATAAGGCAGTTGGATGAACTGAATTTTGCGGCGAGGGAAAAGTATAGGTCAAGAAATCTCACCTGACTCTATGCAACGTATTGAATGTATTACAGGCATGGAATTTCCTTGAATAACACGTGAGACCAGGTGATTTTACTTTGCCACTTGGCAGTTAGGAACCCATTGCTTTTCAAGAAGACAAGATTTTGCAGCCTTTTTTGATGTTCAAGAAAAAAAAGCAGATGCGACAACTGGAAATTGTATTTGCTATGAATTTGGGGGACTATTCAAGATTCGGTGACAAGCTTTCTGCTTAGGCAGAACCAAAGAAGTCTTCCCTTACCTTTGCTGGCAAGGACAATTTACACTTTGATTGAAAACGGCACGGCTCATATGAACCTTAACCAGACCTCTCAAAACTGGATAGTTATTTTAGATTGAAATATCGAAAAAAAATTCTCCATTGTGAAAAATAGTCTTTTCTAACAATGCTCAAGAAACGATGATAAATATATTTTGTGCAAGTAACTCTCAAACCACTTCTTTGTATACCACACCAACAACCTGGTGGATATAATAGTTATGAATTACAGTTGGTGGTGGCTTAAGCTTTTTGTAGTGTTACAGCCTTGTATCCAAATCTAAAGTAATGGTGCATTTGGGACTTTGGGACCCTCTAACTTTCTCGACTTTTTTTGTTTTCTCGTGCGTCTTTGTATATCACCTTATGGTGAATCTGCGAGTTTTGTACTAAACTTTGCATTGTATTTCTCGGCACCGTTTTAAGGTAACCGGCTTCAGTTTTGGGAAAACCTTTGGCAAGGCGACTTTTACCGTCACTGATTGGGGACCACGTTCTTAGACAGGGGAAGATGGCTCATCATCATTCTTTTCCGTAAAACCTTGTTACAACCTGGCAATTTGAACCGATAAGAAAGTGGGGACTGGATTAGTAGGGCCGTGCCATTATTCCCTCCAGTGTACCAAGCATGACAAGACAAGCCGTGCCAAAGTTTAAAAACCCACTTTCGGTATACCATTGTGTAACCCGTGACTGTCGTTCCGGCCTCAGCAGATATTGAAACGAACTATGCACAGTGGGTGCCTGGTTTGTTTTTGTATCTCTGGCCGCATTTTCTACTGTCCAACATCGCGTTACAATACATTTTCTATCATCTAACATGACTTTATAATACATTTCCTATTTCTCTGTAGTCGTTATATTTCTTACTTCTCGCTGGAGTTCTTGGCTGCATCAACATCCGCAATCTTCTCCGTATACTCTGGGTTGGCCGTCCATTTCTTGGGAGCCTTCACATCATCCATGGTATAGCCAGGGATTCTGATATTCCAGTTCTTTTCCAAGTGGAGCTGGAAATCACGGAGATCGATCTTGTCCACTTTTCTGTGTTTGGCTATACGGCAGGCAAACGATGTAATGGAGGTAACGAACTCGTCTGCGAGATCAAGAACCAATTCTTCCACATCATTGTCCATACTGGTTTTGCTGTCTCCCTCTTCGGCACCGATAGAATTGGCCATTTCAACCAATTTCCGCTTGGTAAGAACTCTCCCACCGTTGTCAGGAATGCTGGAAGGTGTTATATTAGGGCTGTCGTATGTAGGATACTTGTTGAGACTGGGGGACGAGAGCGAGTAGCCAAGTGTGTTTGGAGGTCTGTTTATGGCACTCAATGGTTTTCCGTAGCCACTCAACGGAAGTTTGGTGTTTGTAAGGGGAATATTGGAGATAGGGATGGCTGGTTTGGGGTTATAGCTGACATTTGTGACCGGAGTAGAAAGTGGAGCTGCCGAAGAAACGGGATTGTTAACGGGAATCGTGTTTACAGGAGGGGAAATGGTGGGCACACTTGTAGTCAGAACACTGTTGACCGTAGGTTTATATGGCTCTGTCGACTTTACTGGGAGTGGAGGAGTTGGACTCTTGCCCAATTTGCCTTGGTTCACCAATTCATTTTTCAAGTATTGAATCAACTTCTGGTACTGAAGTAACTTGGGCTTCAATTTACCGAGTTCAGTATTGATGGAGTCGAGTTTGTCTGGGTTTGTTTCTTTTAATTTGGATTCTTCCAATCCTTTGATGTTGAAGGCCAACGACTCTGAACTGGCCTTGACCTGGTTGAGTTTGTCCACCGTGATATTCTTGCCGGTACCTTCTTTGTCGAGTAACGATGGGGAGGGAGACGGAGAATTTGGTTGGCTGGATTGTTGTGTGGTGTCCAAAGAAGATGGAATACTGATTGGTGAACCGACCTCTCCCTGTTGTTGCTTTGCTTTCTGTTGTGCTTGGTAGTTGAGTAAGATTGCCTTGATACTTTCGGCCTTGTCGTAGTGTTGTTTGGCTTTAACCCGGTCCGAAACGGAGGATCTCGCAAGCTCAAGCTCTCTTTTTAGAGCCTGCACTAATTGTGTTGCTTGACTGGGCTGGATGGTCGGTACGGGGCGCAGCGAATCCATTATTGTGTAGTGTTCAGTTGGTGTTATTTAGACTATAAATTGATTTTTGTAAAGGTAAAATGTCGCGCCCGATGTCGCGTGATACCAGCACGACATTTTAACTCTTGTCACGTTTTTATAGTCACGTTTATTATTTTTTTAAATCTCTAGATCTAACTCTATAATTTTTCAATCTGTCTAAATAATAATAAAATATGGCCGGCCCATTTATTTTTCATTCCAATCCCGAAATACCCATATTTTTACAAAGCAAAGCATCGCTCCACACTCCGGGCATCATTCCCCCACCAATTGGGCATATTATATGTGGTAAACACCGAGAAACACAAGAAAATCAATAATATCGCAAGATTGTAGCCGGTATCAAATGCCGCAGCAAGGATGTAATTATATTTCTTCCAAGCATTGTGTTTGTATCTAAAGGCCCAGAACATGGTGACTGTGCCGCCGATAAATCTGGACAAGTAGCCGGTGGAGAGGTTCCCGTAGAATTTGGTCATGGACGAGAAGAAGACGGTTGTGTTCCATAAATGGAAGTTTCTCGACGGATACCGTTTGTGCAAAAGGTAGAGGACCACGGGAGCAACGAGTCCAAGAAGAAACCCGAGTGGGAACCACGGATACTTGGCAAACAATTTGTCCGGGCCCAAAACGACATACTGGATGGCGTTGGTATGGGAGGTGGTGATGGTCTGGCCCGTCCATTGGTGGAGCGGGTCGACCTTGGCGCCCGTCAAATATTCCCTTTTCGTTTTGAGTACCCAGCGGAGAGCAATGTAGTTCATGGGAACCCCGATGAGTTCGCCGTATAGTTGCGACAAGAACACGGCTTTTGGCGGAAGGTGGTTGTAGAACCCCAACCGCATGCTGTGGAGATGGTATTGGGCACGGTACCAGGCGTCGCCGGCGATGGAACCAAATACCAATGCGCCTGCCGGGTGTTTGTATTGGACATTCTGGATCAAGTAGCCGTAGGTGAGTTCGTTGAAAGTGCCAATGGCGAGCTGGAAGTTGGACAAGGCGTAGAGCCAGGCCAATGGGGTCACGATGATGGAGCCCATGACGAGGGCCACGATACAGCACCACCACGGCATGAAGAGGTGGCCGTTCAAGAAGATTGCCATCAATGTGACAAACGACACCAAGAACAAGGCGATGTACCATGAGTTGGGGACTTGCAGGTAGTTTTTCCGGAGCAAGTTGAGTCTGTCGGTGGGGGGCTGTTCCTTTCGGACATTTTGTCTGGAGCGGCGGTGGCGGTCGAGCGACGTCCTGATCTGGTCGTAGCCAAACAACACCACCCAGACAATTCCGCTGACATACGCCGCATAGTCGAAAAACATGTTCCATGCGCGCTGGGCTCCCAAATTGACCGGGCCGTAGAATTCATATGCCGAGACATTGAACTGGAGATCGGATGTAAGGAGTTTATTGACGGGATAGGGCTGGCCATTGGAACGGAATAGTCCGTTGGACATGAGCCCCGAGTCCGACACCACCGTGCTCCATTTGGCAAGCGGAATCATGATCCAGGCGCCGATGACGAACGCAATAAACTGGATAACCTGGATCCAGTACGGGTACAACATGATGGATGAGGTGATGTTGGCCCAATCGAGCGAGAAGTTGAGCACGCCCATGCCGCCCATTCCCGAGCCGAGGAAGTTGATGGTTTTGTTGTGCGGCGCCATCCAGCAGAGCACGGCTAACGACGACGTCATGGGGAAAATAAACTCGGGGAGGAATTGCCAAACTGTAACTGCCGACAATACGAGGAAAAACACCTTCATCTGGCGGTGGGCGGCGATCGGCGACCCCGCGGAGTCGGTGTCTGCATGAGCCTGCGACTGCAAAAGCGTTGTCTGCATCAATGCCTGGGGCCAGGTGAACTGGACGTCATGCAACAACAATCCCTTGGCGATGGCCGCATACGAGTACCCAATAAACACAATGGCAAACATAAAACTTATTGCAACCACCGGCGGAACCCGCTCGCCAAAATGTAACTCCGCGAGCGAGATTGCGTTAGTGGCGAGATTGCCTGTGGCCCCACTATTGGCGGTGATGGTTATCATGGCGGTCTCCTTGATGGACCACGGTCCGGGATTCAAGTCGAACCCCCACCGTCCTATCCGGATCCGCTGTGTGGGAAGCGTTTTTGCCAACCATTTGCCTGCCCAATGGGCTACGATCTGGACAAAAAATATCGAGTAAGCCGCAGACGTCGTCCGGTACGAGTTCATGGTGTCGATAAATGCGCCGGGGATGATGAGAACGGTCAGGAGCAAAAAATACCGAAACGTAATGACGGGCACCGAGGGGTCGTCGTCCAATGGGACTACTTCCCTGATGGCTGTGGGCAAGGCCCCAATGGACGGATCGAGATCGGCCTCGGAGTCGGAACCGGAACCGGAAGACGACTCACAGCTTACCGAGTTATAGGTGACGGTGGACTTGACCGTATCTGCATGGCTCTTACTTGGGAGCAAAGGGCTGGTTTCATCGCCATTGTCATTGTCATGTGCAGACAATAATGTTGTAGTAGCGTCTGTTGTTGATGTTGTTCCATTTTTGGCCGCCGTACCAAACTCGGTGGAATTTTTGTCTGCGGCGCCAGATCCTACCACGCCAACCTGTGAAGATTCTGGACCGGCGCTCAAACCGTGTCTGGACGGAGTTGGCTCGCTGGCAGCGCCATGTGAAGGGCCCGACATGGTGTGGGAAGCGTAAAGAGGTGTAGTGTACTGTTATTCCCCAGAATCCACAGTTCTTCCATCACCAAATCTGATTACTAACGTTCCTGTAGACAACCGATGTTCTATACATAATTAGATGATATCACGTGCCGGGATCTTTGTCTGTGTCTGTTTGTGTCTCTGTTTCTGTCTGTTTGTGTTTCTCTGTCTCTGTCTGCCAGGCTATCAGTACACGGCTGACGAAAGATACCAAGCCCGCCGACAATTGCGCTCCATGTAGCCCACGGTCTTAACCGCCTCCCCTCCCCATTCCCATCTGAGGTGGCAGACATGTTACAATCCGTCGCGGCAGTATACAGGAACGGAGATTCCATGGATGGTGGTTGGTCACACCTTCGTTGCTGATTAAGCTTCTGGTTCCAGCACTGTGACAACGGGACTGGCCGCAAATGGTAGCGTTAGGTCGAGCCGACGGGGTGTGGCTAAATGGGCGAGTGCCGAGTTGAAACAGAAACGGGTCGGATATAACCCAAACGCACTGGCTCGACCTCCGACACTCCAGGGTTTCCATCTTGCTACTGCACCTGAGGGTAAAATCGCCTGCCAAAAAAAAATAAACAAGCTTTAAGCTTTGCGCAGAAAGCAGCAAGCTTTTGACAACTAGATGACCCAACCGGTTCAGCAAACCATAGCACCCTAAATCTAATCGTAAAGTAAATTAGACAAGAAGGTGGAAATGAAATTTTAGCACCAGAATTAATAAGTCTCAGTTGGCCCAATTCGGACAGGCTGGCGGAGGGAGGGGCGGCGCGGACACAAGAATCCGGGCGGCATTTGCTTGCGGTCCCTGGCCCGACACTTATCCAGGGATAACCAGATGGTGGGGGACGTCAACAGACGGTGGCCGATCGCGGTGTAGAGCCAGTGAGGGAAATTGTCGCGGATATAGAGCGTTTCCTAGTTGGGTTTTCGCCTGCAAAAACTGCATCATTCGATGTAAGTTGGAAAAAAAGAAAATAAAAAGAAAAAAGCAAAAAACAAAAAACCTGTCTTATCCGTGACACCGGACATAAACCGGATGTCGGCTGTAAAAATATTCCATGGTTGACATTAAGCAAAAACACTTAGAAACTATATTTTTCTACGTTTACGTAACACAATTGCAAACGAACGATATATAAATGGGCCCTCCCCCATGCAAACGGCTGTACGGCATTTGACCTTCAAGCTTCTACGTAGTAACTATCGCGGCCCCCTAGCTTTTTTGCCTACAACATCTACAACCCCTCATCTCAACCCCCCATTGGAGAACGGAGGCCAAGCGTGTGGCACTTAACTACGTTGTATCCCAGCCCATTGACCCCAGTCCCGACCCTAACGTCAACCTGCCCAGCCCTGACGAGTCCCCGGAAATATCGATAATTGTCCGGAAACAAAAACACAGACATTTGTCATTAACTCCGAAGCATTACTAATATGACGCACCTCGAATCTGCCGCCAGCACGTCGCTGACTAACAACCATGCCCACATCAAGAAAAAACGGGTGGGCAAGGCATGTGACCTGTGCCGGATCAAGAAGACCAAGTGTGACGGCAAGAAGCCGTGCAACCGGTGTATTATAGACAACAAGATCTGTGTGTTCACGGAGAAGAAAAAGGCCCGCGAAAAGAACCACCCGCAGGGCTACGTCGAGTTGTTGGAGACGCGCCTCGACATCTTGACCAAGTCGTTGGAGAAGCTCATCGAGATGAGCACGCCGCACTTGCCGTTCCTCCAGGAATTGTCTGCGGCGGCTGCGGCGTCCAAAGATGCCCGCATCAAGAAGGAACACGACTCGCACGACGAAATGAGCGACTCGTACGACGACGACGACAACGACAACGACTCGGACGACTCCGAGCTTAACGAACATTACGACAAAGAGGGCGCCGTGCCCATCAACAAGGTGGTCAACTACTTGATCCAGAAACAGGGCTTGCTCACCAACTTGCCCGTGGAGTGGGAACGCGGCGCGTACATCGCGGCCAACTTCAACTCCACCAAGAACTTGCACCAGAGCTCCAAGATGTTTGCCGAACACAAGGTCACGGTCAAGGACGACGATGGCTTCATTGCGCCGCCCAGCCGACAGAACTCCACCGGCACGTTTGACGGCGCGTCGCCCACCGGTTCGGTGCTGCAGGGCAGCGTCACGGAACAACTCAACTTGAACGACTTTTCTCTCGGAGGTTACTCTTCGACGCAGGCAGGCCCGGTTCCCAGCAGTAAGAACTTATCGAGAACGTCGTCGGTCAACGAATATGTCGAGAAACACGAGTCCATCTCGCCGCCGCTGGCACACATCCTCGACAACTTCCCCAAGCGCGCCAACTCGCTCTTCCTCTCCGACACCCGTGGCCGCAACACGTCGGTGTCGTCGTTGACCACCAAGTTCGAGAACCAGGGCATCACCTCGCCCACCTCGGTGCAGTCGTCCGGCAGCACCTCGTCGATCAACCTGCGGTCGTTCTCGCCGTCCACCCACAAACGTCTCCACCAGAACCACGTCCACAAGCCCAACCACTACAACAGCCACCAGTACACCAAGAAGTCGGTCAACAGAACCAACAGCTCCGACTTTGGGCCGGTGGAGAAACACGCCTCGACACCCAGCTCGTTCGGCATGTACTCGAACGAGCCGAGCCTTTTCGGCGGCAGCTCGATGTCGTCGCCCAGCAGCAGCAGCTCGCTCCACATGAAACCACAGCCGTATCTCCATCCGGACATGAGCGGCATCGAGGAAACCACCACGGCGACGTTGCTCGAAAACGACTTGTGCGACGAGCTTCCGTCCAAGGCGCTCGGCAACACCATCAGCCGGCCGCACGTCATCGTGCTGCCCAAGGACCAGAACCCCGACTACATGTTCCAGCCGTACGGAATGGTCGAGACTCCGTTGGAAAACGAAAGCTTCGATGCTTTCTTTATGGGCAACAATCCATTTTTGGGTGCCCAGTAGCAGTAGCAGCAGCAGTTGTACAGTAACTTATTTAGTAATATATTCCATGATTAACCACCGGTTTTGCGCGCCCGGCCACCACCCACCGGTCGCACGATAAGGTGTCGGCGGCGGGGGGAGAATCCGACATTTTATTAGCCCGTGCATATGCAGACACTTTCCGCCTCGTGGAGGCGACACAACTTTGTTTAAGGTTGCAGAACACCGACGTGTTGGTGGTTTTGCAGTGCGGGCGGATCTTGGTCGTGGGGTGGGCCAATGTCCATTGCGCTTTCCTATTCGGGCTGGCGAGCGAGGTGTAGCCGCTGCACGCCAGAGGGGCTGGAGACCGCGTGGAATCCCGTTCCGTGTAATGTTGCATCGCTAATCGGATCCACAACAGGCTTTTCGTGGGCCCGCCCCGTGAATTCCTGCTTCAAATAAGGTTGGTGATACGAGCCTGTTTGGAGGGATGCAAAATCAGTCCTGGTAAGACGGGTCCGCGTGCCCACAACGGCGTGTGTGTAAACTTCGGCACCATACATGTTCCGAAAAAAATAGTCTCGGCCGACACGCACGGCCGTGCCTGGACAATTATAGCGCAGGTTCGTTTGCTCCGAAAAATATATGCGGTATTTCCTGCGGACACGGATAACGGCTGGACCTAGCGTTCTCCGAATGGGGGAGGGATTTTGGCTCGCGCTGTCGGCGAAACTCGCAGACACTCACCTTATATCAGCCAAATCGCTGTCTGGATCAAAAATCGATGTTGTGTATTTTTTTTTTCCTATTATTATTATAATTTTTACCCGCTCCACAGCATAAAGGGTCTTGTTTGGGGGTGGCAGGCACAAAAGCCGCCACGACCAGGGGTCCACCATCGGCTATATAGATCGGTTGTAGACTATGGAAAAAAACATGATGTTCGTCGGGCTGGGCTTTGGCACTTGCTCAATTCGGAGGTAAGTGGGTCACTTGTGCGGAAATAGTCGGCCGTCGGGGATTAGCCCCATGGTACGCGGCCGCACCGTTGACCGCATTGGTTACGGCGCATCCATACATTCCCAGTCGGTCGGCTCATGGGCCTGGGGCTGGTCGAGATCACGGAGTTCCTTGGGCAGTAGCACAAAGTCGTCGACGCCCAAGTTTTCCCGCAACCGCCCCACTGTCTGCGTCTTGGGGAGAGGAATATATCCGCGCTGCAACGACCACTTGATCAACACCTGCGCCGCAGACTTGCTGTACTTGGCGCCAATCCGCGCCACCGCCAGGTTTTTGTCTGCAGACACCAACTTGTAGCCGTGGGTGAGCGGCGCGTACGCCTCCACGGCGATGTCCCGCGCCAAACAGTACGCGGCCAACTCGGTGCGCATCACCCACGGACTGATTTCGATCTGGTTGACAACGGGCTTGATGGTGAGCTCGGGCCAATTGAGCAACTCGTCGATGTGGCGCTGGCCATAGTTCGACACCCCGATGTTCCGGACCACGCCGGCGGCCACCGCTTCTTGCATGGCGCGCCACGACTCCAACCGGCGCGTGGGGCCCGGAAGTGGCGAGTGGATCAACAAGAGATCGATGTACTGCAAGCTGCCGGCCTTGGCCACACACTCGGCAATGGCCCGTTTGGTGTTGGCGTAGCCCAACTGCGAGTTCCAGAGCTTGGTTGTATAGAAGAAGTCTGCCCTCGGGGCGCCTGTTTCGGCGATGTATCTGGCGATGCCGGCAGCCACTTCGCTTTCGTTCTCGTACAACACGGCGGTATCAAAGTGGGTGTAGCCGGCACGGCACGCCTCGTACACAAGGGCGGCGGTGCTGGAGCGGGGGATGTCGTAGCACCCGAGCCCGATGGCGGGAATGAGGCTGGACGACGAGAGTTTGATGGGCGGAGGCATTAGGAAACTTAACAAACTGCCGCCGTGAATAACAGAAAATCTTGCCGGCGGGTCAGAAACAAAAGAACAACCTTATACTCAAGCCTGACTCTAACTGCCAACAGGGCTTGCCACACGAGTTTCTTTTGCCGAACCGTGTTCAACAGAAGCAATCTTAATGTTTTAAGATTAACGATGCATTTATACAGTCCGGGGTAAAATCCCGCTGCCGGCGGCTGGTTCTGGACTCGCGGCGACCATCTCGGCTGCCGACCTGGGCAAAAGCTTAAGCTAGATTCTGTGTTTGGGCTTCGGTTATATGAAGCGGGATAGCCAGGGGTTTGCCGTGGTGTCGTGATGGATCCGGAATGGCAGACACTCGGGCTGCAGACATTAAAGACTACAGACACTACAGACACTACAGACAATTTTCCACGCAATTTTCCCAGACAATTATCTCACCCAGACACTACAGACACTTCTCTCATCCAGACACTTCTCTTTCCCCAATTCTCTCTCCCAGACACTTCTCTCACCCAGTGATCTCCCGACAATTATTTACATTTCCCTCCCACTTCTCTCCAGACACTTTCCTGTCCCACGTCTCCGACATTTCTCCCACCTCTCCCACCTCTCCCACCTCTCCCACTTCTCTCCCACCTCTCCGACATTTCTCCCACTTCTCAATTCTCCCTCACAATACCCCAGACTCAACCCCACGACACTCCTATCACCGACCCTATCCACGCCGAGCCTTCCTCTTGGCCCCGGGACATGTGTTGCTAGCGAGTCCGAGGGTTGAAAAGTTTTCCTGCACAGAGAGCGGATTAGGGGAACTTTTTCACTGGGAGGAGGCGAGGGGCTGACCAGACCACCGGCCACACCGCCAGGGTGTCTGGGGGTGGAGGTTGGTGTTTGGCGGTGTGGTGTTGGGCCCCCCTAAAATATCCACCATTCCCGGGATATCTTGCCCACACACTACCCGGCCCACGCCCATCACTCGACCCACACGCAACCACGAGCAACGTCACTGTTTTCGGGCTCGGACTTCTGTTTTGCGGACGATGCAGGTTGGGCCAGTTTTCCCGTGCCGCAATTGCAGGTTAGCCACCACCCAACGTCCCACTGGCTCCCAGCACAACCCTCCGAAGGGGCCCATTCCGCGTATCACGAGACCCGCACCATCCATAAGGAGACGCATGGAACCCTGTGGTCCAGCCAATGGCAGTCTGCGGGGCCCCACAACCTCACCTGGCTCGCACCGTATGATTTCCCAGGTGGTACCACCTGATTACACAAATGGAGGGCGCTGCCCCGGCGAACTTAATAGAACCTTCTGTGTGCAGTGCTCCGCGCCCCCAGCGTCAACGCTCGCCAAATTTCAATATAAATTCAACCTAATCCCCGTTTCGTTTACCAAGGTTTTTTCTCCTTTCTTTCCTCATCCAGTTAACACACTTAACTTACACATCAACTCAATTACAACATGGCTATCAACATTGGTATTAACGGTTTCGGTCGTATCGGTCGTTTGGTTTTAAGAATCGCTTTGCAAAGAGAAGACATCAACGTCGTTGCTGTCAATGACCCTTTCATTGCTCCAGACTACGCTTCCTACATGTTCAAGTACGACTCCACCCACGGTAGATACAAGGGTGAAGTTAAGTCCGAAGGTGACAGCTTGGTTGTTGACGGCCACGCCATCAAGGTCTTCCAAGAACGTGACCCAGCCTCCATTCCATGGGGTAAGGCCGGTGTTGACTTTGTCATTGAATCCACCGGTGTCTTCACCACCAAGGAAGGTGCCCAAAAGCACATTCAAGGTGGTGCCAAGAAGGTTATCATTACCGCCCCATCTTCCGACGCCCCAATGTTCGTTGTTGGTGTCAACGAAGACAAGTACACTGCTGACTTGGACATTGTCTCCAACGCTTCCTGTACCACCAACTGTTTGGCTCCATTGGCCAAGGTTATCAACGACACCTTCGGAATTGAAGAAGGTTTGATGACCACCGTCCACTCCATCACCGCCACCCAAAAGACTGTCGATGGTCCATCCCACAAGGACTGGAGAGGTGGTAGAACCGCTTCTGGTAACATCATCCCATCTTCCACCGGTGCTGCCAAGGCCGTCGGTAAGGTTATCCCAGAATTGAACGGTAAGTTGACCGGTATGTCTTTGAGAGTCCCAACCGTTGACGTTTCCGTCGTTGACTTGACCGTTAGATTGAAGAAGGCTGCCACCTACGAAGAAATCTCCGAAGCCATCAAGTCTGCTTCCAACGGTGCCCTCAAGGGTGTTTTAGGTTACACCGAAGACGCTGTTGTCTCCACCGACTTCTTGGGTTCTTCTTACTCTTCGATCTTTGACCAAAAGGCTGGTATCTTGTTGTCTCCAACCTTCGTCAAGTTGATCTCTTGGTACGATAACGAATACGGTTACTCTACCAGAGTTGTTGACTTGTTGCAACACGTTGCCAAGGTTTCCAACTAACTATCCACCAAGTTGTAGGCTGATGTCTACGGCTGTGGGTATATATGAGAACGAATAAACGTTTACGTAATGAAGTGAAGTAGAAAGTAGAGACGGTTCTGAAGCAAGAGCTGCTTAGAGAACGAAGTTGTAGAGTGGCAAGTCGTAGAGTTGGTGAAGTTTGTGAAAAGTTTACTAGAATTGCCATGAATAGAAAGGGGGCGGTGTATTTCTCGAACCAGGAGCAATTGAGTCACAAAAAAGCCGGAGCATATACTTGTGGACAGTGGCTATCGATCTAGACAACAACGGCAGCGATAGGAGGCCAATTGCGTGTGTAGCGGTGCAGTGTTGGGCGACGATGGAATCATCTGGAGCGCGACAAAAACTATTGTCAAAACATCACGAGAATCAGATAAGCACGAAATAAACATCAACAAAACACCACCAAAACAATGGACACGTCCATCTTCTACAACCAGACCTTCAAGCTCTACCGGCTGAACCGGGCGGTGGGCGCGTTGGAGGCGGCGCAAAAGGCGTATCTCGTGGCGAACCTCGCGCAGTGGTGGTACGACGAGACGCGGCGCCACGACGACGCCGAACCGCGCTACGAGTCGGTCCGTGAGCTCGAACAGACGCTTGTGGTGGAGTGGGGCCCCGTGGTGACGCCTGGAGGCCGCCACGACGTCGAGTACTTGGTGATTTCGAGCCGGGACGGCTTTCTTCCGCGCCAGACGGTGGTTTCGGTCTCGCCAACGAGCGGTGCGTCCGGCACCAGCTACAGCACGGTGCTTCTCTGCAAAAACGTGGCGGCATTCACGCTCGAGCTTCTTGAGACGATGGACGCGGCGGTGCCGGTGGTGGTGCGGGACTACCGGTGGCAGGAGCACGAGTTGGGCGCCGTGGCGACGGCGATGTTTGGCGAGGTGCACGGCGTGGTGCGGCAGCGCAACGGGGTGAGTGTGAGCTTGCTCCACCAGACGGTGGGCGATCTCGAGTTGACGTATAGTCGGGACGGCGGAGCGATCAACGACGGGCTCAAGCAGATTGTCGTGGGCGTTCCACACCGAGATGTGGTGCGGTTTGACGGCACGCGGTTGGTGGCGGACGTCGAGCGGTTCTTGAAGGAGACCACGCAGATGGAGCTCGCCAACTTGGTGTTGGTAAAGGTGAGCACGAAGTTGTTGAGTGTGAGTGTCGACGGCCGGCTCAAGGTGAGTGACGAGCGGATGGGTGGGGGAGACGAGTTGGTGGGAGCGTTGTTGAGTGTGTTGGTAGAAAATCGAGAAGCAACAGGGTAGGAAAGAGGAGAAGAAGAAAGAGAAAAAAAGAAGAGATCGTAACAATCACACAACTCTGAAACTACAACTCTAGAGACAGATGGATGTGGTGATATAGCTGTGAAATCGCACTGGTTGTTGCAACACGGCTGAACCGTGAGAACAGTAAACAAACGCGAAGAACCGGCTGGAACGCACACAACAAACGGAACAAATACCGAGTTGGTGTTGGCGTACATCCTGGGAATGCCTGGGGAGATGTGGAGAAGAGAAACACGGGAACGGGACTGGGCGAACAGGTCTATCAGAAACTCTGTACTGAGAACTGACTCTTTACAAGACCAGACAGGAACAGAAACATCAAGAGAAACGAGAACTGAGCTAGGAACAGAGATCTATGAGATGAGAAGAGATCTATGGGATGAGAACACCGCGATCTTCCGCTCACTACAAAGATGGCCAGCTTGACCGAAAGTGTAACGCTAACAAACGCAACAAACGCAATCGCAACTCAATCGCAAACGCAGCCGCGAAATGCAAAATCTACAACTTTAACGAAACAGAACAAAACCATTCTATTGACATACACCGCGAAGCCACCAGCGCCAGGGTCCACACCGCGGGGGGATTGTGGGCGAATTGTGGCCGGTTTCCCGCGGGTTGAACGCTACACGGCCGTCTGTGTGTCGTGGGCCAATCAGAGACGCGGATCCGGCGCCATATCCGCCAATTCGTCTCCACACTCACCCACCGTATGTCCCTCCGTGGTCGCTCGTGGTTTCTGCCCGCTGTTCTTTCGGGTTTGTTCGCTGTTTTTCTCGCTTTTGTCGCTTTTTGTCGCTTTTCCGCACGGTTTTTGTCGTTTGGCGCACTTAACGCGTTTTAACACGTAACTGAAAAAATCCTCACAACACCAACACTTCTCTTCCCCATGTCTGCCTCCGGAGTCCACGCCTCGGACAACGACACCATCCTCCGCCACAGAGGCTCTGCCCAGCCGGCCGCGGTCCCCGCCGACGCCACTCCCGACGCCGACGCCCAAAAACGGACCCAGTACGACGACGCTAAGGAGTTTGTCGCCTCGCTCCACAAACTCGAGTCGTGGTTGGCCCCCGTGTTGTTCACCATCCTCTCGTTCGTGGTCAGACTCTACCGTATCTCCGTCAACGACGCCGTGGTCTGGGACGAGGCCCACTTCGGCAAGTTTGGCTCCTACTACTTGAGACACGAGTTCTACCACGACGTCCACCCACCTTTGGGCAAGATGTTGATTGGCCTCTCCGGCTACTTGGCCGGCTACAACGGCTCGTGGGACTTTCCCTCCGGTGAAGTCTACCCAGACTACATTGACTACACCAAGATGCGGATCTTCCAGGCCACCTTCTCGGCGTTGTGCGTGCCTTTGGCCTACTACACCGCCAAGGAAGTCGGCTTCACCATTGCTTCCACCTGGTTGTTCACCTTGATGGTCACTCTCGAATCCTCCTACGTCACCTTGGGCAAGTTCATCCTCTTGGACTCCATGCTCTTGTTCTTCACCGTCGCTACCATCTTCTCGTTCTCGCGCTTCCACAACTTTAACACTCCCCAACAGAGCTTCTCCAGAAAGTGGTGGAAGTGGCTCTTGCTCACGGGTTTCGCCATTGGCTGCACCTGCTCCGTCAAGATGGTCGGCTTGTTCGTCACCACCTTGATCGGTATCTACACCGTGGTTGACTTGTGGAACAAGCTCGCCGACAGAACCATCTCCTGGACCGTGTACGCCTACCACTGGGTTGCCCGTATCTTTGCCTTGATCATCATCCCGTTCACCATCTTCTTGATCTCGTTCAAGGTCCACTTTGACTTGTTGTACAAGTCCGGAACCGGCGACGCCAACATGTCGTCGCTCTTCCAGGCCAACTTGGTCGGCTCCGATGTCGGCGGCGGCCCCAGAGACGTGTCCATCTTCCACTCGATTGTTACGTTGAAGAACCAAGGTTTGAGCGGTGGACTCTTACACTCGCATCTCCAGACCTACCCTGAAGGTTCCAAGCAACAGCAGATCACCACGTACTCGCACAAGGACGCCAACAACAACTGGCACTTCCAGAGAGCCAGAGGTGAACCATACTACGACTGGCAAAACAACAACACCGACATCGAGTACGTTCTCGATGGCATGGCCGTGAGAATCTTGCACCCATTGACCGGTAGAAACTTGCACACGCACGAAGTGGCTGCTCCTGTGTCGAAGTCCGAGTACGAAGTCGCCTGCTACGGTAACTTGACCATCGGAGACTACAAGGACAACTGGATCGTCGAGATCATGGAACAGCCTTCCGACGAAGACAAGTTAAGATTACATCCGCTCACCACGTCGTTCAGATTGAAGAACCAGGTCTTGGGCTGTTACTTGGGTGTCACTGGTAACTCGTTGCCCGCCTGGGGTTTCAGACAAGGTGAAGTCGCCTGTTTCAAGAACCCGTTCAAGAAGGACAAGAGAACGTGGTGGAACCTCGAAACCAACACCAACGAACACTTGCCTCCTGCCCCCGCCGACTTCCAGTTGCCCAAGACCCGCTTCTTGAGAGACTTTATCCAGTTGAACTTGGCCATGATGGCCACCAACAACGCGTTGGTTCCGGACTACGAAAAGCAGGACGACTTGGCTTCCCAGTACTGGGAGTGGCCCACCCTCCACGTCGGCATCAGAATGTGTAGCTGGGCTGCCGACAAGGTCAAGTACTACATGATTGGTTCGCCAGCAACCACCTGGACTTCGTCGGTTGGTGTTGTGGTGTTTGCACTCTTGGTCATCTACAGATTGGTCAGATGGCAGAGACAGTTTGTCGACTTCCCTGCCGACCAGCCCAACAAGTTGAGAACATTCCTTATGGGCGGCATCTACCCCATGTTTGGCTGGGGCTTGCACTTTGCTCCGTTCGTTATCATGGGAAGAGTCACCTACGTCCATCACTATGTTCCTGCTCTCTACTTTGCCATGATGGTGTTTGTTTACGAGGTTGACTCCTTCACCTCGGTGTTGACGGGCCCTAACGCTTCTGTCGCTAAGAAGATCTCCTACGCCGTGGTGTATGCTGCTGCCTACGCCTTGGTTGCCGGTACTTTCTGGTACTACAGATACCTTTCGTTCGGCATGGAGGGTGACAAGTCCAACTGGAAGCACTTGGACCTTTTGGGCTCCTGGAAGGTTGCCAACGACAACTACCGTTAGAGTGTTAAATAGTTTATACTTATGTACTTGATTTAGTATTGCGGTAAGAAAGTTTTTCAATTTTAAGTGATGTTCAAGTATGTACTGCGGCGTGGATGTTTTGCTAATCACTGAATGTATATGTTGCGGTCCGGGTTTTTTAGTCATCATTATTTCCCCAAATAAATCCCAATCCAAGATTACAATTACCAACATGATTTCTCGTTTCGGCAGCACATTACGGTCGGTAGCGTGGCGGCAAGGGCCCCGCCACCTCATCAACACACGCACAAAGTTCACGGCATCGACGTTTGCGGTTCCAAAGGACGATTTCGCCATCACCAAGCTCGTTCACGGCAAGACGGCCCTCCACATCGGGATCACGGAGCGGGCCCGTGACAAGCTCTGGAAGATAGCGCAGGAGGACAACAATCCGCAGACTGCATTGAAGATCTCGGTGGAAAGCGGCGGGTGCCACGGGTTCCAGTACAACTTGGACCTCAGCGAGATGGACAAGGAGCTCGGGACCAACGGCGAGTTGTTGGTGTTCCGGCGCCAGGACGGCGACAAGTCGGCCCTGGTGATGCTCGACGAGGCCTCGTTGGAGATCTTGCAGGACTCCAAGATAGACTACGCCAAGGAGTTGATCGGCAGCCAGTTCAAGGTGGTTGACCTGCCGTACACCAGCACTGAGTGTGGGTGTGGAGCGAGTTTCGACTTTGATTTTGACAAGTTGGAGGAGAAGAAGGAGAGAGAAAGGCAACAGCAGGCATAAGGAAGAGAAAGAGCCGAATAACGCACCATGTACATACCCATTGCACCATATAACTCATATCGTACCACGAATCCTATGACAAACTATCCAAGAGAGAAAAGTAGAAGAAGTACTCACTTACTCAACATCCTATTAGAAGAACTCGTATGCTTGAAACATACAGATCTAATCGTTTTATAAGAGAGTATTCATATCGTATTCATAGAACTACTCAGAGCTTTTGTATTCAGAACATATTTATCAGATTATTCTGATATTCTATGTCCTTACAATATCATAGCTGTACAGAAAATAACACATACCGTTAAAACAAGTACCATAAACTGACTGTCACTTAGAGACTCCAACTCGTTCTCTAGTCATATCGTATCTAAGAGAACCACTGGATGAGAACGCATTAAGGTAACTATAACATATAAGAAAATTATTCAGAACGCATAAGAACTTTCAAACACCATAATTAGAAGCAACCTATCAAATAATATAAATCAAGAACAAATAACTATCACGTAAGCACTCAGATATCGCTCGGAATATATAGTTCACGTAACATATTTATACCAAGAACTCAAAAGAAAAATCTCTTACACGTATACCTTGCGTTTATTAGCTGAGTATCGCAAAATCATTAATAACATTTTGGATAGATCACGAGTAGTTGTTTACGTCCAACCTGGGTGTTTGAGATTGTTTGCTAGAGTTAGCCCATTAACTAACGCTTGTGACTAACATGATAATGATTGTAGGGAGAATCTTTTGCTGCAACTTTTCTGAAATAGGAAGGTGCAAAGAAGCGTCTCAATAGAGACACGACCACTGGAGGTAAGTGTATATATATCGAGATAAATTGGGCGATTTGGGTTTCTTCCCAGACTCGATGGAAAGAACTGCCCCCGAAACCAGTGCCAGTATTGAAATGGATGTGGTTGCGCCTCTTGAGGCCGAGACTTCGGATGACAATCCCCGTCTCCCAAACATTCTGGGCTCTCGCCATGTTGAAACAGTACTGATGACAAGCAACAACAATATTGAAGACGTCATAATGCCATCAATTACGCCAAAGTGGATGAATTCTTTAGAAGTTATTCATGATAATTATTTTGAAGATGTCGAGGAAGCTAAGAACGTGTTTCTTATTATTCTTGCGGTTACTGTGTGTTCACTGTTACCTTGGCGATTATTTTTCATAATTTCTGATGTTATACTATACATAATGGTTGTTGTATTAATTCAGCTTTTCCCTGGGAGACTCAAAAACAATTTGAACCATCTCTTTGTGATCATTGGTGCTTGCATGATAATACTTTTGTACTTTGCTACTTACCTCGACGAGGAATCGGGTGCGGTTTTTTTGCATCTGATGCTGATTTGCATTTGTACGTTATTTGGGATGATCGTGAACCTTGCTAAAGTTTTGGATCGCCGAGACATGCAAACGCAGCTTATTATAGGATTCCTTCATTTGCTATTGGTAATTTGGTACCCGTTGTTTATGTTGAAATTTGCAACCTATGAAATGCATCGCCTGTACTTGGATATCGGATTTAATTTTATCCAAGTCATTATCGGTCAGCTCTATTTTACGATTCCTTACACTGTTACCCGTCGCTTCATCGTGAGGGATGATGATCAATCTCGTATGAGTGAAGAGCAAGTTTTTTATAGTTGTCATTTCATTCTTCAATGCCTTGACTTTAGCGTACGGGTCATCACTTGTTTCCTTCTTATTATTTGGTATACATCAGACAGTTGGGTATTGTATGGTTGGTGTTATTTTCTATTTTTGCAAACGATTGATGATTTTAGGGTCACTTACCCGACACTAACAGGTTATCTTTTTGAGCAGACTTTGGGTAAATTCAATATTCGGTGTGATTCTGATATACTGGTGTGAATTCAGCCAGTATCGTTGCAACCATAAGATTTTGTTAATGATCATTCATCGCCTCCATCCCGGATAAGTAGCATCCGTATGATTTTGTGCTTATGGATTTTTGCTTAAGTTGCTGATATATCAATTTGAGCTGGCTCTCTTAAAAGCTGCAAAATTCTAAATAATTGTATATTTCTTCTATAGTTAAAAAAGTTGGAAATTGCAACCTAAATGTGAATAACTGCCATGAAAAGTCTGTAGGGTCGTGAAAACGTGTGGAAACCAGTGTTTTGTTTTCATTTGCAGTTGTAGTTGATATCATGCTGCAGTATTCCGAAACAGGAAGGTGGATGGTTGCCGGCATAAAGGGCCACCATTTAACTACTGATGTAGAGAAAGTAGGCAGAACGTACCTCGCGAGGAGCAGGGTGAGAACACCGTATTTGAGCTAGATTTGATTCATTGTAGGTTGCAAGCACGTACTTAAAAGCTAGTCCGTATATATAATTAGTCCAGAACCAGAACTCACAAATTGTTTCTGTATTTTATCGTTAAAGAAGATGGTAACCACTTCATCTACCGTTCATTGCCGGCTTCACCTCATGACATAAGTCTTGACCGTATTAAGGACGATAAACCAAGAACCCATAATATTAAAATTTATACCGTATTCAGCCTAATTGAGTTCTTTGGCCCTTATTTAAAGTGTATAGCAGAACCAGAGCCTTGGAACACGCTATAAAAACCGTGATACTATTTCTCTTCTTATACTCTCTTCTTTCCCTCCCTACACTACACCGCTCTAATCAACATGGATTCCTAGAACTAAATCATCACTCATAACTAAGCAAGCAACTTGATGCCGTCGATACTCTGGCTGGCGTAGAAACGGACATCGACGTCGTCGTCGCCCTGGAGCTTTTCCAAGTTGGGCAAGAGCTCCAGCTTGACGAGCGTCTCTAAGTCGTCGGTGTGCTTGCTGGCGGCCAAGCTCTGGGCGACCGCGAGGTACGACTTGGCCACGTTAAACCGGATGTTGGGCACGCCGTCGCCGATCAAGCTGTTGATGAAGGGCACCACCTTTTTTACAATGGTGTCGTTGTCGATCACCGGCACGAGCGCCGTGATGGCAAACAAACAGGTGATCCGGATGATGAAGTTGGAGTAGTCGATCTTATCGTCCTCGTCGATCTTATCGTCGTTATTCAATAACCGGTTGATAATCTCGCTGTTGGCCCACTCCAGACCAAAGATCGCCGTCAATTCCTTCAAGTTGGCCACGGCGGCGTCCCGGATGGCAAACACCGGGTCCCACAACCACGACATACAGAGCGTCAACAACTCGTCGTTGAAGAACGACACGCCCAACTGGGTGGCCAACTTGGGGATGTATTCGATGATGGCCAAGCGGACACGCCACTTGTGGTCCTGGGCGAGTTCGGTGATGGCAGGAAGGAGGTTGGTCGAGAGGAGGTTGATGCCGATGGTCTCGTTGACCACCAGGAGGTTGGAGATGATGTTCAAGCGGACGTCGGGGAACTCGTCCTTCAACATCACGAGGAAGATGGGCAACAACTTGTCGATGGTGCTCTGTTTCTCCAAGATTGGCGACAACCCGGTGATGGTGGATGCCAACGACGCTCTGACGTTTTCCTGGGGGTCCTGGCTCAACTCGTTGACCACGGGAATGATCTTGTTCAACACGGTGGTCTTGGTCGAGGGGTACTTGGTCAACAAGTTGGAGAAGTCCGGCAACTGCTTGGCGACGGCCTTTCTCACCTCACCCTCGTTGTCCTTCATCAAGCTGATGAACGGCTCAATCAACTGGAACAAGTCGGCCTCGTTGGCGGTGAAGTTGACGGCAATCTTGCTGAACCGGTCGGCGGCGGTGTATCTGACTCTCCACGACTCGTCCTTGATCAACTTCAATGCGGACGAGAGGAAGTCGGCGTTGAACGAGTATTCGTTGACGGCCAGGAAGAACTCTAAGATGGCGATCAACACGTCGACACTCAAGAACTTGACCGAGTCCTGGTCGTCGTTGATGAGGTGGTGGAACATCTTCGAGATGATTTCCCAGTCTTCGTTGTTGACCTTGTTGGCGTCGTCTGCTCCTCCTGCTTGTTGCGTGTACTGGGTCAATTGGTCGATCAACGCTGGTAAGTTGGTGGCGGCGGCACGTCTGACCATGGGTGAGTCGTCGCCAATCAATTTGAGGTACAAGTTCAAGCAATCTCGTCTGACGGGCGCCGCAACCTTGATGATGATGGAGCGGTACAAGCCACACGAGGCAATCTTCTTGGAGAACCAGTTGCCCTGGGACAACGACTGGATGAGGTTAAGGAAGATGCCGTTCAACTCCTCCGCCGTGAGCTCCAGCGAGATGCGGTTCAACGAGTCGATGGCTTTGTCGCGGACAATGGGCTCTTCCATGGACGCCAATATGGTCAAGATCTGGATCAACGGCTCGGAGTGCTGGTGGCCGCCGATCAAGGGCACAAAGTCGCCGAGCTTTGCGGCCAACACCGCAAACACCTCTTCCTCGTCGTCCTGGGCGACGTCGTTGAGGAAGGGCAACAATTCGTTGAGCGTGCGTTCGGGGCCCAACGCGATGGCGATGGTATCGAGCTTCTGCATGGCGTCCACCCTGTTGGAGACGTCGTCGTGCTTCAACTCGTCCATGAGCAAAGCCAATGGATACAAGTCATCGTTGTAGTTATCCATTGTGGTGGGTTGGTGTTGTTGTTGGAGGTTCAAACACGGATGAAATTTTTGTGTCGAGCGGTCGTGCGCGACACGGTTTTGGCGGGAGGTGGAGACTTGCGAGGGTGTAGCAAAAGGCGGTTGGCGGTGCAGTGGGAAGCAGTAGCAGCAGTGAGACAGCTAGAGAACACAAGCAGGATGGTGACGGTGAAACAACGGCCGAATTTGGCCCAGTAATGGCGACGTTGCTGCAAACACACATTTTAGTCACGTGAGTATCACCCATGCGGAGAGACGATCGACACCTGCGACATAGCGAGACATTGGGACGGAAGTCGAACGATGAAGGTTTGACGACAGTTGGCGGCGGTGGTGGAAGGTGGAAACTAGTTTGGTGACCTTTGGCCGGAAGCAGTGTTGTTCTGAGTAGTATAACCCGAAAACAGCGACAGTTCCCGACACAAACCCATCGTTTTCTCTCCTTTTTCTCCAGTTTCCATCACTTTTCCCATTTCACAAATGCAAAATTGCAAAATTCTACAACAATCCAAGAATACAATAAATGACGGCTTCCAAATAGGGGGCAGACCGGTACCGGCGCCAAAAGTGTAATCAAAAGGGTAACCCAAACGCCAGAGCGCCAAAAGCACCCTTTTTTTAGATTTAGAAAATAGAATAGAATTAGGGTTCCAGCTAAGGTTTAGGGCAGTGAGAAGCGCAGTTCCACGCCCGGCAAAGGCGCAAGGCCCAAGTCCGTGTTTGGTGGTGGTGCAGAGCAGCGACGGCCGGACCCGAACGGAAGAATTGGAGCCGTGGAACAGAAGCACACCGCCAGAACTCTAATACTGTTCCTAACAGCGAATTGCTGCGAAATAAAGAATGATTAATAATGAGGGAATAAACCCGAATGGCTAATGATATCGGCTGGACGCATGAATAAGATATGACTAAAACTGTTATAATGCCGGTAACGGCGTGGTCAGGGTCAAAAGTTAGATATGGAACAACTGGGAAGAAGTAGGAAGGAGTTGGTGGGGGACAGGAAATGAGATAGAGTAGTTAGAGAAGAAGCAGGAGAAAGAAGATACCCAAAGAAGAAGGAGAAAGAGAATGAAGCACGAAAAACAAGATAGAGAAACAAGATAGAGAAACAAGATAGAAGAAGAAGATAGAGAACAAGATAGGGAAACGATGTAGACGATACTACCGCATGAGATGTCCTCTCAAGGCCCTAATCCACCAATCACCCAATCCTAATGGCTACAACGTATTCTCACATACTAGGCCTCTACCCAAATCTCTGCTCCCCCCAGTCACATTCAATTACAACCTACAACCAAACCAACGTCTTCCCACTATACACCACAAAACCATCCAATAGGAAATCCTGGTTCCACACCCGTCGTCACCTTACTCCATTGTCACCACACATCACGTGATACAAACGTTGCTCCAGACGCATAATCAAACTCCGCCAAAACCCACGATCTTCTCTTCTGTCTCTCAAAACCTCCTCCACCAATGGCTACACAACCTTCTTCTCTCGATGTGCTCGACTCGCAGTTGGGCTCGGCCGATGTCGGCGACTACCACGCGCAATTGGCCGCTCTCCATGCCTCCTTTGACACCTACTGGACGTTCGAAGTTGTTCCTAACCAGTTCCACCAGTCGTTACCGGAGACCGACGACCTGAAGTTCAACTACTTGAACGAACACTTTGGCGTGATTGGATCCTGGGACACTCTCACAGCCCACCTTGCCGAACTCAACCGCAGTGCCGACGCCAACACCGCCTACAAGCTCGTGTTTCTCGCCCGCCACGGTCAGGGCTACCACAACGTGGGCCACGCCCGCCACGGCAACAAGGCGTGGAACGAGTACTGGTCCAAGTTGAACGGCGATGGCGAGATCGTGTGGGGTCCCGACCCCGAGTTGACGGAGTTGGGAATCGCACAAGCCCGCGACAACAACGCCGAATGGAAGGCACAATTGGCGGCCCACCCGCAGATCAAGCCCACCAAGTGGTTTGTGTCGCCCCTCAGGCGGTCCATCGACACCTTGATTAACACTTGGGACGGCGTGGCGCCCACCGGTACTGTTTTGATCCAGGAAAACCTCCGCGAGACCGTCGGCGAACATACGTGCGACAAGCGGTCGTCCAAGACCGTGATCGGCGACAAGTACGCGGCCAAGGGGTTTGTGTTTGAGGACGGGTTCGTTGAAGAGGATATCTACTGGCAGGCGGATTACCGTGAGACGGTAGCTGAACATGCGGTGCGGATCAACAAGTCGTTGCAGGCGGTATTTAGCGAGTACGACGACGAGATTATTTCGCTCACGAGTCACAGTGGCAGTATCCGGGCCCAGCTCTTGGTGCTCAACCACCGTCCATTTGCTGTGGGCACCGGAGGAATGATTCCTGTGTTTGTGAAGGCGACGAGACATAGAAACGAGTAGATTTGCGAGGAGCAGGTCCAATAGTGGACGAGGGAAGATTGGAGGGAGTGGTGACTGAGCTGAAGCTGAACCACACCCTTGCTTGCTTTAGGCAATGAATAGGTATGAACAGATATGAGAGATGAGCAAGTGGATGAGCTGGCGAGAAAATGAATTTTCGATACCGTCATTTTTGGGTCTGAAAATTCAGTGTTCGCCGTTAGTACTTCATGGCAAGTTTGTAAAACTGTTCAACACTGACTGTCAGTGGGTTGAAGATGTGAAATTGAATCGAGGAGTGTAGAGAGCGAATGGAATATCAAGAAGTAATGAGAGAATGCTACGACAGAGATGAGAGCAAAAAATACAGTGATGTAACACGATGATGTAACACGACGCATGCAACACGGTGATGAGAAGAAGAAAAAGTGACGCAAACGAAGCAGAGAGCGTTAAATAAAAATGTAACATGGGTGATTAGTAGAGTATGGCAGTGACGAATGAACAGTGATGCTATAAACGGTGCTAGACAGTGTAAAGAGTAGTATTCAGCGACAGTTATTCGATTATCAAACACCACTTGACCCCAAGCTACAAAAGCCAACAAATGACCAGCAAAGATACCAGAAATATACTAGCAATGATACCAGCAATGATACCACCACTGATACCACCACCATAACTCCAGAACAACAAAAACTCCTGGATCTCGTCTACTTCCCCGTTCATGAAATTTAGTGCACGCCCAAAAACGCTTTACGAAGCGCAACCGATAACGAAACAAAAGCTTAATTTCTCCGCATTTGGCTCGTATTTGATAATTTCTGTGTTTCATGTTCTCGTGTAAAGGTGTAGGTCTACAAATAAACACACGGGCTCAGTTCTAGTTGGCAGATGCCATTCATTGTCTGAGAATTGACAGGGCAAGGCTGCGCAGATAAGAACCCTTTATGGTTTCGGAAGAAAGGATAGTGTGTCCCATTCGAGATCAATTTAGGCCAATATCAAAAGGGGTTGAAAGTACAAGACGCGTTTTAAAACAAGCATTTGCCCACACACAAAATCTCCCTCTTCTTTCTGGTAGAATACTCAATACTCACTGTATAGTTGAGTGAACGTGGCAGCATCATTCGAATATTTTATTGATAAGAAATTTCGCACCCATTTCAGGACCTCTAACCCGCCCAACTTTTACAACACCGACTTGGCACAACACGTTGATAGATCTGAATGTGTGGAAGTACGCAGGCAGGAAAATAATGTAACATTTATCATAAAATATCGAAAGCTTAAACAAAGATCGCTACTTACATCAAGCCCACAGCGAGAGCGCCCAAAGCCACACCAATTGGCGCAGCAAATGTATGGGCACCAGCCTTGGACTTGGAGCTGGAACTGCCAGCACTGGAACCTGCAGAACTGGATCCAGCCGAAGAAGCTTCAGACTTAGCAGACGATGCTGATTTGGAGACAGCACTGACCGAATTGGAGCCGGAATTGGCACCAGAACTGGATCTTGCCGAAGTCGAGCTTGGCTGCGAAGGAGCAGAACTAGCGCTGGGAGCAGCCGATAATCCACTGACGTAAGTGGTACGCGTGAGAAAGCCCGAATACTGGCTCAACACACTCTCTTGCATCACACTTTCAACAGAAAGCACTGACGCCAAATAGGCAGGATCGGTCAATTTGTCTTCATCAAACAGGATAGTGTCGGTGTCGGCGTCGGGGCCAAAGTTTGGGTCGTAGGAATAGTCCAAAGTGGCGTATTCTACAGAGTAAGCACTGATGGCATTTGCATACTCGGGGATTGTGGCCAATTCGGGCCAGTCTGTGCCCAAAATAGCATCAAGAAAGTCCGAAAAATTGTCGGCATTGACAACGGCAACAAGGCTCAATAAGGTTAAATATTTCATAGTGGGATGGATGATGAAGAAGGGGAATTTCTACAATCCGAGCGATTCGGTCTCTAGTTTTATACTAAAGAGTTCGTAAATTACACCAAACCTACGAGTTCCATTATGTGGAGAGCCCACGGTGTAACGAATTCTTGGCTGCATTGTTTTAGTTGGTTATTATCTGTTTTAGGTTCGGGCGCATTTCAAAGGTCTCGTAAACGAGGAGTGGGGTACGTGCGTAGAACAATAGGTGGGTTGCCACAGATAACGGCCCAACAGTATCGAGATAATAACTCCCACGTGAAGCTCGTTGTAATGCAAAGAATGTTCTTATTGTACGAGAATATATATATATGTATTTAATCAGTAGATATTTATGTATTAGAATATATTTATGGTATCGGAATAGACAGCCCAAATCAGGGTTTTAGTTTGTAAGACCGTGTGGGGATTTTTGCCTGCCCGATCTTTTTGGCATAACTGGACAGCATTGTTCCTGGAACGGTCAACACACTAATATGCCAAATCTTGAATAAAGTACGTCACTGCACCAGCACCAGGTCTCCCCAGAAAAAGTGTTGCAAATTAGCGAGCTGTAGCGAAAAATCCCATAGCCGCACAGCGCCAGTTTGGCACGACAACCGGTAGCGAACGACGTGAAACGACGGCGCGACCGCGGCACAAGTTGCCTACACCAAACCGAGGCGTGTCTACGACACCCACAAGCAAACTTTGGCCCCCCACGGTATCTCGGTTTTAGTGGCAGCCTGCCGTCACCAGTCCACAATTACCGGTGTCCTACAAGTCACCACGAAAAATAAAAGAGGGAAAAAAATGGGACAAATGGAAAAGTGTAATCCCGGCCGTCGCTAAGGGCCGATCGACCCTTTTTGGGATGTTCTTGTAGGAGCTAAGCCTCCCGAGGCTCACAGTTAAGCCACATTTTTTTGCACAACATTCCTCATCCAGTCAACAAGCGCAGGACTCGACCGTCCAAAAATAGCGGCATCCACCGGTGTCCCTCCGCTAATTACTGACTCGGCTTCAATTAAAGGTTAAGGGCCCAGCGTCCGTGGCCGCGCGCGATACGAAAAAAATGTCACTGCCACTAGATAAACTATTAACGTTTGATAATAAAGCCATGTGATTTGGCGCCTTTGGATTAAGCTTTAGTGCCAGTCAAACCCGGCAATTCTCACCACCGCGCCTACAGCACCGATAAAGACACCACGAAGATACAGCACCAGCAGAGATCCACCAGATCCAGCGGGTTCTCCGTTGCACCAGGGCTGTGTTGTGCTCTGGAGCCATCCGCGCAATTTTTTCTCCGGTTCCTGTAAATCTCCAGTGTTTCCCATGTAATTTTTCCTTCGTTTCTCACGTAATATTCCCTCTGTCGAGTTTTCGGAACAATGCAATGCAGTGCACCCCCGATTTTCGTGCAGCTGCTCCTGTCACAACGCCGTAGCATGTCCATGTCGAGCACTACCGCATTGGGCGAGAGGCTCCTTTTGGTTTAGGCCCGTTGGCACACGACAGAACCCAGTTTCAGGTAATTTTTTTTTTCTGCCATCCGCCCGCATCGAGTGAGATGGGCCCCAAGTCGGGGCGTCCTGGCCGCCAGTAAGCCGGTACAGCAGCCCTTTTGCTCCACCAAACACACGGGCTTGTCCTTGTGTAGCACAAGCCACCGTGGACCCCTGGCCCCTGGCCCTTGTGGTCGCCGGTGTTACGCCCGCCACGTGGTGCAGAGCTTGCCCCCAAATCAATCGATCGTATTTTTTATGCTGCTCGCTCGCCCGCCGCACAGCACTCTTCCTATTGTTCCCGATTAGGCAATGGGGAGTGTGATAGTAAAAATCCCAAAGATAATCTTTAGTTATAATCTACGGATTTCGCCTCGGTAATTTTTGGACGCCATCTCCTTTCTTTGTTAGAGTCTTCTTCAGTCTTTGTAGTACGACTGTTTGACACACATCTACACAACACCAACACATCAACACACACCAACACACTCCCACACACCTCCACCACCACCAGCACACACAAACACGCACAGCCCCACCCATTTCCGCACAGCCGCCGCATGAAGTTCGGTAACAACCTCCAGTATCTATCGATCCCCGAGTGGCGTTGCTACAACATCGACTACAATGCACTCAAGACCCACATCCGCCAGGTCACCCAGGAAAAGGTGCCGACGTTGGCCCCGCTCCACCAGGCGTTTGTCGACAACTTTGACTACATCGACTTGTTCGTCCACACCAAGCTCGGCGAACTATCGCGCAAACTCCAGTACTTCCAGCAGATGATGGCCGCCATGGATGCAGAATCCGCCGCAACGCCAGAGTCGCCCGATTCGCCACCGCTGGCCGCCTACGGCGAGTCGCCACGCCACTCCCTCATCAAGATCGACGAGATCTACTACCACACCATCGAGCTCTCCAACACACTCAAGAACTTGTCCAAGTTCATCCTCATCCAGAAGATCGCCATCAAGAAGATCTTCAAGAAGTTCGTCAAGTACTACCGCAACAAGGACGAGGCCCAGCGCTTTATCCTCTCGTTGAAGCACCACTTGCACAGCAACCCCGCATCTTTCACCAACGCAGACCTCTCGTTGCTCACCACAGACCTCACCGAGTTCATGGCCTTGCTCAAGGCCAAGCAGCTGGAATGCTTGCAGCAGCTTTCGTCCAACGAACGCAAACACTCACGCGGCTCCATCCCGAGAAACAACTCGCTCTCGGGCCCTCCACCAACAGCCGTACCGACGAAACCAGCTCCTCCAACCATCCACATCTCGTCTGATGCCAAGTTCGACATGACCATCTTGCTCAAGAAAAACTTCAGCCTCCACTGCTTGGTGCCCGACGACGCCAACTTGCTCAACGAAATCACCCTCCAGTTGAACGTCTACTTGTCGCTCAAGTCGACCCGTCTCAACACCTCGACGCTCCTTTCGTACATCTACCTCACCAACGATGACCTCACCCGCGAACCATCCTTCATCGTCACCCAGAAGGACCACCCGTACTCCATTCTCGTGGCATACACTGGTGGACTCCGAAAATTCGCATACTGCATTCTTCCCAACGAAATCGTCCAGCTTTTCGTCACATTCCTCCTTGATAACGATCCCATCAAGAAGGCCCGGCTCGTGGAATACTTTGGTGCTCCCGAGATCTCGCCGTTGACCCGTTCTACCGTCGAGACCTGTTTCAACCACAACTTGGTGCCGCGACTCAGACTTGTCTGCAACCGCACGAGGTACATTCTCCGCAAGGACGAGTCGCAGGAAGACACGCACCTCGAGTCTGCCCTCGGCGACAACTCGAGATCCACCGCTGCTACCTCCTCCGTTGCCGGCTCGGACGACATCACCGACAAAAAGAAGTACCAGGACGATTATCTCATCACTGTTGACAGCGACATCTACACCACCAACAACAAGCAGTTGCTCCAGACCATCGAGTTCTCCGATGACATGACGGGCCTCGACAAGTTCCCGCACAACCATATTGCATTCTACTCCAATGACTCCAACTTGTCGACGTTTGAAAACTCCATGGAAACTATCATTGACGCCAACGAAGGGTTGTTGGAAACATCGTACTCCCCGGCCCTCCTCAGACAGTTGCCCAACAAGGTTCAGGGCTTGATGTCCAACAACTCGTTGAACTTGTTCAAGAAGTTGAACTTCTACCAGTACATGTTGTCGTGCTACTGCAACGTCATCCCCGAAGGTGACTTCATCAACAATCACTACACCAACATCCTTGGGCTCAATTTGCTCAAGAGCTTCGAGAACATTGAGAACTTCAACAACCAGTTGAACACGGAAAACTCGTTGATCAGGGCCAAGTCCGAGGTCATTTTACGCCGTCAGGCATCGATGAAGTCGTTAGAGTTCTCGCTGCCTCTCGACGACCATCCGGCACGCCAGTCGCCGCCCAAGAACAGCATCTACACCAAGCCATTGTTGCGGAAACACAACTCGACGGCATCGGTAGCTTCAACCAAGTTCTCGATGTTTTCCATCTTCACCAGGAATGATGACGAAGACGAGAGCGATGAAGATGAAGAAAACGCCGGTTTCAACGGGAACCACAACCACGGACAATTATCGGCATACGACTCGTTGGGCGGTGCTGCCGACGACTACGAAGACAACGACGACTACTACTCGCTCTACTTGAAGTTGAACACCGACTACAACCAGGAGTTGTCGCTCTTCAACATGTTCATTCTCAAGTCGGTCAAGTTCAAGAACGAGGTGCTGAAGCGCTTCAAGAAGGCCACGTCGGGCAGTCGTACTGCTGGCAGCGGCGGTGCCGACGAAGAGAGCTTACTTGGAACGCCGCGCTTCTACCTGACACAGCACCACCACCATCAACCGGACTATAAAGTACGCGACGACCACTACGGTACCCACAGTCCGTACTACGACTCCATTAACGAAGACCCCAGCTACTTTGACCGTCATACATTCATGAACATCCATGCCCAGTACGAACACGACTTTGACAAGACCCTTGCATTCATCTACTTTTCACTTAATCTTCTTTCGATCTTCCTTGGGGGCATCTTGCTCGGCATCTCGTACTCAATCTCGGCCGTCAACGAACCCGGCTCCGACACCCAGTTCTTGATCGTCGACAACTTGGGGCTCATTATCATCTGGATCGTCGGCTTGCTTCTCTCGTTGATCTTCAACTTGATTTCCATCAACTTGATCTACCAGCGGTACCACCAAGCGCCGCTTTTCCATGCCCTGTGCACCTGGGGCGGCTTTATCATTGTTTCCATTTGTTGTCTCGGCTCCGCGTTGTTGGTTGTCGAGGGTTTATAATAGCATAATTAGTAATACATTAACATTCACATTTAATAATACATTAACAAAAAGACTTTTAAAATAGTAAAAATTTAGCCAAAAAGAAAGTCGATACAAAGACAGTGCTCATGGTTATGAAGACAGTATCGTTTCTGTCACTGCCTTATCTTATCTGCTTATCTTCCCCTCCCCACCACCCCTCCTTCACTTGCTTTATCTTGGCTGGTCGCGGTGGCAGAAAATGGTGAGAAAAATAAATCTCCTGGGGGTGAGTCGAACACCCGATCTCAAGATTACTTTGAGGAACTCATTACAGTCTCGCGCCTTAGCCAGCTTGGCCACCAAGAGGATTCGTGAAGTGAAAATATTTTGGCCTCTACACATGCAAGGTCGGAAACTAGGTAAATAGAATCAGAACTGAAGATATCAATGTTGGGGATACCTCCGGACCTTAAAAAAAGAACTTGAATCGTATGCTAAAGGTGGAACTGACTGCACAATACAATTACAAAGGGCAGGTTTCCATCTTTTTTGTTCCACCAATAATGTCCACCATGAGAACACAATTCTTTCACCATGATGGTATTCAAGGGGAATTATTCCAGGAGAATGTTTTTGGAAGATTCCCTAGGTAAAATTATAAGTAGCCAGAACTATTGTTTTGCCGTAATTCATTCGTTTAACAAGAATACTTGTTGTAGAAACCGTGATATTCGTAGCATGCCCATAGTTAAGGTAGTTGCACCCAAATACTGCAAAATCGTCCGTTATTTGCCGTAAAAAAATCTTAAAATTCCCAGCATCACCTTCAAGTTACTTAGATTCTTAAATTGCTCACAAAACACCGCTATCACTCCAGATAACCTGCTGCTTATCGAGAATTCTCCCCATAAAGCCAGAATCCACAGAGTCGTGCACCGCACAACCGCCGAAAAATTTAAAGATCGATCAATTTTACCACCAACAAACCTCCACCACACACCATGGAATCGCCGTTAAACCTCACCTTGGGCGCGCGCATGAGCGCGTACCTCACCACGTCGGACGATTACCGCAAGCAAAGAAAGAGAATCAACAAACGTTTGCTCAAGTTGCGTCACGAACTCGGTCTCATCACCAGAGACACCAAGAACTACCTGGAAAAGGAAAAGACATCGGCGCTCACGGCGCAGGAGTACGACTCCGACGAAAGATACGCATTGGTGCTTCTCTACACCGCGGAAAGAGACGTACTTTACGCTCTCGAGATCAAGAGTCTCATGGAAATCTCCAACGACAAACTGGCCTCGTACAAGAACCTCATGGTGTCCAAGATCAAGAAGGCGTTGTCGTTATCCAAGAAGCTTCTCGAGATTACCGCCAACGAAAAGAGCGACCTTAAAAGAATCGAGTTGTACATATACGCTGCGTTGATCCAGGGCCAACTTTCCATTGCCAAGAAGCAGTGGAGCTCAGCATTGAACGCATTCTCGGTCGCCAGATGTGCATTGGACTTCTTGTATGCGAAGTCCGATACCCAGAACGATGAAGAATCCCAATTCAACAAGACCTTGGTCACGGAATTGATCGACACCTTGGTCGACCCTTCCTTGAGTCTTGCCGTGTCGCAAGACGAAACCTCCACCACGTCCGACTTGAAGTCCCTTTCGCGCAAACACTGCCACGACGACAAGTTGCCATACTTACAGGGCGTGATCAAGACTCTTGAAAAGCTTGATGCCTCTTTTGTGGCCGAATTGTCCTCCTCGATCGAGTTGAAGAGAGTTGTTCAGTGGAGAGACCACGAATCAAACTTGTACAACGACGAGATTGCATTCAAGATCATGAAGTTGACCAATGACGACCAAACCAACTGGAAACAATACAACGACGCCAACGAGTTCGACCAATTGATAACTGGTTGGACCGAAGTGCTCGAGCTCCACAGGGCCGACGTCGAAAAGAATAACGACGATGATGACCTTGAAAAGGTCCAGGACAGGGCCATATTGTTGACGTACATCAACTACCACTTGTTGTTCACCAGATTGAAGAGAGATTTGTTAATCATCGACAACTTGAATGCTGCCAACTCCATCCAAAATAACAAAGATACCTACAGATTGTTGGGTGGAATTGTTTCCATAACACAGGAATTGAAGGACTTGCCCGGTGTTTACAACGACGAGGACTTGTACCAATCGTTGGAAAACTTGGAGAAGTACTACCAGGCCGAAAGGATACTCGTGTTGGCCGACTCGTTCAAGTACAACGGAAACTTTGCCGAGGCATTGAAACTTTACGGTTATGTCAACGAAGAGTTGTTGACTGTTGAAGAGAGATACTACAAGATCGACTCTTTCCCCTACGGAGTTACCAGCAACGAAGCCTTTGGCAAGTTCTATCAAGAACTCGAGAAGAAGGTCTTACAGGCACACATTTCGGCACAGTTCTCGCACGATTTAAGCGGAAAGGAAAGACTGTACGTGGTGGAGAACTTGGACAAGTACCCTTCGGGAGGATTGGCCCAGATTGCCAACATCAGCGCCGTTCCCCGTCTCCAGGCATTGTTGAGCAAGCCGGTGTTGTTCGATGTTGCATACAACTACATCAACTACGAAGGCAAGGCCAAGGCCACGGCCACGGCCACCCCATCAGCTGAAGCTGCTGCTTCGGGCGCCGAAGAAGAAAAGAAGAGAGGCGGGTTCTTTGGTATATTTGGTAGAAACTAAAAGTAAATAGGAATGAAACGTGTATCTATACCGAGAAGAAAATGTCGTTGGATGTTGCAGATCGGCGGATCGGCTCGTAAATTCTTGCTGCCAAAATGTCGCACTGACATTCACCTCAAATCTCGTAAACTTCAACATATGCTTGGCTGGGGAAATTGACGCCTAAGACCTACCGGAAAGTATGTCCAGCCAGGTTGGTATTGCTCTCAAGAGATTTCTTGCAACGTTGCCGGAAAAAATTGACTCTGAAGACCGTGCACACATCAACAAGGCGGTATTTCTGGGCCTCTACTATGCAGCTACCCAGAACGGACTCTTGCTGACGGGGCTTTTCCCCGAAATCACGCTCTACCGAGCCAGCTACAACGACTCCGAGGAGTTCTACAACGAGATTCTTGAACCAGACTTCCCGGCGGTTTACAAACAGATTCTACACTCGAAGTATTCCCATACTCCAGGACGGCCATGTTGCCGGGTGATACACAAGGACGAACCGGTGTACGAATGTTATGACTGTGCTCTTGGCGATGCAGGTATCATCTGTGTTGAATGCTTCAATGAGAAAGAACACGAAGATCACGACGTTTCGAGATACTTTGCTCTTGCTGATGATGAAGGTATCTGTGACTGTGGGGACGTGAACGCATTCAAACCGATGGATTGTTTGTGTGTGGAACCGGAGAGTGAACCGAAAGAATCAACCGAAATCAGTTTGATGGAACAATGGCTCCGTGAAACTATCCAGGTCTGTCTTGACTATATTTTGGACGTTTCCAACTTTGCTGTACAGAGACTACCATACATTTACAACAATCTCAACAGCAGTTCGACATTTACTTCGCAAACGTTATCGGATCTTAGTAATCTCGAATTTGCTCAGTATGAAAAGCCTGCTGGAAAGGAATCTACTGGCTCGACCTGGTATTTGATGGTTTGGAACGATCTGTACGACTCTTTTGATAAAGCAAAAGAAGCCATTATGAACGCCACCGACATTTCGGAGCAAATCATACAACGCACAGTCGAGGCCCTATTGGATACGGATGGAAGATACGTCATTGAAGTGGCCAATGACTTTCGATTATTGCTTGAATCCCAGGAGAGAGCCCGGAATGGAGGTCTAGTAACCACTATCATGAGCAAGAAAGAATATTGTCGAGAATTGGTGGCATTTGAAGTCTTGCGCTGGCTTTTTGAAACTTCACAATCGGTAAACAACCAATTCCGTGACTTGACAGGAAGGATTTTGGCTGAGGAGCTTCTTGTTCATGATTTCGAGTTCCTGAAACAGATTCCGTCCGAGCTATTCACTGAAAGCAAAACAGTTCTCTTTGAGAATGGACTTCCTCGCAATGGCCAGTTGATCAATGGCGTTCCAATAACTTGTCACGACACGGATCCAGTCTCGTTCAATCTTGATAACTCCGAGTCATTAGCGAACTCCAGAATACAATTTTTGTTGACGTTTTTCGTCAGGTTTCCTATTCCTGAGAGAATATTGCTTGAAAGAGTACTTATACCACCCTTAGTGGTAGAGCCGGAGTTGAAAGTTGCTTTCGCAAGGCAATACTTGGAGATCTACCCCAATTTCATGGCAGTTTTAGCCATAGATAAAACCCGTGATCCTGATTACGGTTCGGACATCTCTGCTCAGATATTCAAAAGTCCAGAAATTGTACAGGAGTTGTTGGCAACAGATAAACTTCGTTACATTTTGGGGCCAGTGACAAGAATGACCCAACAGTATTTTGCAGCCGATAGAAAATCGAAACGAATCCAAGCAGGGCGTGAAACAACCAGGACATCTATTGATAGAGGAATCAAAGATTTGCTCTGTTTCTCACAAGAGAAATTGGCCAGCACTGAACGTTGCAAGTTTCTTGCCAGAGACAATTTTATCATGGTGGTTGAATTCCTTCGCAACTTTGAACACAGTTGGTTGTTACAACGAAACAGAAGAGAAATCAGCGAAGAGAGCGAGAAGGGATTCCACTTTCTTTTTGCAGCTACTATTCTTAATATTGCCCGGAATGTAGCTTCGGCCCTGGACGATATCGAGGAATCAAAACTGGCATATTTGAGCCTCTTGCATTATTTATTGGAAAGGGAAACTCCGTCCGGTTTTCGGGTTTCTCACGACACAGTTACCTTTGTCAATTGCTTGAACTCGTTATTGTCTTTATTTATCCAGCGGCATGGGTTTACTGAGCTTGAATCCAGTTTGCAAGACTTGGTTCGACCCTTTACTAGTATTTCTGGCATTTCCTTGAGAAGTATTGTGCTAGAGTCACAAATCAAAGTAGGATTTTGGAGTGATGGTGGAAAGTTGGCAACAAGACAGGCAACGGTGTATCTCGATACGTTTATGAGAGACTTGGGATTTGCAAGAGATTTCCACTTGAACCAAATTGCAGTCGTGGTTGATGCTCCCGAACCCACGTTACTCCATTTCCTTGCAATGTGGGAACTATACGGTTGGTATTTGGGACACACGAGACACGACGAGACCGTATATGGAGACAAGTTTGCCTTAATCAGTGCCAGGTTCATAATTTTTCTATACAATTTGGTTACCAACAGGAGCAGTTTTGGGCAAAGTGAACAGGAGATTCGTGTGCATGGGGCAAAGATCGGTATGAGTGTGGCGATGGTCAGCGGGCCCAAGCTGGAGATCGAGTTGCGGCAAACGTTGAGCTCCAATTTCAGTGGAATGGTGGAATTACGAGATATTTTGCAGACCATTGCAGATTACGAACCCGATTCCGGAAAGTATAAGCTCCGAGTTGAGCATGCAGAAGTGACCGATCCGCTCCACTTGTCCACGGACTGGAACAGCTTTGAAGAGCTTTCCCAGTCGTTGATCAAGTACATTGCGACGGGCAGGAATATCCGGGAGGACGAGGTGGTGTTATCGCCGCAGATCGCCGGCTGTGGTTCCAAATTGGTAAATAGAAACATGGCGAGATTTACAAACAGTCCCGGCTTTGGCAGAATGTTGTGTTTGTTCTTGGAGGTGGCGGTGGAGACGGGCGAGGCGAGGTATCTTGGCCAGTTGTTGCACCTAATCCATGCTGTATTGGATATCGGTGGATATACCGAGGACAATCTTGCCGGTGCCAAGCATTACTTGAGCGTTATAGCACGCAAGAACGGCTGGATCGCAGCCAAGGCAGGATACTTGGAGAAACGGATGGACCAAAAAGGGTTGCACCAGACATTGCCTAATTGAGGAATAAACCTGGAACAAGTCACGTGCCCAATGGTGGAGACGGTTAAAGAAACGACCCATGGCGTAATTCTTGTCAGATTTCTTGTGTAGCAGCAGATATTCAAACACTATAGAGCGAAACACGAAAGCAGCACTTTATAAAACCAAACTAGAACGGTTGTTGTTCCTTAGCTAGACCCATTTCGTGTACTTTCCATATTCAGGCATTAAATTTATCACCAAACAAATCTCATTTCGCAGTTAACACTTGTCATTTATCCACCATGAAACAGAAAGGCTCACTACTCACGCTCGTGGTGTGTGTGTTGGGCTTGTACGGATCGTTTCTCTCGTGGTCCGTGCTCCAGGAACGGATCAACACCAAGCCGTACGGCGTGACCGCGCTCGGCGAGCCCGTGTACTACAAGGCGCCGCTCGTCATCGCCATCGTCCAGGCGTTGTTTGCTGGTGCTGTGGGCTTCGTGTACTGTGTTGTCGGTACGAAGAAGAGTCCGTTTGCGGTGTTTGGTGGCGAGGACGCGGCGCTGTACTGGCGCACGTTTGGCGTCATTGCCGTGACGTCGTCGTTGTCGGCTCCGTTGGGCTACCAGTCGTTGAAACACGTCGACTACTTGGCGTACCTCTTGGCCAAGTCGTGCAAGCTCATTCCGGTGATGTTGGTGCATCTGGCGTTGTACAGGACACGCTTCCCCATGTACAAGTATGTGGTTGCGTCGCTGGTGACGTTTGGCGTCGCTGTTTTTACCGTGGCGCACACGGCGACGTCGAAAACGAGCATCAACGACGGCCAGACCGCCCTAGGCATGGCCCAGTTGGTGGGCTCGATGTTGTTGGACGGCTTGACCAACTCGACCCAGGACCAGTTGTTCAGACGGCCCGGTTCGAAGGTCTCGGGAGCGTCGTTGATGTGTATTCTCAACGTGATGATGTGTGTGTTGACCGCGGCGTACGCGTTGGTGTTTGCGTACGACAGCGAGTTTGTGTACACGGCGCGGTTTGTCCAGGAGTATCCCGGGGTTGTGGTGAACATCTTGGCGTTTGCGGTGTTTGGGGCAGTGGGCCAGGTGTTTGTGTTTGTGATCTTGGAGAAGTTCGACCTGTTGGTGTTGATCACGGCGACGGTGACGAGAAAGATGATCAGCATGATGTTGAGTGTGGTGTTGTTTGGGCACTACTTGAACAGCTGGCAGTGGTGCGGTGTGGGGTTGGTGTTTGGAGGGATAGGATATGAAGCAGTGGTGAAGGGGCGGAAAGAAAAGAAGGAATAGGGTGAAAGAAAGAAAGAAAGAGAAGAGAAGAGAAACGCCATTATAGAATAATCCCTCTGAACAAGAGACTCTACCACCACCAAGCCTCGACTGAGAACTCTGGAGATGTAGATAGCATTTGCATAGAAAAGTATTAATGTATTGATAAGAAGAAACGGTGTAGGAACGGTGAGGAAACAAGAGAGCGAAGAGAAACAGATCGATACGAAGAGAATAAAGAGAGAATGAATGTCAGCAAAAACGGAAAGCTTACGAGAATGAAGGGAGAGCATCAACTGAGAGAAGATAAACATGGCGATAAGTATAAAGAGAAAGAAACGGTAGATAACCAGCCGAGCTTCAACAGAGTGATACTAAGAAAGATAGATAGTTGAGGATGAGAGAAACACTCTGAGAACGTAAGTAGAAAGTGGCAGAGATAAAGAGAATGAATTGAGAGAACCGCATGAGACTAAAGGAGAGAAAGAACGAGAATTAGAGATGATACTGAGAAGTTGTAGTGAATGTCAGAGAATATCAGAGAATGTTGCTTGAGAACAAGAACTAGAAGCTTAAGACAGAGAAGAAAAAGGTAAGAAAAGAAGTATAGAGAATTACAGAGAATTACATAGCTCAGGTACAAAGTTATACATAACCGAGCGCATAATTATAAAGCTTACTACCGCACATTAGAGCTGAAACTAATTGTAGAGCAGAGCTGAATGGCTGATCGAAGTCTGGATGTAGAGCAGTTGTCGCTGAATGTTCGTTTGGACATTTTGTTCTTCTTTCTTCTCTCGTTCTTCTTTCTTCTTGTTTCTCTCACTTCTTTCTCTCACTTTTCTGCTTGTCTTTCGCACTGATAAAGATCAACATTCACCTCCACTACGCCTCCCACTGGCACTGGCTGATACTGCCTTTTGACACTGTTGATAGTAGATATCGGATATTGGTAACTGCTAGCGCTGCAACATCTTGATACACACACCACTAAAGCACAGCATACTACAACGCTACTCCACACCAAGCTGAACCACCACAGCCACCATCACCACAATTCTCCCTTCACCCTTCACACCTCACACCATGTCATTTCTCTCTCTCGTTCCCAAAGCCTTCTGTTCCCTCACACTCACATGGGCCCTCTGGGTGTATCTCCACGAGATCTGCGCCGTGGCGCTCCACCAGCGGCCCGTCACCGCGTTCGTGCTCGGCTCCGTCGCCACCGCCCTCTACGCCATCAGCATCTACACGTACGTCCAGGTGATCGCAGTGGGTCCCGGCTCTCCGCTTGACTACGAACAACTCCACATCTCCAACCTCCGCCTGTTGGAGCCCACACACACCGCCAATCCGTACGAAACGGTCCCGCCAGCACCGGCCGACATCGCCAGAGAAGCGCCGCCGACAGAATACTTCACCTCCCACACACTCACCGCCGCCACGGGCTACCGCTACTGCACCAAGTGCTCGGTCTGGAAACCCGACCGCACCCACCACTGCTCGTCGTCGGGGAAATGCATCTTGAAGATGGACCACTACTGCCCGTGGTTCTCGACATGTATTGGCTTCTTTAACCACAAGCTCTTTGTCCAGCTCCTCTTCTACGTGTGCTGGTACAGCACCCTCATGTACGTCAGCGCCCTGGTGGTGCTCTGGCACTTCTTCACCCGCGAAGAGTACTTGAAAAAAACGCTCTCCGTCAACCTCGTGGTGCTCTTTGTGCTCGGCATCTCGTTCTCCATTGCCCTCGCCTTCTTCTCCGGCTTCCTGGCCTACCTCGTGTTGCAGAACAAGACCACCATCGAGTTCCAGGACTCGAGAACTAACTTCAACGGCTCGTTCCGCTACGAATTCGACGCCGACGGCAAGAAAAAGAAGCTCGGCAACATCTACGACTTGGGCTACCGCCGCAACTGGGCCGCGGTCATGGGACCATCGTGGTACACCTGGTTGTTGCCGGTAACAGTGACAAACCGCTCCATCCACGCCAAATTCAACAACGGCGTCAACTTCGACGTCAATCCCGAGGTCTACGACAAGTGGAGACAGAGTGTCGACTTGCAGGAACGCATGAACCACCAGTTGGCCGAGTATAAGCGTCGCAACCGCAGCCAACTGAACCTGAATCCGTGAGAAGAGAGATTACCGTTTAGAACAAGCCAGTAGGTTTTGTTTCTGGGTTACTGTCTGGCTCCACTCTCTGACCTCACGCCCCCTCATTATGGATATTTATAGTTGAATCCGTTCGACAAACTCAAAGACAATTGGTATTGTAGAGAATAGTGTTGGGGTCCTCAGTATAATATGATATGTTAACTATTGCGGTCCTGGTGCTTTTTGTTATTTCTAAAATTGATCCAAATAGGCCATTTTCTGTGAGAAAAGTAACAGAAATGTACAATTCACATACAAGAATCTAGGTTTCCAAAGTAATGTCTGATTTGACGGTGTTTTGAGCCGTTTATCAGAGCCTTAAACTAGTAATATCGTTACTGCATATAGGTTATGTGATGTTATGTACTGCGGTCCAGTGGTTGTGTTAATGAAAAAACGGAGATGGAACAGATTATTTACCAAAAAACTAGAGAAAACTGTACAAAAGCTGGTAGTGGTAACATGATGTAACTTAAGTTGATACCGTTTTGTTTCCTCTGACTTTGACGGCTCTTTTGTTGCCAAAACCGTCGTTTGTGCCCATTGGAGAGTGCTGGCTGTCCTGTATAGAATAAATGGATATTTCTTGTATATAGTCAATGAAAATTCAACCTGCACACACGTTTTGCTTGTCTGCAGTCCCCCAATCTCCTTAACTTTTCAATTCCAATAATCAAACCTTCCACCACAACAATGTACACACAGCTTCCGTTTGACGAGCTCAAGGTCGATGCGACCCAGAAGAAGCGGATTGCGTACTTCTACGACGCCGACATCGGCAACTACGCGTACGGCGCCGGGCACCCGATGAAGCCGCACCGGATAAGAATGGCACACTCGCTCATCATGAACTACGGGTTGTACAAGAAGATGGAGATCTACCGGGCAAAACCGGCCACCAAGCAGGAGATGTGCCAGTTCCACACCGACGAATACATCGACTTCCTTTCGCGGGTCACGCCCGACAACTTGGACATGTTTGCCAAGGAACAGATCAAGTTCAACGTCGGCGACGACTGTCCGGTGTTCGACGGGTTGTTTGAGTACTGTGGGATCTCGGGCGGTGGCTCCATGGAGGGAGCAGCACGGTTGAACCGTGGAAAGTGCGATATTGCCATCAACTACGCCGGAGGATTGCACCACGCCAAGAAGAGCGAGGCGTCGGGCTTCTGCTACTTGAACGACATCGTGTTGGGCATCATCGAGTTGTTGCGGTACCATCCGCGTGTGTTGTACATCGACATCGATGTGCACCACGGAGACGGGGTCGAAGAGGCGTTCTACACCACCGACAGAGTCATGACCTGTTCGTTCCACAAGTACGGCGAGTTCTTCCCCGGAACCGGTGAGTTGCGTGATATCGGTGTGGGCAAGGGCAAGTATCACTCCATCAACGTGCCCTTGCGGGACGGGATCGACGACGCTACCTACAAGCTGGTGTTTGAGCCGTTGATCTCGAAAATCGTTGAATGGTACCAGCCCTCGGCCATCGTGCTCCAGTGTGGAGGCGACTCGCTCTCGGGCGACCGTTTGGGATGCTTCAACTTGTCGATGAAGGGCCATGCCAACTGTATCAACTTTGTCAAGAGCTTCAACATCCCGTTGATGGTGGTTGGCGGCGGTGGCTACACCATGAGAAACGTGGCGCGGACGTGGGCCTACGAAGCCGGGTTGTTGAACGACGTGATCTTGCCGAGCGAGCTTCCGTACAACGAGTACTACGAGTACTACGGGCCCGACTACAAGTTGGACGTGAGACTGTCGAACATGTACAACGCCAACTCGCCCGAGTTCTTGAACAAGATCTTGACGAGTATCTTGACCAACTTGGAAAACACCAAACATGCTCCGTCGGTGCAGATGCACGATGTGCCCAACGACGCCGAGGACTTGGGAGACGTTGATGAAGACACGGTGGAAGCCATCGACACCAAGGGCGGATCGCAGCAGGCCCGGGACGAACAGATTGTGCCCGACAACGAGTTTTACGACGACGACGACAAGGATATTGGCGAACGTAACGTTGCGTTGACGGCGGAGGAGGCACGTGAGATCGACGAGATCAACGAGGAGGAGAAGAAGCCAGAACAGACCGAGAACGGAGCTACCGTATGATAGTGATTAGAATGAATAAAAGAAAGAAAGAAAAGGAAAGAGAAATGGGAATGGGAATGGAGAACTCTTGATGGTACGAGGGTCTGGAGAGAGGATTCTGTGTAGTTCCAGTGAAGAGAAGAGAGATGTAGAGAAGAGAGAAGGAAGAAGATTGGAGATCCAGAGGTGTTTAAGAAGTAGCAGAGATCAGTAATGCGTAGTGACAGTGAGCAGAGAGTGAACAGACAGTGAACAGGAGACAAAACGGTAGAAAGAAAGAGAGCACCAGAAGGAAACAAGAAAGAAACCACGAGATCTCATGAAAGTGATGTTATAAAGAGACAGGTCTTAAGTAAGAGCGGTCTAAAGTAAGAGCGGTCTAAAGTAGAGAGCTCAATGTAGAGAAACAGAAAGCAGAAAACAGGGTTCCAAAGATATAAAAGAACAGAACGATGAACATCATGTGCATATTGAACCGTCCACAAATGGTACCATAATGACGCGATGGCCGGTACCGGCGAGTGGGGCCATAGAAGTCACTGGCGAAGTTCGTTCGCACTCGCTACGTTTTGCACTGGCGACGCTTTTCTCTCGCTAAGTTCACAACATCTGTCGCTAAGTTCGCGCACTTTCTCGCACTTTGTCGCACTTTGTCGCTAAATTTCCCCATTTCCCGCTATCTTGGCGCCAGCTCTCGCTGACCCTGGCGCTAAGCACCCGCGCGCACTCGCCGCCCGCACTTTTCACACCTGATAATTATCATCACCACCACCTGACCCTGCTATGTTCCGCCGGCACCTCCGCCTCCGTCCCCTCCAGCTCCAGCTCCAGCTCCACCGTACGCTTGCCACGCCGCCCATGCCGCTAGAAATCCGCCCCTGCACCGCGCTCAACAACTCCACCGCGCCCGACTTCCTCGGCAGCCCGCACCTGAAGCTCTACGACTTGGTGTGGCCACGGCCGCCGCAGAACATCTACGTGGTCAAGAAGCCGTGGAACGACGAGATCAGGGCCGCCATGGTGCTGTTCATGGCGTTTGTCCACGAAAAGTACCCCGAGGTCAACGTCATCGTCTCCAAGGACGTCGCCGACGAGTTGCAGCACGCCGAACTCGCCCACAGCACCGTCCACGCGGTGTACACCGGTTCGCTCGCCGACATCGTCGCCAAGACAGACTTGATTGTCACTCTCGGCGGCGACGGCACCATTTTGCGCGCGGTGCTGGCGTTTTCCAACGCCTGGGTGCCTCCGGTGCTCTCGTTTGCCATGGGAACGTTGGGTTTCTTGCTTCCGTTCGACTTTGCCCACTTCCACGAGACGTTTGCCATGGTGTACGAGTCACGGGCCAAGGTTCTCCACCGGAACCGGCTCGAATGCCATGTTGTCCGCCGCGAAGACCGGGAAACCACGCCTTCTCCGGCTTCTCCAAGTGCTAGTTTGCCAGACAACTCCGAGTTGAAACTCGCGTACCAGAAAGCCCACTACCAGCACAACCACTCGATGGTGCACGCCATGAACGACATCTCGCTCCACCGCGGCAGCCAGCCCAACTTGACCTCGCTCGACATCTTCATCGACAACGAGTTTCTCACCACCACCACCGCAGACGGAATCGTGTTCTCGACGCCCACGGGCTCCACGGCATACTCGCTCTCCGCCGGCGGCTCCATCACCCACCCGTTGGTGCCATGTATCCTCTTGACGCCCATCTGTCCCCGTTCGCTCTCGTTCCGCCCGCTTATCCTTCCGTCTACGTCCCACATCACCATCCAGCTCACGGACCTGAACCGCAACAACGCCATCAAGCTCAACATCGACGGTATCCCGCAGACGGACTTGTACCCAGGAGACCAGATCCACGTCGTTTCCGAGGCCGGTACCATCTACATTCCGGGGAAACACGCCCCACCGTCGCTCCTCGCGCAGCGCTCCGAGTACGACACCGTGATGCAGCCGGGCCGGATCCTGGGCACCCATAAGGGCATCTGGTGTGTTGCCCGCAGCCAGAACGACTGGACCAAGGACATCAACGAGTTGTTGGGGTTCAATAGTTCGTTTACCAAAAAGGAGAGCAAGATGTAGAGAAACTAGAAGACATAATTAGAAGAGAAGAGAGGAGATGAAGAGAAAAGAAGAAGAGCTGCGCTCAGAATCAAACCACCATGAAGTAACCACGACGAATGATAAACGAATGATGATAAAGAAACTCAAAGTAAAGAATCACAAACTATCGCCAGTTTTGCTTCACTTGTACCAGTGTATGATTGCAGATCTAAACAAAAAAGTTGCAGATCTGTGAATCAATGGTGTTCTAAAGATTGTCACAGTCACCGGGGCCGTAATGGACTAGATGTAAATATGATGTATGAGAAATGAATATCAAGAGAATAATTGTCAAGGAATGAATATCTACGTGTGGAGAAACGGGGAACAAGCACACCAGAAACCCCAATCCGTTCACGCCAACCGAGAAATGTAAAGATCAAGAAGGAACTAGTAACGAGATTAGGTTTGACAAGGATGAAGATCAAGAAAAGAAATGGGGACTAGAAATCCGAATGTCGGTAGCCGGAACGGAGATGGGAGAAGAGTGGTGTTAGAAGAATATAAGAACAAGACCGGTTTTATTCTGTGAGTTCTGTTACACCTAATAATAAAAGACTCCGGGGAGCATGAACAAAGCGTGGAAGCGTAAGACTTTAGAAAGAATGGAAATAAACGGAACGATTTGCAGATGCAGATATTGTATAATACGTTAATTTATCACTGAATACTTGTATTGTAATTGAATCAGAAGCGAGGAATAAGAAGCGAGGAATCAGAAACGGCGGCGGTTGTTTGTCAATTAGAATATCTGTGAACTTATGGTGTGTCGGATATACGATTCTGTCGCCTGTGGATATGGCAATATCAAGCACTGGGGAATGGCCTCAGTTTGTGTGTGGAGGCAACTGTTGGATTCTCAGCGGAAGTCCATTTATGGTCCCGTTTCCTTTTTAATAAACTGTTGAAGTTTTCTTTTTTGCAGCCATCGTTTTTGTAACAGAATAGAACTTGCGGGTTTAGCTACAAGATAACGATGGAGTCTCCGGGGTGTTGGTGTCGGTGGAGTGTCAGTGTCAGTGGAGTGTCAGTGTCGGTGGAGTGTCTCAGTCTCATTGACAGTGTCTTATTGACAGTGTCTCACTCTGACTCTCAGTCTCAGTCTCAGTCTCAGTTTCATTATCATTGTCTCACTCTCACATCTTAACTGACAGTGAGACCACTCTCACTGTCTCAGTCTCAGTCCTGTCTCTCTTGTCTCAGTCTCACTCTCAGTCTCACTCTCAGTCTCACTTTCTGTCTCTGTCTCAGTCTCAGTCTCAGTCTCAGTCTCAGTCTCAGTCTCAGTCTCAGTCAGTCTCAGTCTCAGTCAGTCTCAGTCTCAGTCAGTCTCAGTCAGTCTCAGTCAGTCTCAGTCAGTCTCGCATCTCAACTGACAGTGAGACCAATCTCACTGTCTCAGTCTCAGTCTCGTTTTCTGTCTCTTGTCTCAGTCTCAGTCTCACTTTCTGTCTCATTTCTGTCTCATCTGGTCATCTGTCTCACCAGGACGCACTCCTGCAGTCATCAACCGGTTTACGGGGCGGAGCCGCACCCCGCCTGCAGGCAAGATAGATGATCTCACATGCAGTATGACAGAAAAAAACACGGGGTGCCACGCGAAAAAAAAAATCCCGAGCCAGGCGCCATGGAATTGCACCCCGTAAACCCAATTGTGGCCCAGGCCAGCAACCGGCCGCCCAGGGCGGCCGGACAACATACACTGTACACTATACACCACACACTACACACTACACTAAACCCATACATTCTATCTGTGCTGTTGCCGCCCAAAGACGGGGTGCGGTCGCCAGATATTTTGTAGCCTTATTTCGCGTAAAAAATAATCCTGGCAATTTTTCGCTCTTAAAAGAACCGTTACTCGTCGATTTTTACATCTCCAAAAAACATGATGTCCAAGTTGAACAGGTCGCTCCATCCGCACGTCCACGCGGAGATCGTGCCCCATCCGGGCCCGCTTGTGATGCAGGGCCAATTGCCGCCGCCGCCCCCACCGCCCGGCCAGCAGCAGCCGCCGCCACCGCCGCCGCCCCAGCAGCAACCCACCACGTCCAACGTCCTCAGCGACACCACGGCCGCTACGTGGCTCGCTATTGGCTCGCTCGCCGAGTCGTTGGGCGACCTGGAGAAGGCGTTGGCCGCGTACGACGCGGCGTTGCGCCACGCGCCCAACTCCGCCGACGCCCTCGTCAAGCTCGCCAACGTGTACCGGTCCAAGGACGTGTTCTTCAAGGCGGCCGAGTTGTATGAGCAGGCGCTCAACTTCCACCCCGAGAGCGGCGACACCTGGGGCCTCTTGGGCCACTGCTACTTGATGTTGGACGACTTGCAGCGGGCGTACGCCGCGTACCAGCGCGCGTTGTACTACCTCGACAACCCCAACGTGCCCAAGCTCTGGCACGGCATCGGCATCTTGTACGACCGCTACGGGCTGTTGGAGTACGCCGAGGAGGCGTTTGTGCGTGTGCTCGAGCTCGACCCGCAGTTTGACAAGCTGAACGAGATCTACTTCCGGTTGGGGATCATCTACAAGCACCAGGGCAAGTTGCAGCTGGCGCTCGAGTGTTTCCAGTACATCTTGGGGTCGCCGCCGCATCCGTTGACCCAGCCGGACGTGTGGTTCCAGATCGGGCTGGTGTTGGAGCAGCAGAAGGACTGGGCCGGTGCCCGCGACGCCTACGAGAAGGTGTTGCAGGTGAATCCGCAGCACGCGAAAGTGTTGCAGCAGTTGGGGTGTTTGTACTCGCAGGGTGACGCGGGGGCAACAGGGGGTGCAAATGCTGCAAATTCTGCAACAGGGGGTGCAAATGGTGCAGGGGGTGCAGGGGGTGCAACGGTCGGAGGTGCAGGGGGTGCGATCGGAGGTGCAGGGGGTGCAACGGCCGCCGCTGCAAGCGCCAACTCCGGCGGCTTCCACGACCTCAACCTCGCCCTCAAGTACCTCACGCAGTCGCTAGAAATCGACCAGAGCGACGCCCACTCGTGGTACTACCTCGGGCGCGTCCACATGATCCGCGGCGACTTCAACGCCGCATACGAGGCGTTCCAGCAGGCCGTCAACCGCGACTCGCGCAACCCCACCTTCTGGTGCAGCATCGGCGTGCTCTACTACCAGATCTCCCAGTACCGCGACGCCCTCGACGCATACACCCGCGCCATCCGCTTGAACCCCTACATCTCCGAGGTGTGGTACGACTTGGGCACGCTCTACGAGACCTGCAACAACCAGATCTCCGACGCGCTCGACGCATACCGCCAGGCCGAGCGCCTCGACCCGGGCAACCCCCACATCAAGGCGCGCTTGGACCAGTTGCTCCAGTACCAGCAGGAGGGCAACACCCACCCGCCACAGCCGCCGCCGGTGTCGCAGCAGCCGCGCTTGCCGCAGGGCATGGTGTTGGAGAGCAACCAGCAGCAGCCTCCGCAGCAGTTGCAGCAACCGCAGCAGCAGCAACAACAGCAACAGCCGCAGCTCCAGCCGCCCCAGCACCACCAGCCGCCGCCCCCACATCCTGTCCAGGTTATTCCCCAGCTCAAGGAGACGCCCAAGCGCGAGCTTGACGAAAAGATCGACTCGAGACTGAAGAAACCCAAGGAAGGCTTGAGCTCGTTGATGAATGCGGCTGCGGCCGCGGCTGCAGCCTCGGGTCCCGTTGCGGTAGCGGTTCCGGCGCCGGCACCAGTTCCCGTTCCGGCGGTGACTGTACCTGCCCAACCAGCAGTTCTGCAAGTTGCAGTTCCGCCAGTTGCAGCTCCCGTAGCAGTTGCAGCTCCGCCAGTTGCAGCTCCGCCGGTTGCAGTTCCCGGTGCGGTTCCTGGAAATGCGGCTCCTGCACCTCCAGCCGCACCACCTGCAGCGCCCCAAACTGCAGTTCCACAAGTCGCAGCCGCACCCGTTGCCGTCCCTGCGCCAGCACCGGCGGCCGTGCTCACTCCGGCAACTCCATCCGAACCATCGCCGCCAGCCGCAGCCGCAGCCGCTGCACCTGCGCCAGAACCGGTCTCGTCCGAACAAACCCCGGGCCCCGCCCCCACTCCCTCCACCGCTGCGGCGTCCGTTCCCACGCCGCCGGTCTCGGCATCGCCGCTGAATGCCGGCCTGGGCCCCGCCCTGGCCACCGGCGTGTCGCCTGCTGAATCAGCGTCGCCTGCCCCAGCACCAGCACCCGCCGCGGCTGAACCGTCTGCCGTTCCCCAATTCTCCGCCAACGTCAACGACGACGACGAAGAAGAACCAAAGAAAACCGAGGCCGTCGAGCCGCCGTTGAGAAAGGTGGACGAGGACGAAAACTACGATGATTGATCGTGCGTAATATATGTAAATTAGTGTGTACAGAGTGAGTAGTGAACAGAGTTGTCAAGTGAGTTCTAGCAGTGAAGTTGCAGCATTTTAAAGTTTTTTTTACTTTTTGCAGCCAAACCAATTATGGAAAATGTTTTCAGTAACAAAGCTCTCCAATACAGCAACACCAACACCAACACAACAGCAGTGTTCTGAAAACGGTAGCATCTGCGTAGACAAAGTATATGCTAAAAGTAAAAGCGTACTGTGACATGAATAAAGGCGGAACAGCACGAATCTCGTGCAAGACATATATGTAGACATACATGTACACCTTCAGTTGTATGTGTGCAACTGTTGGGCAACACGTTCAGAAAGCACAAAGTTTCCTTCCAAAGCACATTTCTATCACTTTCAGCAACAGGTGTTATACTCAGTTATAGCTGGTTTCAGTGCTATCTATACGGTTCTGTATCTTGTTTTTTCTGCTTCCTGAAAGCAACTGGTCTTATATCAGTTCGTAATCATCACAGAGCTTATTTGTTAGTGAATGAATCAGTATTTCTTCTTCTCCTCATCTATTCGGGATAACTGCCCGGGACACGGAACCACGACATCAAACCCTCGGGTTCGGGCTTCTTTCTCTCGCGCTCAATACACACAATCGACAACTGCTGCGCCTTCTTGTAGCTGAAATACAAGTTGACCAAGTCTTTGGCAATCACCGCTGCCACCAAGCCGCCAATGTTGCTCACCAACATCTGTTTCTCCGGCAAAAGACCCGGCAACACCCTGGAAACCCACGAAACAAGCCCGCTGCCGATGCTCGACGCCACAAACGGCCACACCACCGTCGTCACCATGCGCACCGTTCGCGAGTCCGTGAGGAGCGTCGACGAGTAGTCGTGCCCGAGACACGCCTTGAACCGGTAGTACCACGACTTGACGCAGCACCGCCACCAGTTCCACACGAGGTGCTGCTTCGTGAGCGCCTGCACGAGCACAAGGCGCTGCTTGAGTCGGTTGGGGTGCTGGGCCACGATCTGGGCCCAGAGCGACGCATACGCCGCCAGGAGCATGCCGCGCTCGTTGTTGAGCTCCTCCAAGCGGTCCACGTCGTGGAGCGGCAACGTGTTGGAGATGACACGCGGCCGGGCCGCAAGACAGAGCAGGAAATGAGCTTGGTTGAACGTGAGCCGGAAGAACACGTCGTAGAGCCACCGCAACGGCACGAGCATGCCGATGATATTGGGGGTTTTCCAGATATCGATGTCTTTCCAGCGCTTGTTGGCCAACTCACGGACCAACAGATGGTCTCCCAACAGCGAGATGTACGCATCGATCATCAACTCGGCCACAAACGCCTCCAGACTCGCGAAACACCCAAGAATCGACGAGGACCGCATCTTGTAGAGAAGAATGGGAAGCGCCGGGATGCGCAGGAACTTGAACGGGTCCACGAGCCCCTTAAACACGGCCTGCTCGAGGTTGTCGATGACGAGATCGTTGACGTTGCCGAAAATCATCTGCATGAGATTCTTGGAGGGCAACCGCAGCAGCGCCCGGGGCCCGTTCCGCGTGAGCATCTGCACCAACAACGGGCCCGGCACCAAGCGTTCCATCATCTTGATGCCACACGACGTTAGCGAAAGGTAGCCCACCGAAACGAGGCCGGTAGCGGCCGCCGTCACCGCAAAACTGAACGCTCCGTACTGGAGCACCTGTTTCAACGCCAACCGTACGTTTCCGACAAAGCTGAGCACTCCCAGCCGCCGCATGCTGAACACCACGTCCTGTTTACACTGCGGACACGGCGCTATGACCAACGCAACGTTGGCGAAGTTGCGGCTCATGGGACGCCGCCGTTCACGAACATCGTCATCTTCAGACGCCGTGGCGCCGCCGTCACGCCCCAAACTCACCGCCAACTCCTCCACGCTGCCGGGAAGCGTGAGGTTGACGGCCCACCGCATCAGCGGCGCTGTTTCGCCGTCGTGGGACTCCACTACCTGGAGCTTGTCGGCGGGAAGCGACGAAAACCACTCGTTGAGACACTTGCGGTGGCACTCCACCGAACACGTGCATGGCAGCACAAAGTCCGACGAATCGGCCACCGTTCCGAACGGCGGGATGTCTGTTTCGTCTCCTAGACAGAAACAGCACGTAGGCATGACCGGGGGGTCTTTTGGTTATGGAGGTAAAATGGGCTAAATTGGGTGGGGAAAAACCGGGGGAAAGCGTGTGCTGTGTTGAGCAAAGCTTGCTGTACGTATTGTGCAATATATGGGCCTCTACCACGAATGTACGGTGTTGGGCCAGGAAGAGTGTGGTGGGAGCTGGGGAATCGTGTGCCGCGATTGATATGTGGAGGGAGGTCATGTGATTTAATATGCACGTGATATTGCTATGTAAGAATTTACCTATTAGTCGCGTGACTTTACACGTGACTTATACCAAGTCAAGACCCACAGCCAAGTGATACAACCGGGCATCGACAGTACAGCCTTCTGTCTCGATCAAGCGCTCCAATTCGTGGACCAAGCCCTTCAAAGGCAAGGTGAACGTCTCTATAAACTCGCCGTCTTCAAGTTGCGGCACGACATCCTGGTTTCTGGGCTCGTTCAAGTCGACATCGACATACGCCAACACCATGCTGGCATTGGTGAGTCCCGGATCGCTGAAAATGTCGGGCGAGTGTCTTCTGAACGTGCCATGGTAGCCTGTCTCCTCGTGGAGCTCACGGACGGCGGTGCTGGCAATGGACTCGCCCTTATCGATAAGCCCAGCAGGAAGCTCGATCACCACTTTCTCAGTCGGAGGCCGGAACTGCTTCACCAAAACCACCCGGGGATCCTGGTTGGCCTGTTTCAAGATCGACACAATCGACACAGCGTCGACGGTGCCCTCGTTTTTGGTGGTTCTCACCGCCATTTCCCACTCCCGTGGCTTCCCCACCGGGTCGGTATAGTTGATTTTGCGGGTCTGGATCCACCGGCCCTCGGAGAGCGGCTCAACAGACGTGATTCTGGCTTTGTAGGGGGATGGAGATTGCGACATTCGGCGGAGTGTAGGAAGAAGGAACCGTTTAAACATGGGGTTGGGAGAGACGACATTGGCTTGGTAATGTCGTCGCAAGGTAAATGTCGTTTAGTGCTTTAAAACTATTGCATGCAGACTAATGTCGTTTCTTGCTATATGCAGACAATTGTTTTGATAAATTACCCATGCAGACTAATGTCTTGTTAAAAATGTCGCTAAATGTCGCACCACACGATCAAGAGAAATGTCGCTCACCCACCCACCACCAACCTCCACTACCACCACCACTAGCCATGACCCAAATACAGACAGAACTCGACCAGATCAAAGCACAGATCCAGGACCATCTCATTTCATCAGGTAACTACGACATTATCAACAAACAGCTCAAGCTCCAGCTTTACGAAGCCGGTTGGTACGACAAAGTGTCCCAATTGGCCAACCACGAGCTTCGTGAAACCAGCGACACCAGTTTCGATCAGCTCTTTGCCTCGATCAAACCCAAAGCCGAAGAACTTGTACCTGGCAGCGTGAAGGAGGAAATCTTGGAGAAAATCAAGGACTATTTGGAAGATGTGTTGCGTTGAGTTTGACAGTGGAAAGTGGTGATAATCCGAAGGGGAAAAGAAGTGAAGCAACTTGATGATACTCAGAGAACGTTGCTGTTGTTGCTCTGTGGTGTTTCTAGCAAGTTTCGCCAGAATCGGAGCAGAATTGACAAATTTCTCGTGTTATTGGACTTGGAGATGAGCTCGTCGGATATGCCCAGAAACAGGCTGAAACAAGCCGAAAAAAGGTGGAACAGAAATACCGTGTTGCTGTTGTTGTTGCTAGCGCTTCACCTGCCCGTCTTGGAGCATATTTGGCCGTTTTGTCTTAACGATGTTTCGGTGGAATCAGATACTGAAAATCGTCAAAAGTTGACGAAAATTGTCCACAAAAGGTTCTTCATAATTCTCTGAATCTCCTCAACATATTCCAGCAACCTCCATTGCTTCTCGTCTAATATTGGCGTAGCTGGCGCTGTCTCCATTACTTACATAGTCATATAGCTCCAGTACTGCGGCGTGGATCCCGCGCGCACCCAATCAACACGCACAAAATTTTGCTGATCAAAAAAAACCAACCACTAACTCTTCCTCAACAAAGATGATGATGATGAACTTGGCCAGAAGAAGCGTCGCGGTCCGTCCGCCAATGGCGATGATTGTGCGTGGGCTCAGCAGCAAGGACTTGACGCCGCTGAAACTCGCTACCGATTTCCCGTTGTTGTCGCAAAAGGGCAACGACAGCGCCGTCGACTATGCGTTGACGTCGCTCGACACCATCGCCAACTGGGCCAGAAAGTCCTCGTTCTGGCCCGTCACCTTCGGGCTTGCGTGCTGTGCCGTCGAAATGATGCATGTGTCGACCCCACGTTACGATCAGGACAGATTGGGGATTATTTTCAGAGCGTCGCCTCGTCAGTCCGATATCATGATTGTCGCCGGGACTGTCACCAACAAGATGGCTCCAGCCTTGAGACAGGTGTACGATCAAATGCCTGAACCAAGATGGGTCATTTCCATGGGCAGTTGCGCCAACGGTGGTGGCTACTACCATTACTCGTACTCGGTCGTCCGTGGCTGTGACAGAATCGTTCCTGTGGATATCTACGTCCCTGGATGTCCTCCTACTGCCGAGGCATTGATGTACGGTGTTTTCCAGTTACAGAAGAAGATGATGAAGACCAGAATCACCAGATTATGGTACAGATCGTGAGCGATTGGGAAAAATTGCCGCTTTCATCAACCGGGACGACTTTTCAGGCGTCTCTGGCCCATTACCCAGCGGCCTAATGTGTCTGTGGGTGTTTCTACAGCGAACTGTTGGCCATTTCGTGGCTTGCACTACTTATAAGCGCAACAAACGGTGGTCAAACTAGAGTCTCACCTTCTCTTGCAGGCCAAAGACTTGTCTGATTTCTATTGCATTGTATTTATAGTTATAAACTATCATTTGAGGTAACTGTAGGACTGGGGTGTTGACAACAGTGTACTTCGCCAGAATGTACGGCGGCACGGATTTTTCATTATTTCAACCTCACTACTGCGGCGCGGGTCAAATTATTAAAATTTATCCTATTACTGCGGCACAGGCCCGGACCGAAGGTTTTTTCTCTTGACGCACGCACCAGATCCAGACCTGCAGCGTGGGAGGATAAAAAGGCCAATTTAGGTTAATGACGTGCGGCCAGTACTGCGGCAGCGAAGTTTGTGTAGCGTGACGCAATTTACTGAAACGGGAAATGTGCTGTGAGTCCACGCTTCTGATTGGCCAACAGCCGGTGCCGCCACTGCCCTCCGCCCGCCGTAAGGTTCGCCCCTAAATCCACCCACCGAAAAAACTGAAGTTGACCACTTTTTCTTTTACCACAACCAAAATGGCCAGAACCAAGCAAACAGCAAGAAAGTCCACCGGTGGTAAGGCCCCCAGAAAGCAGTTGGCCTCCAAGGCCGCCAGAAAGTCCGCTCCCGTTTCCGGAGGTGTTAAGAAGCCCCACAGATATAAGCCAGGTACCGTTGCTTTGAGAGAAATCAGAAGATTCCAAAAGTCCACCGAGTTGCTTATCAGAAAGTTGCCTTTCCAAAGATTGGTTAGAGAAATCGCCCAGGACTTCAAGTCCGACTTGAGATTCCAGTCCTCTGCCATCGGCGCTTTGCAAGAAGCTGTCGAAGCCTACTTGGTCTCTTTGTTTGAAGACACCAACTTGTGTGCTATCCACGCCAAGAGAGTCACCATCCAGAAGAAGGACATCCAGTTGGCCAGAAGATTGAGAGGCGAAAGATCCTAGATTATAGTGTTTTTCTTTTATTTGAGTTTTCTCGACGTTTTTTCTACGTTTCCAAACGTATTTAGTTTCTTTCGGCCAGGGTTATTTTAGTGAATGTATGTTTTAAGTGATTAGCTTGTAGAGGAGAAGGGAAATCTTCTGTGATAGAACCTTTTGCAGCGCAGGGGTGTATTTATCCGGGACCCCCTGCATTTGGGATAAGGCCCGGAACAGTGGTGATGTTTGCGCATAAATTGCAGCGCCAGGCACGAAAATAATTTCTCACCTCCGCATCGGCATTTGCAACCGGAACATCTTTAAATGCCACCACCATACTACGTTTCGCTCAATCCACTTCGCTCAACAGGATCGTAAATTACTATCCGCAGTTCATAACAATATAAATAACAATAAAAATAGCAACAATATTAACATTCGAAGTGAAATAAATAACATTTGAAAAAACAATCTAACCAATATGCTAGTGCTTTTACAGCAGAAACGTCATTTGCAGTACCAAACAGACCCACCCTTTTGGGGAGTCTATTCCTTTTCTTCTCCTTCTCCTGTTTCTTTTCCCTCTTTTTCTTCTTCTTTTTCTTCGTCTTCTTCTACTTTTTCGGTTCCTTGTTCCTTCGTTTCATCTTTTTGTTCCGTTACTTCCTTCGCTTCCTTACCTTCCTGGCCCTTTTCTTGTTCATCCTCGTCTCTGACTTCTTCCACACGATTGGCTTCCTCTTCTACTTCCTTTTCCTCTTCACCACGGTGTTGTTGTTGTGGTGGTGGTGGAGGTGGAGGCATAAAGCCGGGAAATTGCATGTCGTGTAGTGGGTAGCCGTGTGCATACATTGGAGGAACCATGTACCTCGAATTGAGGTACGACTCGTCCGGCTTGTTGTTGCCATTGGTGCCGTCTCCCAAGTTCAAATTGTTCATGGCATTAATGTAATCCTCCTTGCCGGGGTGGCCATAGTCGGCTCCCGGTGGTGGCATCATGTAGTACGGCCCATTATTGTTACCGTTATCAAACAAATTGCCGTCGTCGTTGTCGCGAATTTGACCAGGATGAAAGGGCTGTCCCCCAGGAGGCACTGGTGGCATCCCTATTGGAGGCATGCCGCCCATCTGGTGGGACCCGTGGAGTGGTGGTGGAGGATATCCTGCCGCAGCAGCGGCAGCAGCGGCAATCGCAGAGGCAGGATCCATTCCCATCGATAATGCTGCTGCTGCTTGGATCTGCGCTGCCTGTGCCACTTGCTGTTGTTGCTGTTGGAACTTCTTATTGTTCATGGAAACTCGGCCCCAACTCAACCGCACTCTGTTGCCACCAATAATGAACCCTTGCATCGCAGCAATTGCTTCTTCTGCTTCTTCACGGCTCGAATACTTGATAAACCCACAGTTCTTTCCGGGAGGAATCTTGACTTGATGAATCACCCCGAACGGCTTGAAAAGCGTGAACAACGTCGACTCGGACACCTCGGATGATAAACCACCGACAAACACTGTGGTATTATTGGGGTCCGTTAAGAGCTGTTGTTGGCCCTGCTGGTCTGGTATAGGAGATCTCACTTGCGAGACGCCTTCGTGGTTGTGTTGCTCGTTATCACTGTCATAACTGGAAATGTGTGGGGGAGGGCGAGATCCGGGCGGTGGACCACCTCCATAGAAATATGGAGATGAACCATGATGTGGTGGCGGTGGTGGAGGATGGTGATGACCCAAGTACATCAAATCCTGTTGGGCATTTGGATCAGGCTGGAAAAATGAATTACTGATAGGGTTGACGTTGGGATTGGGGTTGGTGTTGGGGTTTTTGCCTCTGGGGTTGTTTCTGGGAGTGGCCAACGCAACTCTCAATGGACGGCCACCAAACCAAACACCGTTCATTTCAACCAATGCACGTTGTCTTTCCAGTTCATCGGTGAATCTGACAAAGCCGAAACATCTCGACTTTCCTGAAACGGGATCGGTCATAACTCTCACGGTCTTTATGGAGGTAGGGAAGTTCTTTTGGAAGAACGCCAACAAGTGGGCCTCAGTGGTAGAAGCCGAAAGATCGCCGACAAACAACGAAAATTCGGGAGACTGTATGATGGGGGCACTGAGGGTAGCACCACTGGCCCAATTCAAACGGAAATACTTCTTTTGGTTGTCAGGGTTGTTGGGATATTGCTGTTGCGAAGGCATGGCTATGTCGGGCAATAACTGTCCGTTCAAGCTGAGAGCATGTTGTGCATCTTCGAAACCCTCGAATTCGACAAAACAGTAACCGGAGTGAGCAAGACCCTGGTAATTGACTTCGGGGCGGACGTTTTTGGGTTTGATAAGCTTGACGGTGACGTTTTTCTGCAAGATCTGCCACCACAAGTCGACAATTGCATTTTCGTCAAGCCAAGGGTCCAAATCGCCCATCCAGAGGGTCCTGGGAGGGTCCACATGTCCGGAGGAGATGCCGCCAGTAAGCTCCTGTTCGGCAGCGACGCTCGATTGTTGCGTCGAGATAGGCGGGTTTGGAATAGCAAAGCCAGCAAGCAATTCCTGTTCTTGCTGGTGCTGGTGTGACGCTGTGCTGGAGATGGTGGTGGGCTGGGGTGTAGGGATCTTGGGAGGAGGGGCAGGGATCAATGAGTCCGGGACCGGAGGCTCGGACTGGGGATACTCTTCAGGCAAATATGACATGGAATGGAAAGAATGCGATAAATGGAGAAATCAACAAAGCAAGCAAGAAAACACGTCTTTTAAATTGGGACAATAGGCCGTGTGGCGAATCTGTCGGTGTTGTAAAAGGTTCAACGGAGAACTGGTGGGAAAACAACCGAAGAATCGGGGTATACACCAAGCGACTCGAAATCAGTCACGAACAACTAAGAAGCGATACCGAACACAAAAAAACAAACGGTACTTCAAGCGTAGCTGACAAGACTAGGACGGGTGTAGCAGGTAGCGTTTCTTGACAAAAAAAATACCCCCGAGGTTGGCAAATGACACAATCAATTGGATAAAACTAACGGGACCACAATGCTGAAACTAACAACCTGTAATGAACGCGACGGCGGTGTCAATTGGGGGAAGAATTGGCACTTGTATCAACAAAAGAACCACTGGGAGATAAATATCTTTAGTCGCTAGGAAAGAGAGCGTTCGCAGTTATGTGAGTTGGGGTATTTGTGTGCAGGCGCCAACATTTTTTGGCCTCTGCAAAATCAATTGGGACACTTTTTGGGTTCATGTTTCGTGAATAACGTACGGTTATTGGGTGTGAGTTGGTAGGGGGATGGTTAGATATTGTTGCAGGTGTGTAATTGCTGAATTGTACCAATTTATTTGGAATCTTTTCTTGAGCATTTCTCAATATTTGCAACTTTTGAACAAATCTTGAGAATTATATACACATGTAGTGTCGGAAAAGTTATAAAATGTGATCTTCCCACATTCCACCCACATAACCATTAGACAAAGCATTTCTATCTATTTTTTTGATACAATCCTCTTGCTGCTCCTCTACTGTTTGGCCCAATCATCATCACTGGCCATGCACCCACTGCAAAACATGACACCTGCATATAAGCACATACGTTGATTTACTAGTTAGGTTTTACATGTTAACCCAAATCAAAACATCAACAAACAGCTGCAACTACCATTACACGCATAAATCCTCCTAAAACAGCAGGAACTTGTGCTTTTAACCTGAATCTGTAACAAACGCGTCTATTTGGTTATAGCTTGCAAAAGAATTGAGATTTCACAATGAGTAGGCAGCCGCTGAACTCGACAGCACAAACAACCATGGATCTGAACATCAGAAGATTTATCAGAGAAACAGAATTGAGCGACCACATCGCCAATGAAAGCTTGGCTACCGATCAGACGTCACAACACGAGGACAACAGACTTGAAAACAGCGCATCTTTCAGCTTTGTTCAGGAGAAACTCGGTCCTATAACCGAGGAACACCACGAAGAGAACGATCAGCGTCAATCTGGCGTACCTCAAACCAATTCAGAATTGGGCGCGATCGAGGCTGAACATGTATACAAAGAGATCGAAGTACCTGCGTCAGCTGGTATCGACGAACAAGGATCGCCGGCCCAAGTTTTGCTAGCGGCAGAAGAATCAGAAGCAGAACCAATTCCATCTGAAGCACCAGGAGAAATCGACGGGGCCGAGGGATACCAGGAACCAGAGGAACCAGAGGAACCCGAGAAATACGACGAGGTTTTACAAAATCCTTCACCCGAGAAAGGGGTCAAGGAGAGAACTTACCAGAAAAAATTGAGGTATCTCCAGAATACAAATTTCCAGTACGACAATAGCACCTCATTTGCATCGATTTCAGATTCGCCAGTCCAGTCTATTCCCAACACGTTTAAGTACAAGTCACACCCAAATGCAAAGACAAAACCAGCAATTCGGGCCAGCTTGCCAGATCCAATAATGGAGACCGAGTCGATCGAGAAAAATGAGCCGATCACAACCTCATCGCTTAAAGAACCAGCATTTAACAATACTCCGGAATGGATGCCTGCAGAATTGGAGGAAAGATGGGCCCCTAACAATGTACTCCAGGAAACTCCCGATTTCAATTCTTCCGTCCGGATAACGAGAAAAAGCGAAAACTCTCAGAAATCTGAAGCACCAAACCCATTGGATGATATGAATTTCCATCTCAATTCTGGTAATACCATGATTCATAAATCTGACCTTGCTTCAAGTGAAACTCCTATGTGGAAGAAAGCTACCAAGGAATACGAAAATTTGAAAAAACAACCTATTCAAAATATCTTCTTATCTATGGAGTCTAACGATAGATCTTCAGAAATCAAACAAAATAACAACAATTCGATTTCCTCCACTTTGTCTACCCCCATGGCTACTATGAATGCTCCGTCTAACTTGCACAAGGAAGATGATTTGAAAATGTTGGAAAATATCTTGGAAGAAACAGATAATCAAGAATACAAATTTCCAAAGAATCCTGAATCACCACTTAAATTATACGTTGATGACTACAACACTTATACCAAAGAAAGACTCAATGGTGTTCTTCACAATATGTATAAAAAAACAAACTTGCAAGAGATACCTATCAAGTTGACGAATAACATTGAATCTAATGTTGGTGCTACTGGAAACATCAAGATATTAAAGGAGTCGAACAAAGATGCTAAACACGAACAGAAGCTTAAAAATTTTACCACCCAGGAGCAATACCTCAACAACGCCGACAATGTCTTCAAGAATTTACAAAAGCGTGGATTCAAAATGAAGGGGGTGGACCGTTCGGTATCAATTGCTCACACAACAGCTACTTCAACTCCAAAAAACAACAAAGTGATTACCAATACCGACGGAATCTCGCAAGAAGAATATTCGTCGTTTACCTCAGGATTTGACGAGGACAGTTCGGAGATTAATCATCAATACGACATAGAGGAGGCTCCAATGAACGAATATACCTCCTTTGATAATAGTTCCAAAAACAACGAGGTTACCGGTCCAGAACTAAGCAACTTTACAGCACCAATTAAGGAGGTCCCAACTCATGACAGCGAATACACTTTTGACGAATTTTCTGACGAGGATCTTCTCGATTCAAATTTTGGACGGCCATCTCCGCAAAAGGAATTCTTTCCGGAAACAGGCAACCCCAAAAATCAGACTCCAAGCAATGGCGACATTGATGCAAGGGTTGCTGACTTGGAAAAGTTTATGAAGAAGATGAATTCCAACGCCATGGAAATCGAAGCACTCAAATCTGAAAATGCTCGGTTGAAAGAAGAGTTGGACCGCAAATCGAACCACCACGAAGGCAGCGAAATATCAATTGACAATGTTGATCTCACCAACGATGACTACACAAGATTGCTGCATTTCATCAAGTGGAAGCGTGCTTCCCAATTGGAACTCCCGAAGGTACCCAGTAATGTGGACGATAGCCATCCAATTATTCGAGGAAGAGTGAGACCTGGGGTTGAGTTGCCGGTTGAATATGACAACATGATTCTTGACGAAAAGAACGGCAAGTGGATTTCAAACGACGAAAAAGAGAACTATCACGGAAGCCTCGACTCAATTGAGGACCTTGTGTCATACGACGAACACGACGGATCATTTACAAGGAGAGGTAATCTCAGCAACCACAATCTCAAATCGAGGGCTCAGAAGAAGCGCTCTGGAAGCAAATTGGAGGTCTCGTTTCATTTACCGCATCTGGATATCGAGAAGAGTAAAGATAGAAGTCCTTTAGGCGCCGATGTTACACATATTTCCCAGTTGGATGACATAACATTTTCCCAAACGCAAAGAAAACTAGCAGCTGTTATTACGGACTTATTGTCCTTGGACCATCTGGGGGACGTTACGTGGAGAGAGGTTAACGAAATCAACTTATCTGAGTACCAATTGACGAGTGTCAAGGATTTAAACAAATTCTTACCGAGTTTGGTGAGTGTTGATTTGTCACGTAATGCAATCAAGTTTTTGGACGGGCTTCCTGAGGATATTCTCCACTTGAATGTTTCCTACAACAGCATCGAAAGCTTAACATCATTTAACCAGTATCATGACTTGCAACGTTTGAATGTTTCGTTTAACAAGTTGACGAACCTTACCAATTTCAGTAAGAATATTCATCTAACCGAGTTGAATGTTTCCAACAATAAATTAAGTTCGATTAATGGAATAAGTAACTTGATGAACTTGACGAAGTTGAATTTGGCACAGAACCAAATTAAGGGAACCATCAACTTCAACAACTTCGAATTGGGTAACTTGCACGAATTAAATCTATCAGAGAATCAAATTCAGAGAGTTGTTGGATTGGAGAGTTTGCCTCAGCTCAGAGTGTTGAACTTGAATGAAAACAAGTTGAATACCATCACCTGTGAGAGAAGACACCCACACTTGAAGAAGTTGCTTTTAAAATTCAACAATTTGACAAAGTTGGAACTCGAGCCTTTCCCATACTTGAGGGCGATCCGGTTTGATGGTAACAATATTGAGAAAATCACTGGCCTCAAGGGGTTGAGATATTTGGACGAGATTTCTTGCAAGTCACAGCATGATTCAAGTATGGTTAAAGAAGTCATGCTGGAGATGAACAATATCCAAAAGCTCGACTTGTCGGGAAATCCTAACAACTGCTTGGTGCGATCAGTGTCCAGCAGGCCGTTTTTGCACGTCACGTCGTTGGTATTGTCGGCCATGAACTTGACCCAGATCCCCAGTTCATTTGTCGAACTATTCCCCAATGTGAGGGAGTTGAATTTGAACTTCAACAAGTTGACCGATATCAGCGGGCTTTCCAAAGTATCGACACTTGAAAAGCTCTACATGGTGAGCAACAATATCAGTAAAACCGAGAGTCTTGTCACTGGTCTACAAGCGGCACGCTCGTTGTTACAGGTGTTGGATTTGAGACTCAACCCATGCAACATCGAGCTTTATCCGTACGTGTTCAACCCACAAGAAGTGGACTATGCTAACTTGGAGGAACTTCACGATATTCTGCCGATCCATTTGGAAACGTTGGACGATATTGAGAGTTTTGCTATTCATTATCAGTCTTTGAGCAAGAGTGTCGACGACTGGACGGAGCGAGATGCCAAGTTCATCAACAAACTTTCGCACGAAGCCAACAACAAGGTCAGACAACGGTTGAACTATGAGACTTTACTCATCAACTGTTTCAAAGCTCTCCGCTCATTGGACGGCGGGTTGATCACCAAAGATAAGAGGGGAGTTTTCGCTAGAAGAATCAAGCAGCGCGGAATCGAATAAAAATCGGGCGGGTACCAATTCCGCGTTTTCTGCTCTATATAAAAGATACAAGAAGCGTGAGTTAAACCGCAAAGCTTTCGACGAATATTATCTGCACAATGTCTTTATCTACCCGTATTAGCATCCAATGGAAACCTGAGGAGCCCGAGGAATTGACCAACACCATGGTTTTCACCTCTTTGGGCGACCACTACGTTGACATCCGCATCCTCAAGGAACACTACCCCTACCCCAAGCGAGAAAAGGATCTTTCCATCGACCAGGTGTTCCAATGGTGCTTGAGTGGCGAAGAAGAGCCGATTGCAGGCACGCCTAAAATTGCATTCCATGCCAGTATCGATTCTCAGCAAATCATCAAGGCTATCAAGAACGGCACGCCGGTGCAGCAGGGCGAACCAGACATCGGGACGTTTCTGCAGTACGAAGAGTACCGCAAGGAGACGGGCCAGATGACAAACCCCGCCACTGGTATTGTCCAGAGGTATATCGAGTTGTGGAAACCGCTTGACATCAACAAGCACGAACCCGAGCACGAAGCGGTGTTGTACGAAGGCGCGATCTACGAGCCGTTTGTGGGTGTGGTGCTTGAAATCGATACCAACGAGTACTATGCCGGCAAGATCATCCGACTCGGCCAGTGGGTCCAGGGCTTGATCTACGACAAGCGCAACAAGGACGTGCCATTGGCGGTGATCAGAAGTCACAACGGTGTCAATTTGATTGAGTACGGGAACATCGACTTGTTCCCGGTTGATTTTGATGGCAAACAGGGCGATTTGGTTGTAAAGAGCCCCGATTTGACCTGGATATATAGAGAAGTAACCTTTGCTACCGAGCTCGAATAGATGCAAAAAATCGGGTTTAAGCTGTGGCGCGCGAGTGTAAACAAAGACTGCCCAATTAGGCAATCTAGCATTTTTTTGTCATGGGATGAATTTTAAATTGATCAAGTCAAGCGACCTGAGATAAAGATTATACAAACGTCAACGTCATGTCTGGAGAAAGTTGGTAAGTAACACAAGAGAGATCGATACATTTACACTACAACACCAGTACTAACACCAACCAGGTTATTTATTTTGGCCGTGATTGTCAACGCCATCAACTTGTTTTCACAGGTGTTCTTCACGATTATGTACTCTGACTTGGAATGTGACTACATCAACCCCATCGAACTTTGCAACAAATTGAACCCATGGTTCATCCCAGAAGCCGGATTGCACGGTTTTATCACTGCTTTATTCTTGGTTAACGGTTACTGGTTCCCATTCTTGTTGAACTTGCCACTTCTTGCCTACAACGTCAACAAGTTCATCAACAAGAACCACTTGTTGGATGCCACCGAAATCTTTAGAACATTGTCCAAACACAAGAAAGAATCATTCATCAAGTTGGGTTTCCACTTGTTGATGTTTTTCTTCTACTTGTACAGAATGATCATGGCCTTGGTCGCTGACGACAACTAAGGTGGTGAGTTGTATAGAATTTACATAGTGTATGCCGTGGTCAAAATACATATAATACAGCTATAAACTCTCTTAGTTTTTTCTTGCTCTTTCTTCTTACTTATTACTTCTTCTTTTACTACTTCTTCTTCTTCATCATCTTCCTCTTCTTCTATTGTAACTCTTCATCCAATCTCCGTAACTTCTCGTTGACCTTGATCAACTTGTTGTAGATCCCCGACTGTGGGTTGATCATCTGTTGTGCCTTCAACAACTCCAGCAGCAATAACTCCTCGAGTCCCTCATCTACATCCCCGTTCAACTGGTGGATCTTTTCAAGCTGTGACCGTAAGTTAGCAAATCTCTCGTACTGCGCCAGCTCCTGGTGGAAGCTGTCCCGCAACCGGTTCAACTCGTTCCCTACCTGCAAGTGCTTCTCTCGAATCTGGTAAATCTGGTTCCGCATCTCGTTTTTCTGTTTCTGCACCTCCTGAATACTCTTGGAGATATCATTGATTGCTGCATGAGTATCCTTCAAGTAGTCCAAGTGCTCAACCAAATGGATCTTGAAGTTTTCCTGGAGGATCGACTCGTTAAGAAGCATCGTGTTGGCCGGGCGTGGCTGGTACTCTTGTGCCAAGTGGCGGATAACGTCGAGTGTATGGAGCTTGAGTCGCTTATCACGGTCCGTTCCGTTGTTCAATCTCTCCACATCCACCGCCAACGGTTTCTGCACCGAGTTCTTTTCCGTTAACGACAGAGGGGGTTCTGGATAGGTGAATGTACGGCTGAGCGATCGCCGTTCACGTATGCTCTTTTTACGGAGCTCGGCTTGTTCTATCAGCCCGGATCCGTTTTCATACACAGAGTCATGGCCATTGGACGAGTCCACAGTGGTATTTGCGGTTCCTGGCCCAGAGTAGGGTCTAAACTGTGACTGCGGAGACTTGACCACAATAGGATGCTTTCTAGGTCTTCCACGTCCACGTTTGACAGGAGTGGAAGCAGAAGCAGTAGCAGAAACTGTACTAGGATTGGACGCAGCAGCAACAGTAGGGGCAGCCGGAAGCCGGACTGGTGCCGTCACCGGCATCAGGGGAATAACCGAAACCGAGGCAGGCGCCATGGCGGGGGCCAACTCTATTCTGGAAGATGTCGGAGCAGTAGGTGGAGGTGTATCAGGTGGATTAATTAAGTTGTTGATTTGAATCTTGGAGTGTGGAGTTGGGTATTGATTAGTTGGTTTGTAATGGATGGGTTGGGGATACACCGGCCGTGGGCTTATTTGCACAGGTTGCGATTTAGATGGCAGAAGGGAGGACGCCGTTATTTTCAGTTGTTTGAGCACTCTCTTTCTCGGTTTAACAACTATACCAGCAGGAAGAGGGTTTTTCCTGGGTCTGCCACGGCCCCTCTTGGGTTGTTCCTCCACCTTGACCTTTGGAGGACGGCCTCTCTTCTTTGGTTGTGATGCAGGGGTTCTACGGATCTCTACTGCAGGTCTGGTCACCGCGGCACTGGGTCTAGAAGGTTCCGAGGGTTGATTATGTATCAAAACGTTCAGCTCGGCCGCGCCCGCCGGTTCTTTGGTGAGAATTGAGGGACTGGTGGACATCTTGTCCACCGCGTCGGTTGTGAGGCCAGCAGCAGCAGCAACAGCAGCAGTCTCTGTGAGTTGGGGGCGATTCTTAGGAGGACGTCCTGGTTTCCGCTTAACTCCCTGAGGGCTTTGTTTTTTGATGACTGGCGACGATGTTGTGGATGTTGTTGGTCCGATTAGGGGGTGTTTGCGTGGACGGCCCCTGCCCTTCTTTAGCACGCCCAGGGGAGACGACAGAACGGGAGCCGGAGGTCTCGTGGGCGTGGGTTTGGCATCGGGAGAGGGCACGATGGAGCTTTTTCTTCGGGAACGGGGCAAGTTCTCTATGTTTTCGTACTGGACCAACGCGGATTCCAAGTTTTTGACTATGCGTGGGTGCAGGGGCGACTTGCCTGTGATTTTGAAGTCGTCGTGCTGGACACGTCTGGTGCTGGGGAACAGAGTTAGTATTGATGATGTTGAGTGAGGATTTATTAATAAAAAGTGGTACGTACCCAGAGCCGCGTATTCTGGCCTGCTTCTTGAGCTGTCGTTCGTGGTCCATGGTGGTGGCAGCAATTGTCGTGAGGGTATTTATTAGAGACCGGACTTCGACGTGGCTACCGACTGTGATGTGTGTGTGTGTAAACCGTAGGGTCCAATTGGTGTTTGTGTTTGTATTATAAACAATGGCTGATAAGTCAATGGAAGGGAAGCGGCGCCAACATGCAGGAGCGCGCTAACTAGCTTCAAAAAAAAGTGTCACAAAGTGCCGATCACCTCAGCCCAGTTAATTACAAAACTGCCGCCGCAATCGCCAGGGAGGAAAAAAACGCGGGCGCGTGCGGGCGCGAGCGCGCCTGGGGGGTATTACTGGCGGTATTTGCGCCGTTGCAAACGCTATTTGTGAGACAAATGGAGACAAAACTAAGATCTGATCGGGGAATGATCTGAGAGAATGTACGGCGATCCGGGGGCAGGGGGGAACCATTGGGCCATCAGGGGGTAATAAGTAGCGCGAACATAAGGCAATCAGAAGGTCGTAAGGTTGTAAGTCGAAGCATTAGGTGATTTTGTTTCTCCTTCTCCGCTTCATTCATTCTACGGCTACTTCGCGGTCTCTTTACTTTGGTAGTGTGATTTCTCCGTTGTTTTTCTTTTTTCTCTTGATTCTCCTTGTTTTGCCTTTATTTTTCCTTTCGCCATTTTTTTCTCACTATTTTCTCAGGCTATTTTCTCGCTATTTTCTTACTATTTCCTCGCTATTTTTTCTGCTATTTCCTCACTATTTTTTTCTCCCCGTTCACATTCTCTTCTCGCTGAGTTCGCGCCACTCACATTCCTTCTCTCGTTTGTTCTGATTTTCTCGCTATTCGCACTGTGTTTTCCACCTTCTCATCTCGTTCTCTCTACGCCGCTCTACACCATAGTTTAATAGACTTTTTATATTACACCGACTTACGTCTAGCAACTAATCTATTGTTGGGAGAAGTGTTCCAACAAAATGTTTCTTTCGTCAGAGTCAGCACCCCAGTTCTTGACAACAACACAAGAAGCACCAACAACCTTTCTGGCGTTACCTTCTCTGTCCAATTGACAAAGACCAGCCCATTCACCCAACAACTTGGCGTCAGAGACCTTGATCAAAGGAATCTTTTCTTCTGGCTCGTTACACAAAGCTTCAACCAACTTGATGATCGATTCTTCGGTGACAGAGTCACACAAGACACACAATTGGGCTTCTCTTCTAGACAAAGCCTTGGAAGCTTCTCTCAAACCTCTGGCCAATCCATCGTGGACCAACGAGGTTCTCAAGACAACCTTCAAAGCATCTTCAATAGAGATGGAAGCTTCTTGTTGTTCAACGGCAACTTCTTCGATAATTTGTTCTTGTTCAACGTCAGACATTTTCGGTATAGTATAGACTTCTTCGACAGGTGTTCTGCTCAGTGCTGAAATAAAGATGGATCGTTTAAAATTTTCAGTTTATACAATTTGGCGGCCTGCAGGTAAGAAGTTGTGCGACAAAAAAAAAAATCGGTGTTCGAGGGCTGGCGCCCTAAATTGCCAGACATTCCACGTGACTGGCTGCAACTATCTCATCTCCATCTCATCTCTATCTCATTAAATACAATATGTTTATTAAGTTATTAATACCTTCTGTAAAGAAACAATTACAATTCCATCTCGTCAGCCCCAAACGGTTTGTGGTCGTCATCACTGTCATCATCTATGGCGTTCTCATTATCCACATGGCTCGAAGACGCGCCGCCGCCAACTATTCCGCCCACCGAGCCCCGGTGGACGGCCAGTTGGGGGTTGGCGTAGCTCTCATTCTCTTCCTCTTCGTCCTCAAAGTCCACATCAAAGAAATCCTCTTCGCTTCCAGTAATACTCTGGTAGATCGTCTTGACTTCGCTGATTATGCCATCGTAACTGATTTCGGCCGAGGGCATGTTGGAAAAGATAATGTTGTTGGCGGCATCGTCCAACGTCTTGTACAAGACGCTGTCGTCCTTGCTGGCATGGAACACATTGGTCAAGTCAGGGTTGACATAGGTTTGCTGGACGTAGCCCAACTTGCACACCACGTCCAAGGTTTCCTTGGGCACAAAGTTGTGCAAGTTGCCCAACTTGAACGAGTTGACCAACACCGGCGTGCCCTGGGCGTTGATGATAAAGTCCTTGTCGTCCAACACTTCGTCCAAATCAGCCGACGATTCTCTCAACAATGCCGCTTCCATCTTGGCATAGGCCAGCTCCAAATCGCCCTTGGCCCGGTTCAAGTCCTGTTCACTGGTGTGACTGAACCAGATCGACTGGCCCTCGGGACACACTCCGGTGCCGCCGTTCTGTATGATTACCTGGACGCTTTGGGCATTGTTGGTGGGCAACGAGTTGGGTGGGAATACCACGATGGCGGACGATTCCTGTTCCGACATCCATTCCTTGCAGTCTCTTCTCACCACCGTGGTTAATCTGGTGATGTTGTATGGCTTCAAGTCCTGGGTGACCTCGGTGTAGCCCGTCTTCAAGAACTTGGGCACCTGGGTGGGCGACACCACGATCTTTTCGTTGATCTTGACCTGGCTACCATCGTTAAACTTGGCCACCTTGGTGTGTGGGTCGTAGTCGGTCAATGTCGTGTTTAATTTGTAAGTTGTACCAGCAACCGCAGCACTACGACAAAAGCCCTGGGAGATCTCTCCTGGACCGCCATACTTGGACACCATCACGGGGAAGTTGCCGTAGACGTCGAACGACACGAGGAACCGTGTTATTCTGGCCACGGCCTCGGAGGTGGGGGTGTCTTGCGATATGCACAAGCCGATGGAGTAGACCAACTCGTTGACCTGGGGTACTTCCAAGTTGAACTGGTTCAACAAGAAGTCGGAGATGGGGGTCTTGGCATAGTCGTGGAGGAGTTGTTTCTTGACGGGGTCGTTCTTGTCCTCGAGGATGAACTTGAGGAACTTCATCAAGTATCTCTTTGTTAGGAGCGACAACGACTTGTCGGTGAAGATGTCTTCCTTGGTGGTGGAGTTTGTGATTCTGTTGTTGAAGTCGTCGTTTTCAAACACATGGAAGTTGGACAAGCTCTGGAACTCCAAGTACTTGTAGACACGGGACTTGACCAACAACGACAAGAGGTCGGACTTGCAGAACATGATCTTGGGAGACAAGTCGATGCCGTAGTCGCGGGAGTTGAACTTGTTGGTGGACTTGCCGCCGGGGATGTAGATCTGGGCGTCGTGGAAGTGGGGGTACTTGCCCTGGTTGACGTCCATGCTCCATTTCTTCAACTGTTCGACGGTGAGCGTCGAGGACGAGTCGCCGTAGTAGTTCTTGCTGTCGATGTGCAACACCTGGACGCCCTGCCACGACAAGGCGGCGGCCAAGATGCTCTCGACCAACCCGGTGCCCATGATCAACACGTCACACTGGTCCAACTTCAACAGGTGGTCCTGGGGTTTCTCGAGGCCGGCCAAGTGGGGGATCACGGGCGGGGTGTACGACATGCTGGGTCTTCTTTCTGCCATCGAGGCACGTCTTTCTGAGGTGCGGTAGGGCATGGTGGGGGCCTGTGTTTCTTGGGGACGGGGGGTAGATGGAGGTGTAGAAAGAGGAATTCGGGGAGTTTTGGGGCGCCTGCGGGCTATTTAAGCAGAGTGGTATCTGGAGGAGTGTGTTTGGCGCGGGGCTAAAGCCTTAACTGGGTGCAAATATACTGGTGTGGATGTGTGTTGCGGAAAGTGGGTGGTGGCTGGACAGCGTGTTTCTGTTCGTGTGGGTTCTTTGGACGTTGGTAGATTGGTGATAGTTTAATGCATTAAAGGTTTTGTCGAATGGTGGCATAGAGATTAAAAAAAAGCCAAAAAAAATAATACGAATAATAATCATAATCACCACGTAAAAATTTTTCTCCATGATTGCCAGAACAGGCGGGACGCTGGGAGAGGCGAGGTCGAGGACAGCGACGGTTTACAGTGGGCTGTGGCGGTTTGGGGATGGTGGAACGGGCCGCCAGCCACACCTACATGGTCCTACTGGTCCCCACAGCGGTGTGCAGCCGGTGCTGACGCCGCCACGCCGGCACTCGCGGCAGTCTTGGTTCCCAGACACGGTGCTCGAGTGTGGAGTATTTTGGGTAATTTTAGTACGAGGGTTTTTTTTTGCGTGGCGGTGGGGCCGTTGCTCGCTGGCCTGGCGGTGGAAACAAAGGTCACAGAACCGTAACTGTGCGACACAACCGTGCGACACAACCGTGCGACACAACCGTGCAACACAACCACGGCAAACCTCGGCGACAAAAAACCCACCCCGACGTTAAGTTAGACAGTAGAGCCAGCACAATTACACTAGCCATTGTCCTCGTACCTCTGACTTGAGTACATCGTGCATGCGTAATTACGAACGGTGCAGCGCCGGTGTGACGTCAAGTGTCGCATCCGGGCCAATCACCACCGCCATCGCCGCCATCCACACCCGGTGGCGATAGGCACAGCGCCAGCCGACGCCCCGTCGCCAGCCTCGGACAGGAACGACTTCTGCTAATGGTGCGTCCGCGTTGTGGGCCCGGGGTCTGCGCCGGTTGCGCGCCCTGCGTCTTTTCCCGGCCGCGCCCAAACCGAAAAATGAATCACCAACAAAATGAATCATCGCGACTCACCGGCGACTCACCAGCAACGTCCTCTTCCGCCCAAGCCCAAGCCGCATCCTACCACCCAATGTCGTACGCAGAAAAGCCCAAGGGCTCGCTTCTCCTTGCCTGGCAGGTCAAAAACAAACACTGTCTCGTGATTGGCGGCGGCGACGTCGCCCTCTCGCGCGTCCACCACCTCGTCCGCGCCCACGCCATCATCACCGTCGTCACGGGCTCGGGCCACGTCCATCCCGAACTCGCAGACCTCCATGCCCGTGGCGACATCCACACCTTGCTCCAGCGCGACTACCAGCCGTCCGACTTGACGCTCTACGAAAACATCAGCCAGGTCCCCAGCTTCGACGCCATCGACGAGTCCAACTACGCCCAGCTCGACCACCAGATCAACAACGAAATCTTTGCCATCGTGTGCTGTGCCATTGACGACTACGAGCTCTCCACCAAGATCTACTACCAGTGCAAGTTCTTGCGCTTGCCCGTCAACATCGCCGACAAACCGCCGCTCTGCGACTTCTACTTTGGATCCATGTTCAACCGAGACAACCTCCAGATCATGGTGTCGACCAACGGCAAGTCCCCAGGCCTTTCCCGTGTCATCAAAGACAACATCGCCAAGGAGTTTGAGGATGTCGACCTCAACCGTGCCGTGGAAAACTTGGGCCTCATCCGCTCGCGCCTCCGTGAACTGATTGTCGTCGACGACGACTTAGTCAGCATCGATACCCGCATGTCGTGGATCAAGACCTTGACCGACTACTTCACCTTGAAACAATGGAGCGAATTGAACTTGATTCCGCCCAGCTCCACTCCGCCCCACGATAACAGACACTTGTACGTTGACCGTATCATCAAGTACTTCCCCGAGTACCCACCACCCGACTTTGAAGAGTTCAAGGCCGTTGTGTTTCAGTGAACTAGATGTCTCTTTCTTGTCTCACCGCTAACATACCCTCACTCCGCCAGCCGATTTTGAGTTTTAGAGTTAACAATAGAGTTGCACACAACCATAAAACCGGCTTTTGTTAATAATACACCGATGTGCTGCGGGAAACGCATCTGTTCTTTGCCACAATGCTCCGGCTGTGCCTGATGCCGTTCGGCTGTTGTTGTCCTTCTTGAAACGGTATTTTTTTTACCTGTACGTACACACTGTCTAGTCTTCCCTGGTACCTTTCTTGAAAGAAAACCGAATCCCATTCTTTGAATGCCAACTCTATTTGTTGCTGTTCAACTCTATTCTGTCTTGGGCAGAGACTTTGTACCAATTATATCAGTTACATAGAAAATTTTGCAGAAATGTAAAGTTTTGCAAATATGTACAATTTTGTAAATAACATCATTAATAGTGATCGGAGTCCAATTGTTTTCATTCTAAATATCAGCTACAGCGTCAGCAGTACCGTTCTTTATAATTTAATCACTATATATCTTCATGGACAAATACCTTGTTTCCACCACCGCCAACATATTCCCCGACAATGTGGCCGTCTCCTCTTAATTGGTACTGGTAACTCATCAAGCCTTCCAAACCAACAGGACCTCTGGCATGAATCTTGTTGGTACTGATCCCGACCTCGGTACCAAAGCCATATCTAAAGCCATCGGCAAATCTCGTAGAAGCGTTCCAGTAAATGCCGGCAGAGTCGATTCCCTTCAAGAACTTGTCGGCAGTGGCCTTGTTTTCGGTGATGATGGCCTCGGTGTGTTTGGAAGAATGGTGGTTGATATGCTTGATGGCAGCATCGACGTCGGCTACCCGTGTGACAGAGATATCGAACGACAAGTACTCCTTATCGAACGAATCAGCAACGGTATCCTTGATGAATTCGGCGTTCAAGTCGGAGCGCAACACTCTCTTCACTTCTGGAGTGACATGCACCGTGACCTGGGCTTCTATCAAGCTCGAAATGATGCTGTTGACATCGTGGTCCGACACTGCTTCGCTGATTAACAACTGCTCAACAGCATTACATCCAGCAGGGTAGTTGGTCTTGGAGTCGACCACGATTCTCTGCGCCTTGACAAGATCAAACTCGCCATCGACGTAGATGGAACAGATCCCGTCGGCGTGGCCCAACACCGGGATCTTGGTGTTGTCCTTGATGCTCCGCACCAACTCGTTGGATCCCCGAGGAATCACCAAGTCGATGTACTTGTCCTGCAGCAACAAGTCGCCGACCTCTTCACGAGACTCGATCAACTGCACTGCCAACGGAGGAACGGCGGTCTGGGCAAGCACGCCATTGACAACTGTGCTCATGGCCTTGAATGTCTGGTACGACTCCTTTCCGCCCTTGAGAATGGCCGAGTTGCCCGACTTGATGGCCAACGCCGTGATGTTGGCAATGACCTCGGGTCTCGACTCGAAAATGATCAACAACACCCCAATTGGCGCCGTCACCCGGTACAAGTTCAACCCTTCGTCTAGTTTGCGGGCAAGCGTCACTTTCCCTACGGGGTCTTCCAACGCAGCAACGTCCAAGATCCCTTGGAGCATGGTGTCATACTTGCCTGGGTTGGACAAGTCCAATCTCTTGATCAACGAGGACGACAACTTCTTTTCGGCTGCAAGATCCATGTCGATCTTGTTGGCTTCGAGAATCGTTGCCTGGTGTGCCTTCAAGCCGTCGTATATCTGGTGTAACGCCTGTGATCTCTGTTCATTGGAAAGTGTCTTCAATATCGAAAACGCCGCGTTGGCGTCCTGGGCAATCTGTGCCATGACTTATTGTAGTTCGTAAGCGAGGATGACTCTTAGAAATCACTATCAGGTTTCTGAAAAACTAAACTTGGATCCGGTCGTGCACACACCGAAATAATGGAACCGGTGCGTGCTGCGGTTAAAGGTCAGCGAAGCATAAACATCTTTCCCGCTTCCTACCGCTCTGCAACCTGGTACAATTGGCGATGTCTTCCAGTACCAACCCGTTTGCCGACTCGGCCAACCTCATAGATTTGGATTTGGAAGACCAAAGGAATCCTTACCACAACAGCGCCTCCAATGCCACCCATCAACAACAGAGCTACCGGCCAGCTGATCCGTTTGAAGACAGATTCATTATCTCGGAAGACGAGGAAGAGGAACACAACTCGACACAGAACTCCTCCCACAGACAAGTGCCGTTACTCAACACGGCCAACCCCAACACCACGAAACCGTCGTTTTTCGGTTCCAACAACAACGACTACATTGGCATGAATAACGAATTTAATGACAACAATCTTGGAGACGGGCTGTCGGACTTCGATATACGTAAGATATGGCGCAAGATCAAGTCCAAGGTGCCTGGAACAAAGAAGGAACCCGTTTTCAACAGCGTTTCGCTGGAACCAAGACACATCTACATCATGGACCAGTCCAAGAATGCCACTTTTGGCTACTATGGCAATTACATCTCGACCACCAAGTACAACTTTGCCACATTCTTGCCCAAGTTTTTGTTTGAACAGTTCAGCAAGTATGCCAACTTGTTTTTCCTCTTCACCTCTATCATCCAACAGGTACCCCATGTTTCGCCGACAAATAGATACACTACCATCGGTACTTTGTTGGTGGTCTTGCTCGTGTCGGCGATTAAGGAAATCATGGAAGATCTCAAAAGAGCTAACGCAGACAAGGAATTAAACAACACCAAGGTGCTCGTTTTGGATCCCCAATCAGGCTCGTTCTCGTTGAAGAAGTGGATCCAGGTCCAGGTCGGTGATGTGGTACGAGTTAACAATGAAGAACCATTCCCAGCAGATCTTCTCCTTTTGGCCTCATCTGAACCGGAAGGCTTGTGTTACATCGAAACAGCAAACTTGGACGGAGAAACAAACTTGAAAATCAAACAGGCCAAGCCTGAAACCACCTATTTGGTGAATCCAAGAGACCTCGTCAATGACTTATCTGCATCTGAAATTGTTTCCGAACAACCAAACTCGTCTTTGTACACGTACGAAGGTAATTTAAACAACTTTGGTAATGCTGATATGCCATTGTCCCCAGAACAGTTATTGCTTAGAGGTGCAACCTTGAGGAATACCCAATGGATTCACGGGGTGGTGGTGTTCACAGGACACGAAACCAAGTTGATGCGTAACGCAACGGCTACTCCCATCAAAAGAACCGACGTTGAAAGAATCATCAACCTTCAAATTATTGCATTGTTTTCCATCTTGATCTTCCTCGCTGTGGTTTCATCTGTCGGTAACGTCATTAAAATACTGGTCGACAGCAAGTCGTTGTCTTACTTACACTTGGACGGTACCAACAAGGCCAAGCTCTTCTTCCAAGATCTTTTGACGTACTGGATTTTGTTCTCAAACTTGGTACCTATTTCTTTGTTCGTGACGGTGGAAATTATCAAATATTACCAGGCTTATATGATTGGCAGTGATCTTGATATGTACTATGCCGAAACAGACACACCAACTGGGGTCAGGACATCTTCGTTGGTTGAAGAATTGGGCCAAATCGACTACATTTTCAGTGATAAGACTGGAACATTGACGAGAAATATTATGGAATTCAAGACGTGTACCATTGGAGGAAAATGTTACATTGAAGACATCCCAGAAGATGGCCACGCCCAAGTAATTGACGGTATTGAAATGGGGTTCCATACGTTTGAGGAATTGAATCAAGATTTGACCAACACTTCCCTGCAACAATCTGCCATCATTAATGAGTTCTTCACGTTATTGAGTACCTGTCACACTGTTATCCCTGAAGTCAATGATGTTACTGGAGAGATCAAGTACCAAGCTGCATCTCCCGATGAAGGTGCATTGGTTGACGGTGCTGCCAAGATGGGCTACAAATTTATTATTCGTAAGCCGAAGGGGGTCACCATTGAGAACACCGTAACCCAACAGAAGTCAGAGTACGAGTTATTGAACATTTGTGAGTTTAACTCTACCAGAAAGAGAATGTCGTCTATCTTCAGATGTCCAGATGGTGTTATTAGACTTTTCTGTAAGGGTGCTGACACTGTTATTTTGGAAAGATTGTCCCAAGATGAGCCTCAACCATTTGTTGATGCTACCTTGAGACACTTGGAAGAATTTGCTGCCGACGGGTTAAGAACTTTGTGTATTGCTTCAAGAATTGTTTCTGAAGAGGAATATGCTGCATGGGCAGCCAGATACCACGAAGCATCTTTGTCTATGAATGATAGAAGCGACAAGCTTGATGCAGTTTCAGAGGAAATTGAAGTTGGATTATTCTTGTTGGGAGCAACAGCTATTGAAGATAAATTACAAGACGGTGTTCCAGAAACGATCAATACCTTGCAACAAGCTGGCATCAAAATTTGGGTTTTGACCGGTGATAGACAAGAAACCGCTGTTAATATCGGTATGTCTTGTAAGTTATTGAGTGAAGACATGAACTTGTTGATCATCAATGAAGAAAACAAGAACGATACAAGATTGAATTTGGAAGAAAAATTGGCTGCAATTCATGACCATCAATTTGACGGTGAGGATGTATCCTTGGATTCCTCGTTAGCACTTATCATTGATGGACATTCCTTGAGTTTTGCCCTTGAACCAGATTTGGAAGACTTGTTTATTCAACTTGGTACTCGCTGTAAGGCCGTGATTTGTTGTCGTGTTTCTCCATTGCAAAAGGCATTAGTTGTCAAAATGGTGAAACGTAAGAAGAAGGACTCGTTGTTGTTGGCCATTGGTGATGGTGCCAATGATGTTTCTATGATTCAAGCAGCCCATGTCGGTGTCGGTATCAGTGGTATGGAAGGGATGCAGGCTGCTAGAAGTGCCGATGTTTCTATTGGACAATTCAAGTTTTTGAGAAAATTGTTGTTGGTCCACGGTTTGTGGGCATACCAACGTATTTCCAATGCGATTTTGTATTCGTTTTACAAGAATGTTGCATTGTACATGACCCAGTTTTGGTTCGTGTTTGCCAACTGTTTCTCGGGTCAATCAATTGCTGAATCATGGACTTTAACCTTCTACAATGTCTTGTTCACTGTGCTTCCACCTTTTGTGTTGGGTGTCTTTGACCAGTTTGTGAGTGCCCGTTTGTTGGACAAGTATCCTCAATTATATCAATTGGGCCAGAAGAAGCGGTTCTTTAACGTTACCATTTTCTGGGGTTGGATTGTCAACGGGTTCTACCACTCGGCCATAATTTTCTTGTGTTCGTTCTTCATCTTTTTCAACAGTGACACCTTGTCTAGCGGAATGATCTCCAACAACTGGTCGTGGGGTACTACAATCTATACCACATGTACCTTGACTGCCTTAGGTAAGGCTGCGTTGGTGGTAACGATGTGGACCAAGTTCACGTTGATTGCCATTCCCGGATCGTTTATCTTGTGGTTATGTTGGTTCCCAGCGTACGCTACCATTGCCCCATTGATTAACGTGTCTCAGGAATACCGTGGTGTGTTGAAGGCCACGTATCCTTCGCTTACTTTCTGGGCCATGGTGTTTGGAGTTGCCGTTCTTTGTCTTCTTCGTGATTTTGCCTGGAAGTTCTTTAAGAGAGTCTACTCCCCCGAAAGTTACCATTACGTCCAAGAGATTCAAAAGTACAATATTCAAGACCACAGACCACGTATGGAGTTGTTCCAGAAGGCCATTAGAAAAGTTAGACAGGTGCAAAGAATTAAGAAACAAAGAGGGTTTGCGTTCTCCCAGGTTGACAACATGGATCAAGAGAAGATCATTCGGTTGTACGATACCACCAAAAAGAGAGGGGCCTTTGGTGAGCTTTCAGAACCGGAGAACTAGGGTTGGTTGTAAAGGTAAGAAACTCATGATATATATAATATATGTAAATACAATTTTATGGTTGGCACACGCATACAATTTTAACGTTTTAAAACTTTTTAACCAATTTTGATCTAGCGACTATAATCACGACAAAATGAGCGAAGAAAAGCCGCCCGTCAAAGATGAGGCCAAGAAGGAAGTTCCAGCTGAAGAAGGAGAACGCCAACTTTCCAACAAGGAACTTAAAGAATTGAAAAAAAAGGAGAAAGCCGCCAAAAGAGCGGCTCAAAAGGAAGCTACTGGGATAAGTCCTGAGCAACAGGCCAAGATCACTCAGCAGAAGATCGAGAAGAAGAAGACGGCTGCTACTAACACAAACTTGAAGAAGCAATTGAACCAGACTTTGATAAAAGATGAAGGGGCCAAAAGAATGGTTCCGTCGTTGTTCAGCCACTTGGAGACGAGAGAACAGCGTAATGCATCGTCGCCTTCCATATCACACATTGTCCATCCGTCAATTCTTTCGTTGACGTTGAAATACTCCTCATTCAAGGTGGTTGGTTCCATTCCTAGATTGAAGAGCATGTTACAGGTGTTCAAGGTCATTATTGAAGACTACAGCACTCCTGCCAACACCACATTGACCAGACACTTGACTGGCCATCTCTCGCACCAAATCGAATATCTCAAGACTGGTCGTCCCTTGAGTGTATCCATGGGGAATGCTATTAGATGGTTAAAGCAAGAAATCTCCCACATCTCCATCGACACTACCGACCAGCAGGCCAAGTTGATACTTTGTGAAAAGATCGACGACTTCATCAAGGAAAAAATCGAGTTGTCCGACCAGCTTATAATAGAAAATGCATCTAAACACATTACCGAAGGTTCTACAGTGTTGACGTACGGGCATTCGCAAGTGTTGGAGGACTTGTTCAAGTACTGTGTGAATGAACAAAACAAGAAGTTCAACTTGGTAGTGGTGGATTCCAGACCATTATTTGAAGGGAAGCAGTTGTTGAGAAACTTGGTTAACACAACTCTCGACAGCGGTGTCGAATCCGATGCCGAGTCGATCTCCAGCAGGAGCTTCAAGAAACCTATCACCGAAAACCTCAAGGTTCAATACGTTTTGATAAATTCTTTGTCTTCGACTATATTGGAGGATGTTGACTGTGTCTTCTTGGGCGCCCATGCCATGTTATCCAACGGTAGACTCTTTTCTCGTGTTGGTACGGGTCTCATTGCCATGATGTGCCACACGAGAAACATTCCGGTATTGACATGTTGTGAGTCGATCAAGTTCTCCGATAAGGTCCAATTGGATTCGGTGACCAATAACGAATTGGCCGACTGTGAAGACTTGATCTTGGACATTGGCTCAAAGAAGCCACCCCAGAAAAAGTCTTTTGCTTTGGAACAGTTCATTCTGCTGTACGAGGACGAAAACAACAAGAAGCAAGAAGTAAAGAAGGGCAAACAGCAGCAGAAGAAGGAAGATGAAGTGGTATTGGAGAACAACGAGTCACCATTGGCAAACTGGAGAAACATGAACAATTTGAATATTTTGAATATCATGTACGACTTAACGCCGCCGGAATACATCAACAAGGTTGTCACCGAGTTGGGAGCCTTGCCACCTTCGTCAGTGCCGGTCATCTTGAGAGAATATAAGAATACATAGACCACTATATAGATAATTAATACTGAGCTGCGCACGACCATTTACATATACATCAACAAATTTCGCCACCACCCCAATGTTGCAACCAGAATTGCCACCGAATTGAGGTTATAATGGAACAAGAACTTTCTCTTGTCAATAAGGTCGAGCTTCGTATTGCTCTTGCCGGTGATGATAAGGCGTTTGAAAGTGCATTGGGCCTATATCTTGCACCACTTCTCCTAAAGTTCGCTAGTCCTCATGCTGAAACCAGAAAAGCTATCATTAAAATAATTCAACACTTAATCCCACGTATTGGTGCTGCAAGAAATCTAAAGCTTCCAATTGAACCTTTGTTAGAACAAGTGAAAGATCCTAAGGTTCCCGACAATGCAGATCCGTCTACCGTAAGACTTTACTCGTTACTTTTCATTTCGAAAGGAATCGACAGATTAAACGAAGAAGAAAAACAACAACTTGTTCCAAAAGTCGTGGAGAGGATCAGCAGCTTTCCAAGTAACGTCTCGGCCAGACTTTTTAATGTTTTGTGTAAATTGTTGAACAAACAAGAGATCGAAAACGATTTCGACCATGAGGATGCCGACTTCTTAGTGGAAAAAATTGGGAAATTCCTAATGTTGCAGCCCTCGGGAAACCCACCAAGTTCTTCTCCTGGACTCAGCACTAACGATATACTGTTTTTCAACCAAGAAGCAGGTGTATCTTACCTGTCCCCTCAAGAAATCTTTGACGTCAAGATTCTTCTACTCAATTTTATCAAAAAAGGATTCACAGACTTACAATTGTTTGTCCCGTTACTTATAGCATCCGTGGACTCGTCGTCCACCATCAAAGACTCATCAGAAATCTTATTCCGTAAGCTCAAGGTTGACTATGAAGATCAAGTGATTGTCGACACGCTTGCCAACTTGTTTGTTGGCACCCAAGAAACACCCGCTGCAAAGTCAACTCTTCAGGAAAGAATCATGCAGATATTTGTTAAGAGCAAGGCGGCCGCTTCTCATCGGGATATTTCGACGATTTCCAAGATCGGGTTATCTTCTGAATACTCCAGATTAAAGCAACTCACCATTCAATTCATTAAGTGGGTCAGTACCAATAAACCAAATTCCACCGAGCTGAATGCCTTTAGAGAGTTTAATATTGCAATGATCAGCGATTTAAGAGATAACTTACTAAGTGAAGGCTGGCCCCAGATTGAAAAGTCAAACATTAAGAACTTTTCTACCACAGTTACCCAAAGACTGTTGCAATACGAAGCAATGGGTAATATTCTTAGGACCAACCCAGAACTCTTCACAAACGATATTGCATATATTGAATTCTTATTTGAATCTCTTGAGGGAGAATTTCCCGAGTTGAGAGCGACCATCCAGGAAGCACTTTCAAGTCTCACGGTTCATTTACCGCACTTGTCGGATAACTCAAAATTAAGACTCAAGCAAATTGCTAGAGGATTCTTAATTTCAGTCAAAGAAGGAAACGATAACATTCATTCTTGTCGTTACGTTGCCATCAAGTTTGTTAACTGCACGTTTTCGTTCAATGACTCCGAGGCTAGGTATTTGTGCTTATTAGGGGCCTCAAAAGAAAATAGAACGGATACAATAGAAGAAGCATTGAAAGGATTGCATCCTCATTGGTTTAATATTTTACAATCCGGAAATACTCTTGAGTTTAAGGCCACATCCGAATTGTTGGGACAAAAATCAGTGGTTAATTTTCCAACGTTTGAGTCATTTATCACTTTGGTGTTCGAAGAACTTAAGTCTCTTAAAGGCACAGATGCCACCATATTTAGAGCTTACCCTAAATTGGTTGAATTTGCGTTGCAGACACTTGTTATGCAATCAATCAAAGGCAAGAAAACGGTTGTTGTCCCAGACGAAGATTGGTCTATCAGACTTGAAAAAGCAATTGAGGTAGATACTGAGGTAAAAAGTTTGTTGAAATTGGAAATCAACTCAGTAGCTAATGCTGATATTGATATGGAAAGTGGCAACACGAATCCGTTCCACCAGTACTTGCTAATCATATTTGATGCACTTGTGACTCAATCAATTCACATTCCCACTGATATTTCCTACGCATCCACTTTTACAAGATTAGTGTCTTTATCACCTCCTAGTGTAATTGGAGGTTTGGTTTCTCTAGTAGATCCATTGTTAGAGTTATTGAATGGGAAGTCGTTGAATGATTTTACGTTATCCCAAATTTCGAGGGCATTTGGGATTATTACTTCACATCCAACAGTTGATGATACCAAGGTGGTTGAAATCATTAATAACTTGACCGCTGATAACGCTCTGAAATATTCGGTAAGAGGAAAAGTTTTGGCTTCCAGTTATTTGCTTGCGAGATTAACTTTAAGGAAACGTCTTGTTGTTTCGCCGGAAAAGCTACTTACCTTTGTCGAGAAGTTATTGAGCTTCTATGAGGATACCAACCTTGATTCCATTGTTTTGGAATCTTTGTACCAGTTGTCAATTTTTGGAGTTTTTGGCCCCACAATCAATAAGGAACTCAAACCGTTATTAATAAGGACCATTGAAAAGATCACACCAAAGGTCAAGAAATGTGACGAGAAATCCATATTGACATTTGCAGCATTAACTTTGGCAACCGTGAAGAGCGACGAAAGTGTTGAATACGAAGATTTGGTTTATGAAACACATGTTTCGAAACAAGTTGAGTTTACCTTCACAAGTGGTGAAGCCTTTCTGATTTTGACCGCAGGCTGGCAATCCAAGCATCTTCAGAGAGAACTTGATATTGACGGTGAGGTTGTATCTTATATTCCGGAGAGTACCGTTAGACTTCCAATCGTCTTGAAGAGAATTTTGCAAGCATGCGCTAATACTAAACCATCCTTGAGAAAAGCAGGGTGTATTTGGTTATTATCCTTAGTTCAATATTGTGGTCATTTGGAGACTATAAAAGAAAATGCCACTGATATCCACGTTGCATTCATGAGATTTTTAGCAGATAAGGATGAATTGGTGCAAGAATCGGCATCGAGAGGCTTAAGTTTGGTGTATGAAATGGGCGATCGTGAATTGAAGGACACTCTTGTCCATGGTTTGTTGAGTTCATTTACGGATTCGAACTCCGCTTCTAAGCTTACTGCTGGATCGATTGAGAACGATACTCAATTATTTGAGCCGGATTTATTAAAGACCAACGACGGCTCAGTCTCAACTTACAAAGATGTTTTAAATTTGGCTAATGAAGTGGGTGACACTAGTTTAGTGTACAAGTTTATGTCTTTGGCAAAATCATCTGCGTTATGGTCCTCCAGAAAAGGAATTGCTTTTGGATTAGGTTCCATTTTATCAAAATCTTCATTGGATGAGCTTTTAACATCCAACAAAACATTGGCTAATAGATTGATTCCTAAGTTGTTCAGATACAAGTATGATCCGAATTCCGATGTCCAAAGAGCCATGGTTGATATTTGGAATGCTTTGGTCAGTGATACATCCAAGACAGTAAGAGATAACTACGATATAATTTCTCAAGAATTGCTCAGAGGAATGGGTAACAAGGAATGGAGAGTCAGACAGGCCAGTGCTGCCGGGTTAAATGATTTGTTACAAATTGTTCCCTTTGAGACGTACGAAAGCAAGATGGAAGAAATTTGGAATATGAGTTTCAGAGTCATGGATGACATCAAAGAAAGTGTCCGGAAAGAAGGTACTAAGTTGACCAAAAATTTAGCAACTACTTTGACCAAAACAGTTGATCTCAAGCATGGTGCATCCAAGGACAAAGCGACAGAAGTTCTTACTGATTTGATTCCCTTTTTATTAGGTAACAAGGGTCTCTTAAGTGACTCTGAAGATGTTAAGAATTTTGCATTGGAAACCATCTTGAAGCTATGCAAGGTAGGAGGAGAGGCAATAAAGCCTTTTGTTCCTAAATTAATCAACAACTTCATCAACTTGATGTCAACGTTGGAACCGGAAGTAATAAATTACTTGATTTTAAATGCCGATAAGTATAACATCAAGAACAATGACATTGATGCCAAACGGTTGCAAAGTTTGGGACAATCCCCAATGATGGATGCAATTGAGAAATTGATGAAGGTCTTGGATGATTCAATCATGGATGAATTTATCAAGAAGTTAGAGTCTTCAGTTAAACGTTCGGTTGGGCTTCCATCAAAAGTTAGTGGGTCTAAGGTATTGGTGACCTTAATAACGAAACACTATGAGTTGGCAAAGCCTTATGGTGATAAACTTTTGAAGATCTCCATTCAACAGCTTTCAGATAGGAATGATACGATTGCGTCTTCTTATGCCGTTGCCGCAGGATACCTGTGTCGGATTTCAAGTGTTCTGTCTATCATTGATTATTCGAAGCAAATTAACAAATTATATTTCGAAAGCGAAGACGACAAAAGCAGAGAAATTGCATCTGTTGCCAGTGAGAGTGTTTCAAAATATGCTGGCGATAAATTTGATGGTGTGGCCAGTGCCTTCTTACCATTAGCATTTATCGGGAAACATGATTCGAACAAGGTAGTAAGGTCCAATTTTGAACGAGAATGGATTGAAAATACTAGTGGTAATAACAATTCTGTGAAGTTATATCTTACTGAAATTTTGGCTTACTTTAGAGATTACAATAATTCCAACAGGTTTGATGTCAGAAAAACGTTGGGTAAATCTATTTCAAACTTGTCGGATTTGATAGATAACTTGGAACAGTTTTCACCTGATTTAGTTGAGGAAATTATTGAGATGTTGATACAAGCTAACAAGGGTAAATCATGGGATGGAAAAGAGTTACTATTTGGATCCTTGGTTTCGTTTGCAATCAAAGCCAAGGACTATTTGCAGGCCCACGAAGACACCTTGGAAAGAATCAACAAAGTTGTCAAGGTAGAAGCAAAGAGAAGAACGAAATCTTATCAAATTCATTCAGTGCAACTTCTCGGAAAGTATCTTAACACTTTCCACGACGAAGAACTTATAGAAACGTACATTGAGATTATGGACGTTGTCTTGAAAGATAAATACTACAAGATTAACGAGGACGATGCGTCTGACTCCGATTCCGATGACGATGCAATGGAAGTTGACCTCAAATCTAAGATTGATGTAAAAAGAAACGTTGAATTGGAAGATAAACGTTTGTCAATATTGAAGAACCTTGAAGTTGCATTTTTCCCGGAAAACTATAACCATGAATTGCTCGAATTCATCCTTGAGAAGTTCTACAACATTTTCCATTCTCGCATGATTGACAATACGTGGAGAACCAAAATCATGGTTAGCGAGACTTTGAACAAGTTGCTCTCACAAATCAAGAGTCCCACACCAAAGGAGTTACAGTTGGTATTCAAAAATTGGAAACAATTGAATGACAAATGCTTGAATAATGACAATATTGAAAATGTCAAGGTTCAATTCATCAGATTTTCAAAGACAGCTCTGTTACTTTTGAAAGATGTCGGTGATTCGGACAAATCTGCTCAGGTCATCACCGCATTGAAGGAACATCATAAACTAGAAACTTCAAATGTCGTCAAGACAGAAATCGAAAAACTTACAGCAACTACAGTATGATGAAATATAACGCTGTATCAATTAGTTATATACAAAAAATTAGAAACCTCCTCTCAATCTTAAGACCAAATGGAGAGTGGATTCCTTTTGAATGTTGTAGTCGGACAAGGTTCTGCCGTCTTCCAATTGCTTACCGGCAAAGATCAATCTTTGTTGGTCAGGTGGAATACCTTCCTTGTCTTGGATCTTGGACTTGACGTTGTCAATGGTGTCAGAAGATTCAACTTCCAAGGTGATAGTCTTACCGGTCAAGGTCTTGACGAAGATTTGCATACCACCTCTCAATCTCAAAACCAAGTGAAGAGTGGATTCCTTTTGAATGTTGTAGTCGGACAAGGTTCTACCGTCTTCCAATTGCTTACCGGCAAAGATCAATCTTTGTTGGTCAGGTGGAATACCTTCCTTGTCTTGGATCTTGGACTTGACGTTGTCAATGGTGTCAGAAGATTCAACTTCCAAGGTGATAGTCTTACCGGTCAAGGTCTTGACGAAGATTTGCATACCACCTCTCAATCTCAAAACCAAGTGAAGAGTGGATTCCTTTTGAATGTTGTAGTCGGACAAGGTTCTACCGTCTTCCAATTGCTTACCGGCAAAGATCAATCTTTGTTGGTCAGGTGGAATACCTTCCTTGTCTTGGATCTTGGACTTGACGTTGTCAATGGTGTCGGAAGATTCAACTTCCAAGGTAATAGTCTTACCAGTTAAAGTCTTAACGAAGATTTGCATTGTTAATGTGTATTAAATGTGTTTGTTTGATTAGAAAGCGTTTACAAATGGGTGGCAATTTAATGCTTTTATAGGGCTGAACCAGTGTGCACCCCCTATTTCCTAATTGCGTGAGCGTTGCTTTTTTTGTCAGTTGATAAGACAGCAAAAAGCAATAAAAAGATGACCTAATTTAGCAATACCAGGAAAAAAGAAATTCATAAACATGGCTAAAACGCCAGCGCGAGTGGTGGGGGACGCGATGGAGTCACCGGAAATGGGGGTTGCCGGGCTGGAAGCCGTACTGAAGAGGGTATGCGGGATTTCAAGAGAGCATAAGAGTCATGATGGTAAATATGCAGACAGAAATAGCCAAACCATAACTACAAGCATCGTGACACGGCTGTTGCAAACGAAATAAGAGCCGTGGTATTTTTGTAGACGGTGTTACGTCTGTATCCTGCGGAAAGGGTTAAGCAGCGAACTTTCTTCTTCGACCAACGTGTGTAAATTATTATGGTTGCGATGCAGCCGTCTGCCGAATTCGTCAAAATCGAGACTTTTGGTGTGACGCATCACCGCGGTGTCGTCGTCGTCTGGAGGTGCACGCACATACTCTGACGAGATGCGCTTGACGCCTGGCAGATTCATCTCGGTACGAAGTATATGGATGTTGATGCGGAACTGTCGTAACTCTGCTGGCGAAGTACAGAGCAGCACTATCTTGTTGAGCTTGAACTTGATGGTATCGTTGTACTTGATGGGGATGGGTATACTTAGGAGTGGGTACATGTAGATGGTGTAATTATTAAACATCCAATGGAGAAACTCATCGGAGCCGTTTTGCATGAGATACAAAATGACGGTGATGGTTTTGAGTAACACCAAGTAGGTTTTATCGTCGGCTTGCAGAGGTGTCGTTCTTACTGGCAAGGTATTTGCTCTTCTGATGTTGCCATGGGAAGAAAGTAACGGTTCCAGGGCCCCGCTGTAGCTGGCCCGTTTTGCAACTGAAGGAAGACTGGTGCGAAGTCGCTTGACTACGGCCGCGGTTAAAAGCGGCAACTCCTTGCGGTTGTAGGTCAAGAGAGACAACTCCGTGAGTTCGTGGTTGTATGGTCCCATTGGCTCTGCGTTGGTGGCATTCTTCACCTTGGAATCGGTCGAACTGGTGAGGTTCCGGAATGACTGGAAAATGTGGCCCATCTTGTATGTGTGTGGAGGAGGGCGGAAAAGGAGGCGTCGTAGCTGGGCTAAACTGGAAGGTTGCAAATTACGCAAATAAATACTAATAAATAGGAGAATAGGTATCAACCAAAGGATAAAAACGCTGGCTGGGACTCTAGTAGCTAAACAGGTATCGGATTGCTAGATCGTCATCTTTTGTTCAAAAAGATTTGGAGCTGGTTTTACGGTCTGGTCGGATAAGCAACTGTCATCTGTGCAGGTATACTTCCGGTTCGTGACGGTTGGTGTCGGGCCCATCGGCCACATTGGGTAATTCGCATCACGAGGAAACACACACACCCTGACATTTTTTTTTCGTCCTCCTTGGCCCAACCGCCCGCCGGAAGAATTGTCCACAGCAAATCCGACACAGAAGCAAAAAAATCATGAAGAAAAAAAATGCATTACACAAAGCGAAAACCATTGGGAAAGTGATCTTCTGACTTTTAATTTCGTGAGCCGTCTCCTATTCTGTTGCATGGCAATCTTTTGATTCCTTCGCTTTGGCATAGAGATTTCACTATTATTCCGTATCAGGATTAACCCTTGTGCTCCCGGTAGAAATATCCCTCTCCAGAATCATCACCAGTTTCTCCTCACATAACCCGAATTTCAGCTCCACAACAACCCACACATCCCTGAGCTGTATTTTTACTTTTACTTCTTTTTACCCATTGAGTTTCCACCAATCTTTCACAATGTATTGATTTTATACCCCCACCACCAACAATATCTACACACCAACTTCACGTTCTCTTTCATAACTGATTGAAACAGAATCCACGCCTCCTTTTCTACCTTTGATAAACCTGAATCTCCACACTTCCATTGGTTACATTTATTCGCTTATCTATCCTAGAATTCAATGTCAGACGACCCTTTACTATCGGACCCGATTATCCCTATACCGTCTCAGACTTCCCCTATAATCACCCCTGCCAAGGACGCCGACCACCTCCGTGACGAGAAACCTTCCTTCAAGTACGACTTGGATGTTTTCAACCTTTGCAGAAAATACCTTGACTCAAAAAATCGTCATGGTTTAGCCCTTGTCGCCAGACAAAAGGGAATCCCACCCTTTCTCCGGTTCAAGATTTGGCCCATTCTCCTTAAATACCATCCGTTTGTGTTGAACCCATTCATACAACCAGACAATGATGTTTTCAACGATGAGGAACCCAACCCGGATGACCCCGAAAACAAGAGAGGCAGCAACTCATCTTCGAGTTCCAAGCTTTCCGAAGATGAACAAGCTTCCAAGACGAGTAAACTGGATGAGATTAGGACTAAAATCAAAAAGGACTTGAAAAAGTATATCCAACGATTAAAGTACTCGTCAAACATCCTGCTTTCGTCTACTGAGCTTGAAATATTCGAGATATTGGAAAACTCTATCCACAAGTTTTCGCTTAAATGGGGCAAGATCATCAAGTACGACCAGTCCTTGACTTGGATAGCGCTCAATCTTGCCGAATGGTTCCCTCCTCTCCCCAACACTCCCTGGGTCTTGGTCGGAAGAGACAACACCTCAGTCGAGAACCTGTTCATTACCCACCTTGTCGATGATTACTCGAACTACGTCCAAAACATTCCATGCTTGAAAGAATACTTGAACGAATTGATCAGTGATGGGAATGTGATGTCATTCCATGATGTTTACGAAAGATTGGCCTTGGTATTGTTGCACTCGCCCGAGGAAAGAAACACCAAGTCTGGCTCCTCGGCCGCATCCATATCGTCTTCTTCGTCCGGTGGTTCGAGACAAAACACACCCAAAAAGTTAAACAAGACGATTTTGCCTGTTTCTGGTGGTACCATCGAAGAGAGAGTTTCGTTTTTCATTTATTGTCTCCGTAAGGTGTTGCCAGAACTTTCACAATTTTTCCATGAAGAGCAAATCCTTAACAAGTTTGGATCCCACGACGATGAGTGGCTTATTTGGTGGCTCAATTACTGTGGGTCTAAGGTTTGGTCCAAGTACGACAGAGGTAGAATCTGGGACTTATTATTGGGTTGGAGATTGAAGAACCCAAAGAAGGATATGGAGTACTATGTCGAGAAGCTTGATTTCCATACTTACGACAGAAACTTGATTGATAAGTTGGGTCCAGACATTTTCTGGTCTCTTAGCAACGGCGAAGATGCCTACGAAGGTAGAAATGGACGTAACGATTCGACGACCGATGCCACGAAACGAAGAAACTCGTTCAAGGACTTGGTTGACGAATTGAACAACGACTTGCACTTCAACTCGTACCAGCGTCCCAAGGGATTTGGTGAGATTGCATCATCTGTTTCTAGTAGTCCATCGTCTATCGTTTCTGAGGATGACCAATGTCAGATCACAGTTCCATTCTCCAAGTTGGATGCTCACATTGAAATACTATTTATTTCGTTGGCGTTGTTAAAGTCCAAGGAAAACGTATTGGTTGAATTGGACCAGCACGAAATTAGACAGTTTTTGTCCCGTTTACCTTCCAAGTCTTACAACTACAAACAAAAGAAGGTTTCAACCTCGAATCCTTCCAATCCCGACCCAGTTCGGAAGTTATCTTTTTCGTCAGCGTCGACTTCGATCTCGAGTTCGACTTCTTCATCACCTCCAGATTCTTCTTCGTCGCTCTCCATCGACATATCGCCCACTTCATCGAACGTGCCGCATCCATCCACTGTTATTATCTCTAACGATTCGGTGTTTAATCACAAGGTGGATTTCATGGATAACATTATCAATGAAGCGGGCGAGTTATGGAGAAAATGGTTATGGCTGGAAATGGTTGAGGATTCTTAGATATGAATGCATATGAGTTTTAGAACACCACTGTAGGCCCTAAACGGATGCGTAGAGTATGTAAAATCCTGGCTTTCTCGTGTATACTTTTGTTGAAACGATGATAATTAGGGCGGTTTTGTGCCCGCAAAACAGTAGAAAAATGCGATGGATCAAAATTATCTAAACTCTCCAAGTACACCAAAAATGGCCAAAGAAGACAAGGAGGTGGAAGCTTCCATAACAACGAAAGAGTCCAAGAAGGAAAAGAGAGAAAGAAAGGCAGAAAAGAAGTCAAAAAAATCGAAGCAAACGGACGATGACGAAGAAGTAGCCCCAGAGGAAAGCGATGAAGAACGCGATGAGGAACCACAACCAACCAAGGAAGTTCTTGAAGAGATCGAGATCGACTTACAGGCTGGTGTTCCATTGTCCAAAAAGCAACAACGTTTGTTAAAGAAAGGTAAGTTAGATTTGGCTAAGTTGGCCAAGAAACATCCAGCACCAAAGCCTGAGTTGAGTGCCGAGGAACAAGCTGCCGCTGATGCCGAAGAAAAGAAGTCGAAGAAGTCCGAATTTGGTGTTTGGATTGGAAACCTCTCATTTGATACTACTAAAGAAGATATCACCCGTTTTATTGTTGGTAAGACATCGCAATATGTTGTTCCTGGTGAAAGCAACAGTGATGACGACTTGGTCAAGATTGTTGAAGAAGATATCACCAGACTCAACTTGCCCAGAAAGGAAAACAAGATCAAGGGTTTTGCCTATGTTGATTTCCCTAGTTTGAAGCATGTGTTGACGGTGGTAGCCCTCTCCGAATCTCAATTGAACGGTAGAAAGTTGTTGATCAAGAACGCCAATTCTTTCGAAGGAAGACCAGCCAAGGACTCGTCCTCGGAAACTCCATTATCCAAGAACCCTCCATCCAGAATCTTGTTTGTCGGTAACTTGTCGTTTGACACCACTGACGATCTTTTGGAAGAGCATTTCAGACATTGTGGAGACATTGTCCGTATCAGAATGGCCACTTTCGAAGACTCCGGCAAGTGTAAGGGATTTGCTTTCATTGACTTCAAAGACGAAACCGGCCCAACCACTGCCTTGAAGTCGAAGTTGGCCAAGAAGTTGATCAATAGACCATTGAGATTGGAATTTGGTGAAGACAGATCCAAGAGAAACCCTACCAGAAAGCGGGAAGACTTTGGTGAGGCTAGAGAATCGTTTGAGAGACCAGCCAGAGATTCGTTTGAAAGACCTGTTGCTAGAGAAAGACCAGCAGCTGCAACTGACACACAACCAGCAGTGTCGAGACCCAAGCCAAAGAAGAGACCATTCGAACAAAGATCTGATCCTAACAAGAGAGTCAAGTCTTCTGTAGCATTAGCCACTGCCCAAAGAGCCAGTGCTGCCATTGTGCCTTCTGCGGGTAAGAAAACTACCTTTGATTAGTGTATAATAGAATAGATTTGTAAAAAATTCAAACATATATAAACTAAAAATAATAAAAACAGTTCTCTTGAGAACGTGAAGTGAAAACAGAACAAAAATCAATCTTAGTTACCACCGTGCTTGGTGTTGTGCTGGTCGAACTCGCTACTTGAAACCTCAAAGTAGTTTGGATCGTTTCTGTTGGCTTCAAATTCGCTATCCGAAACTTCCTCATAGATGGAGTATGTTTCGTATTCGGAATCGCTGGCGACGGGAGTCGGTTGCTTGGCGACAACCGGAACGGTTTCCTTCTTCACCTTCTTTGGGACTTCCTTTGGCTTAGCTGCGTCCTTAGCCACAGCAGCCTTGGAAGCTGCTTCTTCGTCACCCTTGGTCGAAAATTTTCTACCAAATTGCTTGAGTTTTCCAGTAATACTATTGGATCTCTTGGTTTCAGTCTTTGGAACAACATTTTCTTTTACTGGCGCAGTAGCAGCAGATACACCGGAAGTAGTAGCCGCAGCAGCACTGGAAGTAGTAGCAGCAGCTACTCCGGCAGCACCAGCAGCAGCACCAATAATACCAGCGCCCAAAGCGACACCTGCATTGTTATTTTTTTTACTTGGTTCAACATTCTTCTTAGAGATGGCTCGTTTATCCGAAGACAAGTCATTGCTAACCCCTAAAAAAGAACCGTCTTGAGCTTTGGCTTCTGCCTTCTTAACACGGTACAAGTCATGGTCATCCAATTCAATTTGTTTGGATAAACGTGCAACCTCCAACTCTCTGTCCTCAATCAACTTTTCAATGTCTTCCAATTGAGTCTTCTTGGCAAGTTCTTGAGATAATCTTGCCTTTTCTTCTCTTAATTCTTTGATCTTCTTCAAGTTAACAACTTCTTCCAATAATCTGGTCTTTTGTAACTCTTCGAATTCCAATCTTTGTTGATACAATTTCAATCTTTCATCGTGTTCAGCCTTCAACTTTTCAATTTCTTCCAATTTAGCCTGGGCCAATTGTTCGGCAATAAGTCTTTCGTCATCGGCCTTAGCATCCTGTTGTCTCTTGAGCTCCTCAATTTCTTCTTGCAATCTGACGGCTTCAGCTTCTTCCTTCTCCTTACGAGCGACATAGATACGATCATTTTCAGATCTTTCATCAATCAATCTTTGTTGCTCTGCTTCTCTTTGTTTAACTCTCAATCCACGTTGGAACTCTGGATCATTTTTGGATCTTTCATACTCCTCTCTTTCTTGTTGTTTCTTCAACAATCCTTCCTTTTCTTCCCATTCGGCCTGTTCCTTGGCTAATCTTTCTCTTTCTTCGGCATCTTCCTTAGCTTTGGCTTCAGCCTCTGCCTTCTGCCTTTCCTTTTCTTCAAGTTCTTCTTGCTTCTTTCTTTCAGCTTCTTCCTTTTCTTCTTGCTTCTTGCGTTCCGCTTCTTCCTTCAACCTTTGTCTTTCAAGTTCTTCTTCGTGCTTCTTGGTAGCAACAGCTTCTTCAGCTTCAACTCTCTTACGTTCATGTTCTCTAGCAACTTCCTTGGCTAAATCTTGCTTTTCTTTTTCCCAGTTAGTGTAAGATTCCTTAGCCTCATTCAATCTGCTGGAACGAACTTCCTTATCTTGCTTCAAGGTGGCCAATCTAGCGGCGTAGGCAGTTAAAGTTCCAGCTAAAATGCCAACTTCGGCGGCCAATGCAGTATGCTTCGATTTCTTCTCTTCAACATCCTTTTCGGCAGTTGCGATCTTGCCGTCCAATTCTTCTTTAGTAGACAAGTTCTTAGAAACACCATCGGTAACCTCGGCGTGCTTGGTTTTCAAACCATCAAGTTGAGTGGTATGCTCAGTTAATTGTGCCGTCAATTCTTCAATCTTGGTAGATAACTCGGAGTTCTTGTTATCCAAGTCAGTCTTTTGTTCCTGCAAAGTTTCAATCTCTTGTGTGGTAGTTTCTTGTTGGGTTTTAGCATCTTCCAACTCTTGCTTCTTGGTTGCCTCCAATTCTTCATGGTTCTTTTCCAAGGTTTCGCTATCGTTACCATGTTTTTCAACAGCTTTAGCTTCACGGTCTGTGTACTCAGTGTTTGCGGTTTCGATTTCTTCCTTGGTTTGGGTCTCAAAGTTAACGGCAGCAGTACCAGCAGCAGCAGTCAATGTAGCCAAGTTTGCTAACTTGCCTTCAATTTCTCTGGTGAACTTTTCTCTCTTCTTGCCCAACTTACCAAAGTACTTGTCAAAGTCGCCTTGCAACTTTCTCTCATGAGACTTAACCTTGGTGTCTAAGACTTGCTGTCTTTTGATTTCATCTTCGTTTCTAGACTTTGTGACTTCTTCATTGATGTTGACCAAGACAGGAGCCACTCTTTTGGCGGCAATGTCGAGCAATTGCTGTTGAGTCATCTTCAAACCAGAACCTAAGTCAATGACCTTATTAGGGTCATCCAAGGTACGAGCAACAGAGCCAATGGCAGCAGCGTTCAATTCCTGGTAACGGTTCAACAAAACTGGTTTATCTTTGAGCTTTTCCAAGATTTCCTTGTTGGGTGGTTCAACAGGCTCGTACTTGGCTTCGGGTTGAACAACAAGCTCAATTGGCAGTTCCTTAACCTGTTGTTCAATGTTGTCGTCGGCTGGTTCGGGTACCTCCTTGAATTTGGATGTGTCGATGACTGTTTCCGATTCGGATTCCTTAGGTTGCTCTGGTTCGGCGTCGGCTTCCTTTTCGACGTCGGCGTCGGCCTCAGCATCAGGAGCATCTGCTACTTCAGCTTCAGCTTCTTCGTTTGCTTCAACGGTCACGTCGGCTTCGCCATCTTCCTTATCGGCAGCCAATTCTTTGGCTTCGGCTTCGCTGGCGGCTTTTTCTTCGGCATTCTTCTGAGCAACCAATTCCTTCAATCTCTTTTCTTCTGCCTCCAACGTTGGGTGGGTGGCAAACTTCTTTGGGACCTTAATTTGGTCAATGGCATTGGCTTCTTTGTATTGCTTGTGGAGGTTCTTGTCGGCCGACTTGCCGGCGGTTCTGAAGGGAGACACCCAGGTGTCGCTGCTTGTGAGCTTCTTCAACCTGGACGTGGCCTTGGAGTCGGAGCCAGATGTGATGGAGCCCTTTCTCGCTTCAACAACTTCAGACATATTTAGCGGAGATTGATGTGTGAAGAGTGTGGAAAAGAGTGTGGTATATTTTCGAGCAAAAGGGGCAGGTCTATGGTGCAATGAAATTTGATGTCATGGCGCGCGTGAGTCGGGTTTGCTTGTGTTTCCTAATCGGGACGGGCACTTTGACAGTAAGCGCACCGTCAGTGAAACGGAGGCGACAGCGAGTTCAGAACAGAGAGAGTGAGTGAGAGAGAGGGAACATAGAACAAGGACATAGAGTAAAAGAAGAAGTAGAACAAACAGAGCACCGTATGTAGAACCGAGATGAATGTGTAGGCGTCCAATGGCGTTGGGGCTCCAATCTCCCAGTCCCCAGCCATACATAGTCGTGCCAAACATAATGCCAGCAACCATTTGTCGGTGGGCGACAAACTCCAAACAAAAAACCTTCAAATCAAAAGGGAGATAAAGTGCGACTTCTTATTTACAGCCCAAACAGGCTCAATAGAGAAGGGCGGCGGGCGCCTACGCAGAGTTACAATTAGCACGCTGTGCATCGCTCGCCTGTCGCTAACAACAGTCCTGGCGCAGCCCCATTCGCAACCTTGCCACCGCCTCCAACTTGTGTAGCAGCCCCAGCTCTGTGCTGGCGGCGGCGGCGACCCGGGCATCCCCTCGGCATAGTAGTCACACCCTCTGTGTTCCCCCACCGTAGCTTTGTATTGTATACGCTCGCTTATCTCTCTGCAGAATCGCATCTTTTGGAGAGGTAAAAAAAGACGGAGCGCTCCTTCTCGTCGTTGTGCACTGCTCCAAAATCACACACACGTTCACTACACCAACGCTTTCTTCTCCACACACAAGATGTCTACGCTTATACCCACGGCATCTGCGTGTCATCAGTTACTGCTTCCACCCATAGAGAAGGATGACCGCCTCAATCTTAACGTACGGACAGGCTCCGCGTCGACGTTGTACAATTCGTTGGTGCTAACGTTTGGCGGCCTCACCGTGGGGCTCGAGCTCTACGAATGGACCATCCAGGAACTCTTCAACACCTTCCACACCAAGATCGTCCAGGCCAACTCCAAACAGAAACAAAAACACATTTCGTCATATCTCTCTGGTGAACTCTTTTACCTCAAGTTGTTGGAGAAAACTTGGGCCAGAGTCCACATCGACCCGTCACAGCCCCGCCCCAAACCCAGAATGTTCCACGAAGTCTGTGCTCTCAACAATTGTATCTACATCTTTGGTGGTTTGGTGGTACCGGACGGCGCCGAAGACCGCATCCCTACCCAGCCATCTCAATTCCTCGTACCCGCCAATGATTTGTGGGAATTCAATCTCGAGTCCAGCAAATGGAAATTGCTCCACGAAGGCTCCAATCACGAATCGGACCCCAGTGTCCCCATCCCAAGATACAACCTCAAAATGACTGCCATCAGCAGCTTGAAGTTTGTCGACCAGAAGGACCATTTCGGAATTCTCATTGCCGGGGGTAAGAACAAAAACTCCCAACCAATCTACGACAACTACGTCTTCGACCTTGTTGACAAGAAATACGTCAACATGAACCCTATCCGGTTGAATATCTCCTCGGGCGACCCGGAAAAGGATAATGCCCGCGGACTCGACAATTTCTGCAGCAACGACCAAAAAAACCTTAGTGTCGATTACTCCAACAGTATCATCGTCACGTTTGCCGAAGAAATAGAAAACCAAAAACCACACGGAAGAATAGACAGCACCACATCCCTCTCCAACAAAGACCCTAATGCCAATAAGAGAAACGAGTTTTCCACCTCCACTGCATTTGAAGAGTCCATCATTGTCTACTCCCCTATAAAAAACGAGCTCAACAGCCAGATCGAAAACCCATTAATATCATTCAAAATCGGAAAGTCCATTAGAAATGGACGAGTCCTTCCCACACATCGCAAAAAGGAGTACGCTAAATCCTCCAATGTAAAAGATCCTACTTCAAAATCAGTTAATAAAATGGTACCATTCAATTTGAGATACCCAACAGGCGGATTATTCGGCCAGAATATCGTTCTTACGGGCTTTTTACCCAACGAGTACGATATTTCGATTTTCATTTTTAATAAACCCACAGGAAAGTGGTCGAGGCTCAATATATTTTGCAATCACGATTATGGTTCGCATAGGTTTTGGGGTGGGTTTGCTTGGCAATCTCACCATAAGGTTGTATTGATTGGAAATTACCTTACGTCCAGAACTACCAGTTCGGTCAGATTCTTTACTGTTATGATAACAGTCAGCTTACCAGTTACCAACATTTTGGCTAGTTCAGAATTAGCTGGGTCCAAGCGTGTTAAACGTGTACCACGTGTTAGTCTTGACGACTATTCTGACGCAAGCACATGCAGCAGCCTGTTACTTGAAGGAAGTAGCGATGACGACGACGATGACAATTTAAGTGCAAGCTCAAACGACTTGAATCCTGGAGGTTTGTTACGCCGACCTTCCAGAAAGATATCTGTGGTTTCGCATGGCAGTGAAAAGAATACGACCACGATTAGTTTCAGTGAGTATGTTCATTATGCTGCTCCAAAAACAAACTTCACGAAAGTTAGGTCTGTGTTTCCTCCTGCGGCAATTACATTGGGAAGAAATGCTTTTGACCGATACGGTGACTTAATTTCGGACTTTGAGTTGGTTTCTGCTAATGGCGATAGAATTCCTGTTTCTTTGGCAGTTTTAATGGAAAGATGGGGAGGCTACTTCATTCAACTTTTGGCAAGAGGATACGTCAAGGCAGTGGATAAATTTGAGTCTGATCAAGCATCCGGGAAATTACACCATACTACGGCCAAAACCCATATGCGTACCTCTAAAAGTTCTAGTACTTCTAGTTCTAACAATAGCGCAAAGGACCAGTCCACCACTAATGCCAATATTACTGGGTACTTTACTTCACACAAGAATACCAAATCTTCTATTGGAAGTGTTATTAGTGCTTCGTCATCGGATGGTGATTCTTCTAGCGATAAGAAAGACGAACCCAAAACGAAACAAGCTTACCATTTATCGATCCCTGTCCCTCCTTCCAAGTCGCCTCCGAAGGAAGCTCCACAATTCAGGTTACCCTTCCAGGAAACAAGTTCTACGACATCCTTGAACTCAGCCAATAGTCAGTCAGGAAATTCTCCTGTCAGAGGAAATGAGCATCATGATTCTTCCACTTCAACTCTTGCAGAGCTCAATGGAAAAGATAGACCACCGTTAATATCTGTGGGATCTGCGTACGATCCACATCAAGTCAGCGGCAGGAAAGATTCTGTTAGTTCAGGAAGTAGCTCGCTCTTGACTTCACACCTCCAAGACATACCACCACAGCTTCCCTTGCCCTCCGAGCAAATCCCTGCTGTACCAGCAACTCCAACCTCCTTTAGAAGCTCAACTTCTAGAAAGAATTCAAGTGATTTAGGATCTCCCAGAGCTTCATTGATCCATACATTGACTGTATTAAGAAATATCCCCGCCTCAAAATCACCTAAAGGATCACCATTTGCTTCCCCAAGAGCTTCCATTTCTAACCAAGGAGGAAATGGAAATACAAATAGTGATTTATACAGTTCTCCGGTTCCTAATTTAAGACCAGCTCCTACTGGAACCAGTTCTTCTCCATTATCAAATAAGTTCAAAACTGCCGAACTTGTATTGAACGATCCCAGCAACCCAGACTCTACCGGCGAACGCAGATCTTGGGGAAATTCCCAAATTGACGCCTTGAAGTCAATTAATATGTCATCATCTGTTAGTTCAGTGGATTCACAAGACCGAGACAAGAAGTTCTCATCCATTTCTTCATCTCAATCGGAATCCCCTTCAAACACATCATCCGGCAAGGACAGCAATGAAGACGAATTTGACAAATCCAGGTCAATTTCTGATGATCAAATCTCACCAAAGAACCCTCCCAGATTGTTTGATAATGCTCTATTAAACTTTGAAAATATAGACGAGGGTAAATTTAGAATGGAACCATCCTTGATTCCAAGAAAGTTGTACGTTCCATTTTCTTCGTCAACATTGAAAGCCTTCTGCGAGTATTTGTACACTGGACAAGTTGGAAACAAATGGTTATTGTCTCCAACCACTTTGGATAATTTAGCAATTGCCAAGTTCTTTAAGGTTCCATTGCTCTATGATTTAATCAGTGAAGTTTTATTTGGTATAATTGGAAGAAAAGAAGCTTATATTATTCGTGACGGAAACCAGTTAAAGAAACGGTATTATAAGCTTTTAGACCTCACCAAAACCGACATCGACCCAAACTTCACTTTCCCACTAGATGAATACGAAGGGTTTAAGAATACTGTTGATGACGGTTACCTCGACATTGCATTGTTGAAGAAAACTTCAAACATTCACAAGAACAGTTCAGCATCTGCCATCAGTTCCAAGAAGAAGAAATCATTTACCAGTTCTATGTCCAAATACTCTTATCTGGAGGCAGGTGTCGGTGAATCAGATATTACTCCTGGTCCAAGTAGCAGGGCAGACTCTATTTCCGAGTCTCCTGAACACGAGCACGATGTCGATCACGAAGGTCAGGATGACCGTAACCACGACCACGATCAGGAACTTGAAGTAGGACAAGATGTCGAGGACACACCAGAGCATCATCAAGACGCAGAGGTTCCTACAGATACAAAGAATGAAGAAGGAAAAGTGGAGGGTTCCAAGAGCACAGAAGAAGAAACCGATGAGTCGGAGAAGAAAACCACTTCGACCAGTGAGGAAGATACCGAATTTGAGCTTGGCTTTTTGAACAATGACCACAATCCATCCTTCAATTTTGGACCTAGAAGCAAGTCGGTTTTTGACAAGGTCCATGCCACACAAATGGAATATCAGAGCTCGACTGAAGAAGCTAATGCGGAGGATGAAAAGGAGAAGCTTTCTCTTACCTTGGAGCAGTTGGTGAGTCCCGATTCGCCAATTCCATCCGATTACTTGATTGATTTGATTTATGAGTCGGCCGCCATTGTTCTAGATATGAAATTGATGTTGAGAGCAGCCAACGTGAGACAGATGAACCGTGCAGCAGCCCAGAGTCGGGTCGAACTCGAAGATGCTATAGAAAGGTTGACCAAGGTGTACCAGGCGCAGCTTGCAGCCGAAGATTCGGGCACCACCCGGCCCGGGGCGGCTGGACTACACGAACGGGTCGCATCGACTTCAAACACGAGAGTAGCATCGCCCTCAGATCTCCTGGGAGGAGACTTGAGAGTGTCGATGTCGACCACGTCGTTATCTGGGCTTTCGAAAGCTAGTATGTTGGAAAAGTCCAAATCGAACACGTCGTTCCGGGGAATCGGAGGGTTTACGCCGTTTAAACAGAACAAGACGGATCCTAAGCTTGGAAACAAGGAACTCGACAAGCGAATCACCAAGATGATCAAGAAGGATGAGAAACAAAAGTTACGTAGTGAGAGAGAACGGCAGCAGCACGAAAAGACCGAGAACGAGCGGGCCAAACGGGCGGCCAGGAAAGAGGCCAAGGCGGCCACCACGCACGAACCCAAGAAGTCGCTTGCGTTGCTCTCGCGGTCTTCGTCCAAATTGAACCTCGACTCGAGCGATAGTGCGTCCATCATGAGAAAGAAGCACAGCTTGTTCCATTTGCCAGGGAAAAGCAGCGACAATTCGGGCCGCGACGACTATTCGTTCGAGTCCATCCCGATGACACGGACCGAATCTTCTACCGGCAGTCTCAACCTGTCCACCAGCCGCAAGAGTGAGAAGAAGAGACACTTTTTCACGTTTAAGCGCAAGTCATAAGTCCGGACGCAAATGTTGCTGCAGGGTGCGGCGCACTTTTCCTCGCTTGGTGCCAATTCCGCACCCGCATTAGCAGCCCCGTCTCCACAATTAATAAGCCGCCGCGGCAGGACCTTCACACAAAACGGGCGCTGTGGTGGTGGTGGTGGGGCAGCGGTGGCGAAACAACCAAACGGCACGTCACCAGTGGTAGCGGCACGTCACCACCACCACACGTCACCTGGCGCCCCCTCGACCAATGCACTATATACACACCCACACTTTTTTCCCGACGTGCCGCACTTGTGGCCGCCGCCGACCGGACTCGGTATATAGGGACGGCATTCTCCCCCCGTTGTCTTCCTCTGAATAATTACTCCCAGTTTGTTTCCAGAAACAACAACAACAAAATAGACACTTAATTACTAGAATGGCTTTACAAAACAACACCAAGACCTTCACCTTGAACAACGGCGTCGTTGTTCCTGCCGTCGGGCTCGGCACCTGGCAGCTTTCCAAGGAAGGCGAAGGCTACAACTCGACATTGTGGGCATTGAAGGCCGGCTACAAGCACATCGACACCGCTGCCATCTACAAGAACGAAGAAGAGGTTGGCAGAGGCATCAAGGACTCGGGTGTTCCCAGAGAAGAGATCTTTGTCACCACCAAGTTGTGGAACTCCGACCACAAGAACGCCGAAGAAGCGTTCAACACGTCGTTGAAGAAGTTGGGCTTGGACTACATTGACTTGTACTTGATCCACTGGCCCGTGTCCACCGACCCTGCCACCAACGAGCCATACCCCGACCACGACTTTGTCGACACCTACAAGGCCATCCAGAAGATATACAAGCGTGGCGACGGCCGCTTGAAGGCCATTGGTGTGTCGAACTTCTCGGTGGCCCAGATCCAGCGCTTGTTGGACGACCCTGAAATCGACGTTGTTCCTGCCGTCAACCAGATCGAGGCCCACCCATTGTTGCCACAGCCAAAGTTGAAGGCGTTCTTGGACAAGCACAACATCTACATCACCGCGTTCTCGCCATTGGGCTCCACCGGCGCTCCAGTGGCCGCCAACGCCACCGTGGCCGAAATCGCCAAGAAGCATGACGTTGAGCCTGCCCAGGTCTTGATCTCGTGGGCCGTCCAGAGAAACACCATCGTGATCCCCAAGTCGGTTTCCGAATCGAGAATCATCTCCAACCGTAAGACTTTCGTGTTGTCCGATGACGAATTCGCCGCTCTCAACGGCCTTGCCGACAAGGAAGGTGTCAAGAGAATCGCCATTCCGCCATTCTACCTGTTTGGCGACGAAGAGTAAGTAGTTAGACAAGCGCAGGACCGCCGAAAAGTGGAGGTATAGTCAGTTTTTTTAGCCTAGAAATGAATACTTCACCAAAGATCAAGTGTACAAGCCGAGATTGTCGCCGGAATGATGCCAGAATCCCGCCAGAATCCCGCCAGAATCCCGCTATTCTGCCGTGGTTTTGGTGTGACCTTCGCAATATCGCCGGATTAACTGTCGCTGCAACGTTTTTGCGCCGGCCCGATCCCCGCGAAATTTAGCGGCTGGCGGCCAGGGGACGGTTGAGGCAGGGAATCCGGGAGAATTGCCAGATCGGGAAATTGTCCCGGGGCCCCGCCGTTCCCCAGAGATTCCACGTCCCCAACTATAAAAGGCGGCATCGCTAGCGGTTTCTAAGCCCTTCTCCATCACACCATGACAGAAGGAACTATTAACAAAGAGCTCGTCGAGTACGCTTACAACAACCTCAAGAACGTCCCCAAGGGCGAAGAGTACGAGAAGATGATCCTGTCGCTTCCATACGACTGTTACACCGACTCGTTGTTGATGGCCCGTAACTTATCGCACGAAATGGCCATCGACTACGCCGACATCCGGTTGAAGCACCACGACTTCGACATCAAGAAGCACCAACGGGCCCGGTTTGAGCACTTGTCAAAGATCTTTGGCAAGGTCGACGAATCGGTGTTCATCGAGCCTCCGTTCTACGTCGACTACGGATGCAACATCAGTCTTGGCAAGAACTTCTATGCCAACTTCAACACGGTGTTTTTGGACTGTACCATCATCAAGTTTGGGGACAACGTTCTCATCGGGCCCAACGTCACCTTTACCGCTGCCACCCACCCAACCGACCCGCAACAGAGATTGGATGCTGTCGAGTATGCATTGCCCATCACCGTTGGAAACAACGTCTGGTTTGGGTCCAACGCCGTGGTGTTGCCCGGTGTCACCATTGGAGACAACGCTGTTGTTGCTGCTGGGTGTGTTGTGAACAAGGATGTGCCTGAGAATGCTGTTGTTGCCGGTGTCCCAATGCGTGTGATCAGAATCGAGAAGCCGCCAGTGGGCAAGAAGGAATAGAGTAGCAAAGAAATAGAGTGGAGAATGGATAGAAGAAGAGAAGAGACATAATAGAGATAAATGTAGCGCAAGAGTGTAGAACCAGGATTGGGGAGCTTGAAGTGTAGAAGCAAAGAGTGGCGGTGTGTTGCACCTTTGGGTATGGAACGAGGTCGTGTCCAATTTAGCGAGTGTGGAACTGACTGTTCTAGAGATGTTCTTTCTGAAACTGGTGCTGTGTATCTGTTTCATTTCTCGCTATTCTTGTCGCTCCTCAAACTGCTGCATTATATTTTCTCGCTATTTTGTGCGTCGCTCGCTATTTCCATTTCTCGCTATTTCTTCAGTCTGTTGGTTTCTTCACTGACTACCACATTATCTTCTTTACTGGGTAGATTCTAGTGTTTGTGCATAGAATATTTAGTCCAAAAAATACAAACCAGTTACATTAGAAACCTGGAATCACAAATCGGTATTCTACCGACATTTCTGACACATATGTGTTAATGGACGAATTGACTCTGAGTAGTTATCACTGATGGTACCATGGCTTTGCAATTGTTGAGACATTGCCATCAACATCTATTCATTACAACCATCTGTTTGCTACTGCTGCAACTGTTCCTAGTGATATCCACTAATATTCACTCATCACACTTCATGTTGCAGGACTTTCGCACCCAAATCATTTACTTGCAACATGCGAATGTCCAAGCGCTTACTCTCATGGCAACGGATTATCAACCGGAGCTTGGAGTGTATGTGTATGTAGACAAATATCAGAGCATTGCAAGGAATGTGGTACGAGAAGATAATTTGTCCGATAACGACGACAAGGAAGTCAGAGACACGAGTGGGAACGTGGACTGTAAGAGGCGGTTGGCTATTGACAATTTACAGTAGACAGTCTACATAATCTATAGTACGCAGTTGAGAGTGAATAGTTGACAGTAAACAGTTAACAGTCAACACTTTACAGTCTACTTACGTAGACTGTATTATGAACAGTTTACGGTAAAAGTTTGTTATTACAATTCTCGCTACTTCGCTGCGCTCCGTGGCTCGCTGCGCTCGGTGCTCGGTGCACTCACACTAAACTCGTTTTTATCACGCACTTTCAACCCGCAACAACATGTCGTGGCAACCTCCCAGCTACACGCCCGCAGACGTCGACGACTTTATAATCCCCGATGAAGAGATAGAAACACCGCCACACGCGACCCCGGCACCCTCCGGGTCCACCGCCACGCCCACACAAGCGGGCCCCTCCACCGCCGCCAACATCTTCTCCAACTTGGGCTTCACCCCCAAGGTCGACCTCTCGTCGACGTTTGCCCCCTTCACCACCGGCGCCCTTGCCAACACCACGGTCAAGGAACGTCAGTACGCCGGGGGCGATACCCTTGACGAACCCATTCTTGCCACGTTGAAGCGCGACGTGGTCCAGATCGGCCGCCGCTTGGCCATCGTGGTGTGGCCCATGCAGTTGGCGGCATTGGCGTCCAAACAGCAGCTGAAGCTCATCGACTTTGCCACCACCAACGGCATCCACCTCCCACAACTGATTGTCAACAACCGGCGCATCTCGGTCGACGACGACACCGAAGACACCAACGACAACGACAACGGCTTCAACAGCGAACACGCGGTCGGCGGAACCGCCACGGGCGACTTACTCCGCCAGGACAACTTGGAGTGGGACTTGTGGGGGCCGTTGATCTTTTCGCTCTTGTACTCGGTGTTGTTGGGCGTGTCGGCGGTGTACGAAACCAACCTGGTGTTTTCCGGCTCGTTCACGCTCATCTGGTTCTTCTTCCTCGTGATCGGGCTCAACGTCCAGCTCTTGGGCGGCTCCATCTCGTTCTTGCTGGCGATCTCCGCCGCCGGCTACTCGATGTTCCCCATTGTCGTCGGCGAGTTGTTGTGTTGTCTCGTCATCAAGTGGAAACTCGTGCGTCTCGTGCTCATGGCGGTGTTGGACGCGTGGAGCATCTACGCCGGCGTCATGAGCTTGAAGTGTTCCGGCGTGTTGCCCGGGCGTGTTCTACTTGCGATCTATCCCGTCGGTTTAATGTATTCAGTGTTGAGTTGGTTGGTGGTGATTTCCTGATCTCTATAGACATACCAAAATACAAACAACAATATAAGTGAGTGAAGTGAAAGATGTTTTGCTCGATGCGTTCTTGGATGAGCTGGTGGAGGAGCTGTTACGGGCAGCGGTTGACGACTTGGCCACCTTCGTACTGGAAGAAGAAGAAGAAGACAAAAAAGAAGATGAAGAAGATGAAGAAGAAGAAGAAGAAGATGTGGAAGATGCAACAACATCGGCGGACGTTTCCTGTAAACAGTAGGTATCGAGGTCCAACACCCCGAACCCGATTCTCGACTGCTCGAGATCGAAGATGGTATAGTACTGGTTCAAGAAGGCGGCGCCAAAGATCCAGTAGCTGGACTGGTCGAGGCCCTGGATCTTGGAGGCGCAGTAGCCCTGGAGCCCGGCACTGGTGTACTCCTGGCCCTGGAACGCCGATGCGGGCACGGAGAACTGGTGGTCGTTGATGCTAAACACAAACTCGACACTGGTTCCACAGGGGAACGCATAGTTGCCGTTGCCGTCGGTGATGTAGTGTGAGCCAAAGAGCGTCGAGTGGAGGTTGTTGGCGTCCTCAAGCGGGAGCACGATACCGGTGGTTCCCGTGTCTATGATGGCCTGTCTGCTCTTCAAGAGCGTGGAGTTGGTGGCCGAGCCGATGTTGGTGATGTTGATAAGCCAGTACGAGTTGTTGTTGTCGATGATGTCGGTGTAATACACGGCCGATGTGTAGGGCGTGTAGTTTTGTGCTTGCGAGCCAAACACAATGAGTCCGCCGTAGTTGTGGGGCAACGGCACGGTGGAGTTGGAGCTGTCGGTGTACTTTACCGTCTGGGCGGACGAGATCAAGAACAAGGCAAACATTTCGCTGTCCAAGTCACCGCTGGCGGCCAACTGCGACACCAAGTTCTTGTTGGACTGCGATGATGAGATGCCAATGAGGCCGCTGATGTCGTAGTCGTAAAACATCACCGGCGCGTTGTTGGTGAGTCCCACCGAGAGGTTGGCGATGGACAAGCCGTTGATGGCGAGCTCGAGGCCGTTGGCGGCAAGCGAGAGCATTTCGCCCGCGACGGTGTCGCCGTTGTACACGAGGCCAAACGGCGACTCGTACACGAGGGCGGAGCCCGTGGCGGTGTGGGCGGGCGCAAACTTGTTGGTGGAGCTCTTGTTGCATCCGTTGACGGAGCACGACTCGTTGTAGATCCACGAGAGCGCCGAGCCCGTGTCCAAGAGGAGTGGAAACACGGTGGATTTCGCACCGGAAACCGTGGTGTTGACGTAGTAGATGGACTCGTCGGCGTCGGTCAACAACAACTGCACGGTGGGGGACAATTCGATGGTGGGGGCCAGGGACGGCACCGTGTTGGTGGTGGAGACTGGCGGGGCTGGAGGTGTGCTGGAGACGGCGGCGCCCTCCAAGAGTGCTCTGTTGGCGCCCGCGAGACGCTGGCGCGGCATGTCGGGCACGCGAAAGTCGCTGACGGGCCACAACGCAAGCGCCCCGAGCGCATTCGCCAACAACACTACGGCAAGGGGATACATTTGGTGGAGGTGATGTGGTGGTGGTGGTGTTGGGGATGTAGGTGATGTGGTGGTGGAGGTGGAGGTGGTGGAGAAGATCGGGTGGTGTGGTTGCTGGAGAGAAACAGACGCAGGCAGAGAAGAAAAAAAACTTACTTTGGGTTTCCGTATAGTGAAAAACAAAACATTCGGGCGTGGTGCGCGTGCGAAAGTTTGCTCGTCGTGGATGTTACGGTTCGTTTACGAGGACAGCGAGGAATGCGGGCTGTGTGTTTATGTGTTTGTGTGTGTGTGTATGTATGGACAGAAAGGACAAGGGCGGCGGCTATAGCAAGCTTGGGCCGAGACTAAAACGAGATCGGGATCGGGATCACACCAATCCGGCCATGTTCACAACAAACTGGGTGTTTCATTTGCCGTTTGTGGATTGGGCTTGGGCGGTATTTTTTTTCCTCTCCCTAGCACGGTTATGAAGCAAGGTTTGCCAAAAAACCCAAATACGAGACTTGATCTGACAGGGGAAAAAAAATTCGGGGAGTCTTTTTGTTATTTTTGTTGTTTTTGTAGTTGTTGGTGTGTTTTGTCGTTTTGGGGTTGCGGTCTTTTTGTCGTTTTTGGCGTGTGTATTTTCAGGACGGTTTTAAACCGGATTCTACTGCCTGTGGCGTAGCCGCCAGTATCTTGTAACTGCTGGAGTCAGGTGACCTCACCACTACAAAAAATACCGGCGCGTTCGATCCCCAGTATAGAAATTTTATTATGATGAACAAAATGGATGTGAACAATCTCTGAGTGAGCCATACGGCTTGCGTAGATTACAAACCCTGCCTTCCTACTGACAATAAAATTTTATATTTTATGTCGTCCCCAGCCAGTGTTGCTGCTGTTGTTGTTTTTTTTGGGCCCTCAATCGTTACTTAAATATGGTCTGTGTTGAATGAAATATAACTATGTACCCTTTTTCCGTCTCTTCTTACGCTCCATCTTGGCGATTTCCTGAAGATCATCTTCGCTGGGCTCGTAAATGTGCCAGATCGTGTAGTGCGGCAACCCACCCACCTTGTACCCCATCTTCTTGGCCATCTTGCCGAACGCCTCCGTCTCGGCATGGTTCTCGAACGTAAACGCCGGGAAATGGACCCCGTGCCTAAAGATCTGGGCCCGGGCCAAGATCGACACTCCTCCAACCCCGTCCAACTCGATCACCTCGTTGGGATCTCCGCGCGGGTCCCGGATGTACGCCAAGTGCGCTCTCCATGTCGGATACTCGGCGTAGCCCTCGACAATGACATCGTCTTCGTCCAACGTGCGGGCCAACTCGAGCGCCGGGTCCGACTCCAACCACGAGTTCAAATCGTACGCCTGTTCGTTACCCAAAAACGTCGGCAACGGTCTCCAGACATTCGGAACCATCACATCGAAATCGTGCTTCATCAAGTCTTGGATGACGTCGCCCGGGCAAGTCTCGATATCGACGTCTCTCCAGTACACCCACGAATGGTACGGCTTCAACGCACTCGACGTCAACCAGTTTCTGGCCCGGCCCATCAACTTACGGCGGATCCCCTGCACCTTGACCGCGTGTCTGTCGCTGAACCCTTGGCCGATAATCTGGCCGAAATCCTTCTTGAAGATCGTCACCGACCGGAACGGGTCGTTGAAGCCCTTGTGGCGGGCCTTGGGGTTGGTGTAGGCGTTCTTGACGTTGGCCATGTAGTCCTGGTCCATGTACAACTGGTACAAGTCGTTGGAGCCCTTGACGCCGTTGGTGTTGGTTTCTTCGTCCTTCAACTTCTTCAACAAGGTGCCGTTCTGCAACGCAACCGAGTACTCAAACGCTGCTTCCAACGTCTTGTCGTCGGGCGAACAGTCCGACACCAAGAACGCGATATCGATCAACGAGTGGTCGTACGTCAAGTTCATCAAGTTGTAGAACGCCATGGGCAACACGTTCTCGGCGTTCCGCAACGGCATCAAGAACAACACCACGTCGCCGTGGCCGTTCCCGTCGGCTGCACCCTTGTACTCGTCCAAGTCATAGTACTCGACCGTGTCTCTATAAACCTCTTCGGGTGTTCTGAGGTCGGAGTCTATGACGGATGCGTCGTCCTGTTTGGTGACCCCGTCGCCGGTGACGGTGTAGACATCGAAGTCGCTGGTATTGGCCCCAGTGGTGGCCAAGGGCCCGCCGCTATTTCGGAGAAACAACAACCACACCACGAAGAGCGCCGCCACGGCCGCAGCCGTGCGTTTGATCCACTCGTTACGCGTGGTTTTCTTCGGCGTGAGCTTGTTATAGCTGTAACAGTTAGTATCAGTGTATATTGGGGGCGCTGGCGCCGTCAAAGCCGCCGTTCTGAAGGCCAGATCAAACAACAGCGCGAGGCTCGGTATGGGCCAGCCGGGCCGGACAATGGTGCCATTGGTCGGGTGTTGGGCGCGCCTGCGTGCTAAATACGTACATTGGAAGGTCAGACTTCTTGCCAAAGGTATCTATAACCATGTTGCCGTGTAGATATTGGCTCGCGTGTGTGCTTTTCCAAAGACGTCTCGATTGGTGTCTCGGTGGTGTTGTTGAAAACGTAGAGCAAAAAAAACCCTTATCCAACGAAGCGAAACGATTTTCCGGTCTGGGTGCAGGAAATACTGCATACAGGCCGCTCGACAATAGCTGCAAAATTCAAGCTTTTTTCACGTCTTCAATGTCTGTTTCTTAATGTTCTACTGATTACCAAACGCTATACATGTTCTTCCAAGCCGTTTTGGTCCGGCTTGAACCAGTGCACTTTCAAGGTGTCCCAGCACTGTCTGGCGGCAGCTACGGCCCCGGCTTCGTCGGCAGCATTGCCCTCGATGTACACCTTGAGCTTGGGCTCGGTTCCGGAGCCGCGGCACGTGAATCTCACCTCGACACCCGGTGCCAACGCCAACACCCCGGTGATCATCTGCGACTTGGGGTCGGTGGGCAATACCGGCTTGTGGTCGGCGGTGGACGATTCGTACCCGATGGTCAAGTCTCTCCACGAAACAACGGTAAAGTCGCCGATTTGGGCGGGATAATCCGACGGGCTGGACGACGCCCGGATCGTATCAAAGATCTCCTTCGTCTTGTTCAAGTCGTCGAGCTTGTAGTAGCCGTTACACTCCTTGAAGTAGCCATAGGTGGCGTAGCCCTGTTCCAACTTCTGCACGGGATCGATTTCGCCCAGGGCAAACCATTGTTCGTAGAGCTGGAGCCAGATCGTCGCTGCCGCCACTCCGTCCTTATCATTAACCAAATCAAACATGAATCCAATTGCTTCTTCGTACGCAAACGGCACCTTGAACCCCTTGGCCTTGACATCGATGGCCTTGTTCCCGATCCACTTGAACCCCGTCAAAGTGTCCTGGAAGTGGAACCCGCGCTTCTTGGCCATGGCATGCAACACCTGCGACGAAACCGTCGAGTTTAACAAGTACGTGATGGCCAACTCTTCGGGTGGAACCACTTCCTCGATATAATAGAGTGCAAACAAGAACCCAATCTCGTTTCCGGTCAACTGTTGCCATTGGCAAGCGGTCGTCTTGACAGCGACGCTGAACCGGTCGGCATCCGGGTCGTTGGCTATCACCAACCGGTACCCGGCCTCCTCGGCGGTCTGGATGGCCAAATCCAACGCACCCTTCTCTTCGGGGTTGGGGAACTTGACCGTGGGGAAATCGGGGTCGGGATGCGCCTGTTCGGCCACCACCTTCATGGTGTAGCCGGTAAAGCAATGCTGGAAACACTTGTTAACAATGTCGAGTCCAACTCCATGCACGGGTGTGTAGACAAACTTGGACGTGAGCTGGGGGTTGGTGACCAATCTCTCCTTTACCTGGTGCAAGTATTGCTGAGCCACTTCACGACCGACACCAAGCAACAAGTTGTCGCGTAATGCCGCCGTGAAGTTGCCGGTGACGTCCCATACACCGTCCCACGGAACGAGGTTGTTGTCGATGGACGCAGCAATGCCGTCGTCGTGGGGAGGAATGATCTGACACCCGTTGGCGTAGTATACCTTGTAGCCGTTATCCTTGGCCGGGTTGTGCGATGCCGTGACCATGACCCCGGCCAGGGCGCCGTAGGTATCGATTGCAAATGGCACCAACGGCGTATGGACCAAGCCACCAGTGGTGTCATCGGTGGTGGTGTCCTGGGAATACGGCGACGTCGAGTACTTGAGGGACTCGGCAGAAACTGCACCAACATTGCCCAAGTAGTACACCTTGACGCCCTTGGCGATGGCGGCGCTGGCGGTGAGTTCGGCAAAGCGCTGCGAGTGGTGGCGATGGTCGTGGCCCACTACGATCGACGGGCTGGAGTGGTGCTGGTCCAAGACGTACTGGACCAACCCCTGCGACGCCTGCAACACGGTGACGTCGTTCATGTGGGCAAAGCCCGCCGTCATTTCCGACCGGAGGCCCGCGGTGCCAAAGGCGATGCGGGGCGTGAGACGTGTCGCCAACGCGGCGTAGTCGCGGTTTTGGTGGAGGGTGGCAATCTGGGTCCGCGTGTCTTCGTTGATATCGACGGCCAACCATTGCTGGACCAACAGGTCCAATTCTTCGTGTGACATTGGTGGTGGAAGAAGTGGTGTGTGTGGAGAAAACAAAAGTGACAAGTTGGAGACTTTTTTTTGAAGATCCGATGGAAATTGCCGTGCGTTGCGTGGGGAACCGTGCGACATGGCCGGGGCCCGCTGCGACATTTTTGCCGTGCCCCTGCTTGCCCTATACTAATTATACACTAACTGGTACTGGGACACGCGGGAGTCTGTGGCGATGCCGAGGATCTGGAGTTCGTTGTTGTTGTTGTAAGCATCGTCGGCGGCGTCGTTGTATACGTGGATGGAGGAAATTGGAGCGTCGGCGGCGGTTTCGAGCGTACACACGTCGTTGTTCCACGTCTTGCCCTTCTTGATGTAGCGGTGGACCGCCAAGCGGTGGCCGTCGTGGCTGACGACCACGGACGATGACGGGTCGATGACAAAGTCCACCAAGCTGTCCAACTCGATGGTGTGCACCACGGTGTTCTTGCGCAAGTCAAACACCTCGATGGCTGCTGCATTAGTGGCGGTGGACGCAACGAGCAACCAGTATCCGTTCAACGCAAAGGTTATCTTGGCGACATCGGGATGTTTGGTGGCCAACGTCGAGATGTTGGTGCCGGTGGTGATGTTGTACACGTGGATCTCGCCGTGGCTGTTTCCTACCCCCAAAAGGATCCCGTCGACGTGGATGTTGGCCGTGGACACGTCGGCAACGGCGGTGCTCGAGAGGCGTGGCGGGTCCTGGTTGATATCGTAGAGCGTCCACGAGTCGGAGGTGAGTGTCACAAAGAGATGCGGCAAGCCGGGGTGGCGTATGATCTGGTGGACGCCGCTGATGCTAATTTCCTTGTCCTCGACAACGATCTTGTCGGAATACGCCACGACGGGCGCCAACTGGCCGTTGTATTGTATGTAGTTGAGGGCACCAACGCGTTGGGTGTGTGGAGTGAACTCGTCGATGGTGGAACCGTCTGTGGCCAGCAACCGGGCCACGGTCCCCGATTCAGAAGCCACCAATACCTGTTTGAGATGGGCATCGTAGAAACTGGCGGAAACGTCGTTGAACGGCTTGGACGCGGTGGTGCCAACAGCAAGCGAGACCTGCTGGTCGGGCTTGATGGCAAACTTTGGTTTCTGTGCCTTGTGGACCTTGAAGAGCTCGGCACCGGCAGCATTGATCTCGTCCACCGGTACGGTAGATGTCGTGGTGGTGGTGGAGTGGCCATTAGTTGTGGTGGTGCTGGTGGTGTCGCCAATGGAAACCGCCAACTGTTGGAGCGCCGCCTTGGCCTCGTCCCTCTCTCTGATCGCCCGGGCAGCCACACGGACGGCGGCGTCCTGGTGGTAGAGCGCCGCGCTCAACTCGTCTCTCGCCCGGTGCAATTGCTTGCGCAAAGTAAACACCTCCAAGGCCAACGCATCCCATTCGTTCTGGAACGTGGCCAAGAGCAGCGGGATCGACGTGGCGGCCACCGCGCTGGGCTGTACGAGTGTCGGGACGGTGGTGGCGAGCGGGATGAGGTCGGCTGGCGTGAGCGGCTCGTCGTTTATGGGATCGGTGGCGCTGGTCGAGAGGAAGTTCAAAATATGTTTCTTTTCGAAGATGGCGCCGCTCCGGGGCGACACCACGGGATCTGTGACTTTCTCGCCGGTAATGGAGCACAACATTGGTTTGGTCAAGGATGGTGGGTGGTTGGGATTGTTGTCGTAATATTTTTGTCGTGAGTATTGGGCGGCGCACGACGGCTGCAAAAACGAAAACGTAAAAAAAAACTTGACAGTTAATTTACAAAAACTGTTCAATTGGGTCATATAATCATCTATTTAGGTTAAAAGTTACTTCTCGTAGTGTTCGTACGCTACCGATGGGGCCACGGCGCGGTACCGTCTGCGGTTGGTGCCGAACATGCCGCAACAGTGGCCCAACAAGCTCATGATGACCACCAACAACGCCGCCACCGTCGCCGACCAGATAAAGGCGTAGAAGTTGACGGACAAGAAAGACTTGACGCCAAACTCGCCGACGCTGTTGTTGACCTGTTTGCGGACAAAGATGTAGGTGCCGGTGGCACAGGCGGCGGCAGCCACGCCGATGATGAAGATGGCGGTCTCCAACAAGAAGTTGAGGAACGAGAGACAGCAGTTATCGGGGGACAAGCAGAAGGCCAAGAGCTGGAACACGAGCGAGATGGCGCTGAGGACAATGAACACGATGACCAACACGAACGACGCCTTGGTGACGGTGTTCAACGTGCCGATGTCCTTTTCCAAGCTGCCCGGCAAGTTCAACGTCAGGTAGCTGATGTTGTCCAACAACACCTGGATCTCGCTCTTGATGGTGGTGCTCAAGTCGGACGGCAAGCCGGCGCCGTTGACCTGTTTGGTGAGGGTGTTGTTCAACTCCTGCTTGAACACCACGAGCGGGTCGAACGCGTACGCGGCCTTGGCGGGCGAGCACCACGTAATGTTGACCTGGTTGTTGTTGAACTCGGAAATGTACTTTTGCAACTTCTGGTCGTAGGTGGTCTTGGACGACACCAGGCCCTTGCAGTAGCCCCAGTAGCTCACGGTGTACACGTCGGCGAGCCCCAAGTCGGTCGGCGTCACTTCCTGCAACAAGTTCTGGATCGCGGCCTGTACCGACGTGTAGTAGCCGGCGGCCGAGGTGGCGCCGGGCAGAGCCACGGCCGAAGCGACCGCCGGCACCGCCGACGCGATCTCCGACATGATGGAGGCACGTTTGTGGACCCTGGTGGGCGTTTCGTCAAGTTGCCGTTTCGACGGGAACGAAGCGGTGTCGATCACCTTGGACAAGTCGAGGTTGTTGAGCTGGAAGTCGATCAAGTACGCGTTGGTGAGGAACGAGTCGGCCTTGTAGGAGCCTGTGAGGGCGAATGCTGCGAGCACGAGTGTTGCGAGCGAGAGGATGATGAGGATGAACCGGAAGAATCTGAACATCATGATGGAGTGGATGTGTGGAGTGTAGTTGTGTGGTTGTTGTTGTGGTTGTGTAGTAGTTGTTGGGGTTTATAGGTGATATTTGTCGCTTATGATCTATGAGTTGATCTGTTACTTAGACGACGGTGCGGTTTGATTTGGCGATGGGGGTGTATTTATTCAGTGTCCTGGTGTCTGATTGAGACAATTGTCTGATTTACACGATATAAATAGAACAGGCTGAGTGCGGATGATCTGGGTGCCGGGGTCTGGGGAGTACCAAACAATCCGCGCGGATCAGGCCGCATCCTGGGCTATATATAGTATGGGTGCGCGATTTGATCTGCCGCATCACGTTGACGACAGGGGAACCGGCAGCCGCCACGCTTCGCTGGACCAGCATTTTCCTGATGGGTGCTGGCTGTCGCGCGCGGGCTGCAAACGCTGGCTGTGATCCGCGCGTAACTCACAACAGACACTTTTTTTTTTGTCGCGTCCCAATTGGGTGTCGCAACCCTAGTGTCTATTTTTATCCGTCAACCGCAGCCTCGTCATCACTACCATTGGTGCCTTACCGCCTCGTCAACGTCGTAGTTAGCAACGAGGCTCAGCCGTGGCAGGGTTTCAGAATCACTTTCACACTCCACAATCAGAATCACACTTTAAACATCACACTTTAGACATCATACTTTAGACATCACACTTTAAACTCATACCGTAGACTCAAACCGTAGACTCCCACCCACCTCCAACTAGTGATACATTTGCTATAATACATGGGACCAGGCTAATCTTCAAGATCATCAAACCCGTCCAAGAGTTCCTGTTCGAGCTCGTCCAAATCGACTTCCGTTGACGTCACCGCCGCAACCTTCTGTTTCTTGGTACCGTTGGCACGCACAGGCTCCTGGTACCGCACACCGCCGCCGTTGTCGTTACCATTGCCATTATGGTCTTTATCGTCGTCTTGGGCTTCGGACTCCGACTCCGACTCCGACTCCGAATCGACCTCCACCGCCCGCTTCTTGCGGTACATATCCTTGATAAACGAATCGGGCGCTGGCTCCTTGACGTCGTCCTCTGCTTCTTCTCCTTGCTCTCCTTCTCCTCCTCCTACTTCTTCTCCTCCCTCGTCGTCCTCGTCACTGATATCGGCCAAGAACTCGTCCACCTCCTGGTTGGCCTCGTCCAAATCGTACTGCTCGATCGACTCGACCGAATCAAACCGCGGCCGTGCCGTCTCGGCCACCTTTTCGGCCTGGCGCTCGAGCGCTTTCTGGTACTTGGTGATGTCCTTGACGTTGACCTCCCAACCGTCCACGACATTGTCGCCTAGGACATACTCGGCCTCGTCCACCTTGGTCCACGTACTCAAACACGCAAAAAGCCAGTCGGGATTGACAATCTTGACTCCAGGAAGTATACGCTTCGCCACACGCGCCTTGAACGTAGGCCCGCCGCCATTGGCAGGGTCCCGACACACCACGTGCGTCACCCCAGGATACACCTCGTTCACCACTCGCACACCAAACTGCTTACACCAGATGACAATGTCGGCCGTCTCGATATTGAGGCCAATGGGAATGATGCCCGAAAAGAGAATGGTGATGCCCTGCAAACACTGGCTCTTCATCTGGGGTATTATTGTCGTCAAGTTGGGCTTGCGCACGCTCTGCTTGAGCACCTTGTAGTACTCGCCGTGGATGTTCAATAGCACCTTGTTGAGCGAGATCAATTCGTTGTCGTCGTCATAAAGCAAGTTGTCGTCGTCATCGTCGTCAGACTCGTCGTCGTTGTTTTCTTCCGATGAGCTCGACCCGTCGCCGCCGGTACCGGAGCCCGAGCCCAAGCCCGAGCCGCTGCTGCTGTGGTGATGCATCTGTTCCAAATTGTGCTGCAACTTGGCCAACGGTCTGTCGTGCTGCTGCTGTTCAATGGACTGGTTTCGGGTGATGGACTGTTCGATCAACAAGTCGGTGTTGCCCTCGCCGCCGCCGAGCTCGAGAATGCGGTCGACGGGCGACTGGTCGACTCCGACCTTTTCCTCGGGGTCGGCATCGGTGAAAGTGCCGTCCTTTTCGTCCTGCTGGGCCTTTAAACGGGCGATCGACTTCCTCTTCTTGGTGGGGCCCGTCAACTGGCCGTTCTTCTTGGGGAGGAAACTCGAGTTGATGTCGCCAATACCGACGAAAAAGTCGTACGGCACCACCTTGATCAAGTTGCTTTCCCACTGCCACACATCGCCTCTATCGTCGATGATGACCACCATCGACTGGTCCACGGGGAAGAGGCGTTTCAAGTTCTTGTGGGTCAAGGAGCCGCTCTCGTCACGGCTGAGGATTCGGTCGCCAAAGTACTTTCCCGTGGGGTCGATGATCTTGGCGATGGCAAGGGCGTAGTTGCGGGTGGCCATGGTGTAGATGTGGAGCTCGTACTTGGTGGAGATTTCCTGCAAGAAGTCCAGCAAGCCGGGTCTGACTTTGACGTAGTAGGTGCACTTGGTGGGCAAGAGGCGGGGTCCCGTCCAGCCGGGGGGCACGATGGGTTCTTCTTCGAGCGAAAACGTCCTGACGTCCTTGACGGCGGGGTAGTTGGGGTTGGAAGGGTCCAGCTGCCATTCGCCGACGGTGGGGTCGACGGTGGCGTGGATGACGGTCTGGTCGAGGTCGACGACGAGAATCAACTTCTTTTCCGCCGTCAAGCGCGCGGTGGTGCTGTGTTCGATCTTGGCGGCCTCGTCGATGGAGATCTTGAGGCCGGTGTTGTCGTGGGACATCTCGATGGTGGCGCGGTCCTTGTAGTCGTAGCCGGTGTAGTCTTTCTCGTCATCGACGGCCATGCCGCAGAGGGCACACAAGCCGCCGTACTGGACGGTGTGGGTGCACGCCTCGGTGACGGAATAGAGCACGACGTTGCTGTGGGCGATTTCGTCGTGGACGCGGACGTCGACGGTGCTGACGGTGCCACCGAGCGGCAGCTCAAACGTGCCAATGCGTTCCACGCGGATCTTGGGCGGAACTTCCGCCTTCGAGTTGGGGTCGTCTTCGTATTCCCAGTACTTGTACCGCAACACCGTGGTGTGCTTCGACACTGTGTCGCCCTCGCGGCAGAGAATCGCGTTCACGGTCACGGGGAACGGCACGGACTGGGGGAGTGTGATGGGCGTCGGTTCAAACATCGCTGTGGCCGCCGGATGTTGCTGCGACGGGTGTGGGATGGTTGGTAAAGCGGCGTGTGTTGTAGATACTGGCGCTCCGTGGTGGTGGTAAAGTTGCGTGTAGTTTTTGTTTGTTTTGCTGGACTGTGTATGTCACGTGACCGTATCTTTTCTTTCTCCCATTCAAATAATGACTGCGAAACGACAAGTTGAATTTATTGATAATCATGGAGTTGTCGGGGTTGGCCGACAGCCATTGCCACTTGCTGATGGAGTGTGGCAGGGAGAGTGTGGAGAGGCTTGCGGCACGGATCAACCACGACCGCCGGCCGTACTTCTACCACGTGATGACGACCAACCACCACGATCTCGCCGCCCTCGACGAGCTCGTGGCGCTTGTCGACGGGCCGTACGTCGTGCCGTACTTCGGCATCCACCCGTGGTACTCACACCTTTTCGCCACCGAATCGTATGGAGACATGGACGCCACGGCCATCAAGCTCGCCCACTACACCAAAGTGCTCTATCCCGCGCCGCTGGCGGCGTTGCTCGCGGTGCTCCCCGTCCCCATCGACTTGGACACCCACATGGCGCAGATCAGGCACTACATCGACCGCTCCGGCGAGGTCTACGGCATTGGCGAGCTCGGACTCGATAAACCGTTCCGGATCCCCACCAATGGCTACTACGGCAACCCCCACGTCGCCAACGACGATGAAACTTCGAAGCTCCTGCCGTGCCGCGTCCACTTGGCCCACCAGAGGGCCGTGCTCGAGAAACAGTTGCTGTTGGCAGCAGCCGTGGCCAAACCGGTGTCGCTTCACTGTGTCAAGGCCCATGCCATGTTGCATGACACCGTGAAGGCGTATCCTGCGATCCCCGCCGTCATTCTCCATTCCTACAGCGGATCCGTCGACCACGCCAAGTTGTGGGTGCGTACCCATGGCTCCCGGGTGTTTCTCTCGCTTTCCCACTGGATCAATGGAGCCAAGCCCGAGTCCTTGGCGGCGTTGGCCGATGTGTTTGCCGTGTCACAGCTCTTGATCGAAACCGACATGCCCCTAGATAAGTACGTTGACGAACATAGTACAGACCCCAACGAACCCAACCACGATGTCTATCTCGTCAAGATCTTGGCCCAGATCGCTGCCCTGACGTCATTGACCCGGGCCCAGCTCTGGACAAACATCCAGACGTCGCTTGGGCTTCCCATTAAACCACTACAATAATAGATAGAAAAAGCATTACATTAATCGTACGTATCACATCTTTACAATCTGGACTTGATGATGTCGACAAACTCTGGCTTCAAAGAAGCACCACCAACAAGGAAACCGTCAACGTCGGCCTTGTCCTTGAATTCTGGAGCGTTCTTGCCGTTGACGGAACCACCGTACAAGATTCTGACTTCGGAAGCTTGCTTTTCGCCAATGGTCTTGGTCAAGTGGGCTCTGATACCCTTGTGGGTTTCTTGGGCGTCTTCTGGGGTGGCAGCCAATCCGGTACCGATGGCCCAGACTGGTTCGTAGGCAACAACTATGTTGGTCCAGTCTTCGATAATCTTGGAAACGGCGTCCAATTGTCTGGCACACACGTCCAAGGTGATGCCGGCCTTACGTTCTTCGAGGGTTTCTCCGATACACAAGATGACGGAGATACCTTGGGACAAGGCGAACTTGGTCTTTTCGGCGATGAACTCGTCGGATTCCTTGATGATGGTTCTTCTTTCCGAGTGGCCGGTCAAGGTCCAGGTGGCACCCAAGTCCTTGAGTTGGCCGGGAGAGATTTCACCAGTGTAGGCACCGGAGGCCTTGTCGAACACGTTTTGGGCAGACACTTCGACGGTCTTTTGCTTGTTGGCGCTGACGGCCAATGGGATGTATGGAGCAGGTGGGGCAATGACAACGGCAACGTTGGCTGGCAAGTCAGCCTGGTTCAAGTTGTCAACGATTTGCTTGATGGACTCGGTGGTCCCGTTCATTTTGAAGTTGCCTCCGACGAAGAATTGACGTGCCATGGTTGGAATTGATGGAATGTGTGTGTGGGTGGATGTGGTGGAAAACCGAGTGCGTGGGAATCGGCGTCTTTTATATGCGGATTTGGCCGTCACCAGATGAAGGACGTGCGACCTCCGAGAAGTCAGCTGAGCGTGGTGCTCGGAGCGTACTTCTCCACACACAACGTTGTGACGGGTTTGGGAGCGTTTTCCGCAAGGTTTTGCCGGTTTCTGGGCTCCGGGCTGCTGTGTGGGGGCCCTGGCGGGTCCACTGACCAATGGCAGCCCGCCGTGGCCCACAATTGCCTAGCAACCCCGTAGGCGCCGCTGCCGGTGTTTTTCTTGTTCCTTTTCTCCAGCAACGAAAAAAAACTCCGAGGTGCGAACAATTGTCGGATTTTGGCAAGTTGGGGGAAATTGGTGGTGGTGGCATTTCCTATTTGGGAATTGTGTATATTACCCTCTTCTACTAATACTATTATAGTTGGTTTCTTACTGTTCGTGTAACTGTAACTGTACCTGTAACTGTAAACCGACTGTTTCTCTTACTGACACTCGCCACTGCTGTCGGTCAAATCCTCCAGGTTGAACTTCGTGTAGGCCTTCTTCTGGATCTTCTCGTACGCCTCCTTGATGGCCCGGTTCTTGTTCCGATTGCTCTTGATGACACTCTGCTGGGCCTCAATGATGCTGTTGATATCCATGTCGTCCGGGTTGCACAACTTGCCCTTGGAGTTGAAACTCACCTCTTCGCCAACCTCACGACGCACCTCTTCGTCAATCTCATCCTCCGGCAAGTCGTCCCACGTCAACAATCGCGACTTCAACTTGTACTTGTGGGTGTTCTCGTTCCTCTTCATAATCAAGTACTGACAGTGCGGAATGTTCTTCAACGACTCAAACTCCTCGTACGACCACCGGAACCACTTCATGAGAAAGACCCGGGCCCAGATCCCATGCGTCACCAACACCAAGATGTTGGGGAAACAGTCCTCCTGGAACTGCCGGAAAAGCGACTCGTTGAAACTGGCTATTCTATCGTACACATCGGCAGCCGACTCGCCGTGGGGGATCCGGTAGAAGAAGTGCCCGTAGTGTGCCCGTTCCTCCCAGATCTTCTCCATCTCTTCCGGCGTGCTCTGGAAATTGCCGAAATCCTGTTCCCGCATCCGGGTCTCTTCGTTGATGTTGTAGGTCACCCCGGGAACGTCCTTGATGCCCTCTATAATATCGTTGCACGTCTGTCTCGCTCTCATGTACGGCGACGTGTAGAACAAGATCGATCGCGGGTTCTTGCCCTCCACTGGCTCGTCAAAGCACTTTTGTTGTAAGAAATCTTTAAGCACCGCTCCAGCATCCGTCGCCTGCTGGTGGCCCTTCGCCGTCAATGCTATCATGTGGTTGGGGGTGTAGCTGTTGACGGACTTGTCGCAATTTCCTTCTGATTCGCCATGGCGTACCAATAATATGTACTAAACGTTAGTATGCTGTTCGTGTGTGTCTAGCTGGTGTCTTTTACTTACTTTCGGCCTTCCCATGGTGTGTTGTTGTGTAAAAAATGCTGTCGTTGCAACCTTAGTAAGCTCTTATTATTTTGATGCGAATGGATGATTCGGCGATCACGTGTGCGAGTCATCAGGTCATCAATATCATCGCTCATCACAGTTTGCTAAATACCAAGACAAACTGCAACATGGCTGCGGCGTGATGGTTTGAATGTGCTGATGGCAATGTTCTCTGGTAGAGGAAAGAATCTTCCAGAACGATCATCAAATACTGATGGGGTTCTCTATTGATACGACTGGCTCCTGTATAGAGCGCCACAATTGCTGCAAATTACCCACAATATTATCAGATCCCCAGTTCTGTGTAAGTGTCTGAATAACAGGAACCATTTCTTGGTTATAAATTAGTTGTGATAACTCTGGTTAAATATAATGATATTTATAGAAATAGCATTATTTTGTCTTTTTCCAAGATTTTTGTAATTTCATGGTACTGATCTTTCATGATTTATTTATCTTTACAACCATTATTATATATTTACCACAACTTTTCTTTATTTTAATAGAAATCCCCATAAGAACATCTGGATATTTACGCTGAAATTCTTCGAAATCATCTCTACGTTTAACTATACCACTAACTGTTTGGATTTGAATCATTCGCTTTGTGTCAATTTTGGTACGAAAACTGCACATGAAAAAAGTGTTGCAACATCTAACCTTCTTTCTTTCAAACAAAAACTCTAAAGAAACAACCAATGGAACGAGACATTTTTTGTAATACAACGTTTCTACGATTGCCAACTATTCTTAGTTGGGGTTCACGACATTGCTCACCATTTTGAACTCCATCTTTCTACTTGCGAATAAAGTATTAATCTACAACTGGTTACGATAACGCGTCAAGACGCTCCAAAACGTCAGTTATCAAATAGTTATCCAATTTAAACAGCCATACAAGAACCCTCGGGTTTAATCTGATCTTAAGCTTACGCCAACAAACCAAATATAAACTGCAGAAGTACTTCTATCATTTGTCCTTTCCCGTTTAAACTCCATCCCAAAAGCTCCATCATCCGGCATATTACATCAGCCAACATAAATTTGTGTCAACTTCGATATTAAAATAGAAACCAACCGTTGACTTAGTTCCATGTACCAAATCTGATCCCATGCCCCCATTACACACAAACAACACCTCAAACAAGGAGAATGGGTACAGGAAGCCGTTAAACCATCTGGAGAGCTCGTTGCCTCCAAGATTTCGGAAACAATCGCCCAAGGTACAAAACCTGCTCGAAGGCATTGATTTTTCACAGACTTCCCAGATTTCACAGACAGAAGCTTTCACGCAAGCAACCGATCAGTTATTGCAATATATTAAGAGTCTAGAAGAAGAAATTGAAAAGTCTTCGCCAAACTATGCTTTAAACAAATACTTTGAGCGGTTGGAAGAACTAACCAAAAACCATCCCGTACTCAGCACTCCCCATCGTCGCCAATACCTCGAGAAAGCGATGACCCAGGTTTTTGAAAGACAAAACATGGTTGCCATAGATATTGAAGCATGGGAAGACGATAATAACAGAATCCTTGAGATCGGTCTCGCATTCATGACTAACCAGCTGAACAAGCTGATCATGCCCGATATCAAGGTGATTCATATCCGAATCGACGAAAACTTTAACAGATATAACGGCAAGTACGTTCCAAACCATACAAAGTACTGTGTGAGCGGTACATCGATCGTGTTGAGTCTTGCGGAAGCAGTGGAATTCGTTCAAAGGGTAATCAACTTGGACTACACCTTAGTCGGACACAATATTGGTGGTGATATCAAATGGCTCAGACAGGCGGGTGTGGTTATTCCACAGAACAGATACATTATCGATACAGAAACATTGATGACATTTACTTACGGGAAAAACGGGAACAGTCTTGAAAACGGACTTCGCGATGTAAATATTCCCTGTGCATTCCTTCATAACGCTGCCAACGATGCATATTACACGTTAATCCTTGCAATTAAACTTTGCGATTTCACTGAGAGACAGAAACTCCACTTGGACTTGCCAAAGAGTTATGGTCGTCCCCATGAGAGGGCGGTTACAAAACGGTCGAAGAGGAAAAAGGTAGCAACGGCCAACGATGCCGAAATTGTTCAAATGGAAGACGCGGGCGCTGCTATAAGATGGGCAAGGGAATCGTTACATCTCAAGATATAATACTTACGATATAGACTGCTACTTCGTAAAATAAGTGTTCAACAACACCCTGTGAAATTTTGCACAGAGGATTTCAGATTTAGATCCAACATTGTACCAATATACATGAGACGGACGATAAACTAACTATTGTATTTTATGCTGAAGTAGGTTGCCGGTTTCTCGGGGAGGGTTGGCGATTCTTGGGGGTTCAGAATATATTTGAAGCTAAATGTTGATTCATTTTCTGCAAAAGTCAAAACACATCATGTATAGATGTAGTATCGTTTACTTCCAAGTAACGAGCTGCTCGTCTTCATGCTTTCGATTTGGGATAAAATTGCATCCCAAACCATTAAATGGGCTTTGAAACGACGAGGGACCGAGTAATATATTCAACATAAGATGTTCATATAGCCACGCCTCAGGAGTAAAATTGTCAGCAATTGTTATCTCATCTTATAGAGCAACAGTTCAAAATTTTATACCCTAAATTGTGTAATTATCAGCTAATTCATTCCGCAACCAAATCATAGCATTTTCGGAACTAATTAAGCGAGTCCTAGCAGGTAATTCTGGGTCATTCCACTGCAAACGGAACTTTCTGTGGCGGCCGTACTTCTCTGGGTCGTCCAAGCCTCGAGCATGTCTGACTACGGGATCAGTAAGACTCAAGAAAAGAAGCATGGTATAGTAGGCATCGTTGGCAGCATTGTGGAGATAGGCACATGGAATGTCAAGTGCGCGGAGACCCGCGAGAAGGCTATTTCCGCTGTCACCAAAGGAGAAACTCATCAATTTTTGAGTATCAAAGCGCTCTGTGTTAACCTCCAATCCCGCTTTTTGAAGCCAATCTATGTCATGATTAGGATTATGGCCAACCCAAGCATAACCATCATCGATAATATCTTGAATAAAATCAATAGCTGCTCTTAAAGACATCACCAATGTTGTACCCGTCATACAGCTGTCAGAGTTATCAGGTACATATTTGCCATTACTGACGTCGCTGTTTTCTCTGATCTTGATGTGAATGACTTTGATCTGAGGCACAAAGGTACTCCTCATACTCCTCAAAGCCAACCCAATCTCGGTGATGTATTCGTTGTTCTGTTCCCAAGCCTCGACATCTATGGCCACTAATTTACGGTTCGCAGCGAACAGCGCTGCCTTCTTTAATTCGTGGAAGCGATCATGGAACCGTAAAACTGGATGGCGACTGAAATTCCGCAGGAAGTACTGTGCATACGTAAGAAGTGGTTGAGGTTCCACCATTTTGAACTACTCGGAATGAATATGGAGCTTGTGGCAAGTATGGCAGCTGGAAGTGCCGAACCGGATCTTACAATCAATTTATAGACGAATTAAGGTTGACGCAATGTAAAACTAATTAAAATTGACCAGAAATAAACGAGGCTTATTTTCCTATACGGGGCCAAAATGAAATGGATACATATTACTCTCCGCATCGGGTATAGTAGCGTATGCAAAGTAGAAGATGTTTTTGGAGCCGTTTTCACTTCCGTACTATAGATGATTGTCTGATTTGGTAGTAGAGCAAAAACAGGGCGTGAAGTCCCGTTTCTGTGTTCTCCGCATCTGGTGACTACCGATGTCACCTTATATTAACGAACCACCAGGAACTCGGATCTAACTCTGGAACACATGCCTGGGGTTTGGAGGTGTTGATTGAAAATTCCCAAATAGGAGTGTTGAAACATTCCTCATACTAATATTGTTTCACAATATTTCTGATACGAAAAAGTACACGATAAGCGACTGGCGATATGCAGGGGCACCTGGAACAATTTAATATTATCCCGTCAAAATAAAAGCGGACCTACGTCGTATTATTCTTAGCAGTCAAAAAGAAAAGAGGCAGGGCTTCTACAGTTTGTAGCAAGTTAGGCTCCTACACACTAATCGTTGTTTCATCGCTACGTCTATTTCCACTCCCCTCCCCTCTGATGTCACTTCAGCTGTTAGGGACTGCTCTACGGTTTCCACTGAAACTACTTCAGCTGTCTCTGATGCTGCCAGTAGTGTTATTGTTACTGCAGTCAGTATTGCCACTGCTAAGAAAAAGCAAGTTGAAGATTCGTTGCTACAGCAAGGTATCACTAATTCTAGTACTACATGCTCTCTAGAATCAGAGACAAGTACTCGAGGTACAGAGTCCATTCGTGCAAGCTATCAGCCTCTTCCCACAATTCGTAAAGCTCGCTCTTTTCGCTATTTACCTCCTTCAATGCAGCTTTTGCCAAATCCACCACGCTCAAACCGGTATATGTAGCATTGGCGTACTCAGTGTCCCATCTATTCTTGTTCACATTGGAAATTTCAACGAGACTCTGCTTGACACTGTGGTGAATCACACTATCTGACATATCCTCAATAATGCTGACTTTGGTCAACACGAAAAGGACATTAATCGAAACCAAAACCGCCGTTCCCATGAAAGAATCCACGTCCTCAACCCCTATAACGTCCTCAAAAGACCTGATCAACAGTGATAAATCGTTGGATTCATGGAGCTCATCCAAAAGGTCGCATGCTGTGTCATCATCAAAGGCATGTGGTCCCCAAGTTCCCATTCTTAGTTGGTAATTGCAAGTTTACCCAGAAAAGTAAAGTAAGAAAAAGTCGCCAAATAAAAACAGCGATCTGTGTATGGTGACGAGAAACAGAAACTGAGGTTTTCATATCTGGAATTTTCCCAATTGGTAAAATTGGAGTTACCGTATGTCTGTGAAGGTATTTGTTATGGGTCCGTTGTATAGCATCATAAACAACAGGCGTAAATTACCAGAATAAAGCCACTTGCCGAACATAGATGTGTGTTCCCAGTCACAAAATGATAAACGCACGACTTACAAATTGCTTCAGGACAAGATATAAGGGGTAGACTACTACACACGGGAAAGTAGAAAAGCATGGAGATGACGTCAAATAACATCATAGTGAAATCACATTAAAATTTTTGGCGTCAAAAATCAGTATGTAATATCATTTGTATTACAGTATGAACTCTTGTATGACATTAAATTAAACTGTGATGAATGATGTAGTATTTACCTCATCTGTCAGCATTGGTTTATTATTCAATTTTCCCATGTTTGGAGGTAAATTTGGCTACTGTTTTTCCAAAGACAATAATTCTGGCGGGCTATAAAAAAGGGTCTGGATCGAGGGAAGGGGGTATCAAAAATTGGACCCGTCAGTAATATATCCAAGCTGAATTTTTTGAACGATTTTTGCGTCTAGCATTAGATTACTATTTTTATAAACTGTGTTTGTAAACTGTTGACAAAATGATACCTCCTACACACTTTCTTCCAATGAGGTGCCACATGTTGATTCCTCTTGCGCTTTAGCCTTACCTAACCGATGATTATAAAAAATCCACGACATCCCGTCTAAAATATCATTGATCCTGGTAGACTTGTCATTGATCTGGTCCAAATACATTAAGACGTTAGACCTCAACTGGAACTCAAAACGGTGTTGTGACGATTGTTGTAGCCAGTACTTTTTTTTGAATAAACGACGGAGGAAATGCAACTATGAAATTCGAGTTCGAGATCTGAAGGAAATTATCAAATACCCACAGCAATTTGTGTACAACTTTTACGAAAATATACAGAAATCACGTGTGGTTAAGCGGAAAGTATCTATTAATCGACGAATTTTCGGTCAAAACGGTATGCAACTCCAAAAATTTCTCGCGATCTTTTTTTAGTAAATAATTTTTATCTAATCCATCTCTCATGCAACCCTGTGCAAGTTAGGGATATCCCGATGTTACATCTTACAAATAAATTACTCATTGTCCAGTACCAGACTCTAGGTTACCAGACCCATTGAAATAACAACCCGGGGTTCTACTAAACTGCGTCTGGTTTATGTTTACCAAGACACAGTGGCCCAGACCTGTGGTTGGCTATAAAAAAATTTCTCCATTATTGGCTACCTCGAAAAATCGGCTAACACATAACTACTCTTTTTCAGAGTTTCGAACATTTTGTTGTAAGGTTATCGATTGACAAAACTTTAATTAAAGCATAAAAAGTAGCACCAGAACCCAATATGTCTCTTTTCTTCGTTTTTCTTAGCATTCCCCGAAGAAGGGCGAATCAGGGCCAATTTTTGTTGCATGTAAATTTTATCAAAACCATCTATAAGCCGAACGGTGTAGTTTTGGAGCCAATCAAGCAAGTCAAACCCAATTCGTAATTTATTACTTAGTTTCGTGGTATGTTGTTATCTTAGAGAGTGCCAAGTTACATCTATAAATACAGACGCTCCCTCCCAACTAATCTCAGAAAGCAGTGATATTATACTACATTCGTTTACAAAATTATGCTTTACCAACTCTTGTCCTTCGCTGCCATCAATGCAGTTGCCTTTGCTGCTGAAACCACTACCGAACTGTCCGATAACCCATGGGCTACCTACCCATCTGTTCCAAAGACTGCTTCGATCAACGGATTCGCTGACATTATCTACCCCGATGTTGCAAGTTGTGCCCAAAAATGTCTTCTTGACAAGAAATCCACTGGAATGACTCCATGTCCATATTGGGATACTGGTTGCTTGTGTGTTATGCCACAATTCGGTGGTGGTATTGCCAAGTGTGTTGCGTCTGCATGTGCTGGTCAGGAAGTTGTTACCTTCACCTCGTCTGCCGTGTCTTTATGTTCTTCTGCAGGTGTTTTTGAACCATACTGGATTCTTGCTCCTACTGATTACGCTCTGTTGGAAAGTGCAGCCGCAAGAACTGCTGAAACTACCTCGGACACTTCTTCGTCCACTACTGCTCCTGCTCATGATACTTCCTCTGCTTCCGATGGCGCATCTGCTCCCGCTCATGAAACTTCCACTGCTTCCGAGAGTGCATCTGCTCCCGCTCATGAAACTTCGTCTGCTGCCGACGGTGCAGATGCTCCCGCTCATGAAACTTCGTCTGCTGATGACGGCGCATCTGCTCCCGGCCATCAAACCTCGTCTGCTGTTGACAGCGCATCTGCTCCCGGCCATCAAACCTCGTCTGCTGCCGACAGTGCATCTGCACCAGCTCATCAAACCTCGTCTGCTGCCGACAGCGCATCTGCTTCCGCTCATCAAACCTCGTCTGCTTCTTTCAGCGGTAACGTTACCAGTACTGTCACAAATGTAGCCACTACAGTTGTTACCGTCACTTCTTGTTCCGAAGACAAATGTGCTGAGAAGGTTGTTACCACCGGTGTCGTTACAGTTACTTCCGATACAACCACTTACACTACGTATTGTCCACTTCCTTCTTCCAAGAAAGTCGTTGGTAAGAGCTCCTCAGCTGTGACTAAGCCTGCCGCTTCTCCAGCCAATACCAAAGCTGCAACGAAGAGTAAGCCTGCTGCTTCTCCAGTTAATACCAAAGCTGCAGCAGAGACTAAGCCTGCTGCCAAGCCTGAGGGGGCCGCTGTAACCACAGCCAAGGCACCAGGACCTTCAGTTGTTGCTCCTGCTACGGGTGCTGCCAACTCTAACTCCGCTGGATGGATGGGATCTTTTGCAATTGTTGCAATTGCCATGCTTATCTAGACATGTGCCGCGATTAAGGATCTCTTTGTATGTAAATTTATTTATTTTATTACGATGAAATGGTCCTTTTAAATCTGTCCGTTTAGATAATCAATCTGTAAAAGAATCAGCATTGGTTCATTTGGAATATTGTGAATTCTCTGTCAAAAGAAAGTCTTACTGATGTGACTATGAGCGGACGAGGGAGGGGAGACAGAGCAAACTATTTATTTTCGCCAGTGCATTTGCAACATGCAACATGCAACTTAAAGTTTGGGGCACTTCACAGACTTCAGTCACCTTGTGTGTCTCTAAAAATATATATAGACTTTCCAAAAGTCGGAATTCCAGCATGCTGCCCAATTGTATGGACTGACACTATTTGGCACATGGTTGCATCAGAAGATAGGGTTCAATAATTCAGTATTTTGAAAATTTCCAGTTTAAATAATATTCAACGGAATATTGTGAATGAATAACCAGTATACGAACGACGCCACTGACCCCCTTTATAGCAATACTTGCTCTGCTGATTTCTACACCATGTATTATTTTAATTATAATAGACATGTTTGACGGATCTAACGTATACTTTTGACCAAATTAAAGTTTTTCAACTTATCAAACTCATGTTACTAAAACTATAATATGTTACCTTACAACAACAACTTATATTGATGAAGGAATGACTCTATTGAGAATGTCGATTTTTTCAAATTTGGCTTTGAATATAATTGTTACCTTAGAGATGTCCTTTGGGGTAAAGATTCCTAAGTCGAGAGAACAGATTGTTGAATTTTACAACGTAAATAGTTGCAAATAATACTCCGAGTTTGCTAATGCTACATCTGAATGGTTTAAGCAAGGTGGAATTAGCAAAGGCTGCAGTGAGGTAGGTGAATAGTTAAAGCGCGAGCTTTACAAATTGTGAGTAACATCAGACCTCTGTGATAACAGATAAAAGAATCTTTCAGATCTTTCAAGATGTCAACGAATTGTTTCAGGATAAATGCACCGACACACATATCCATCTATATTTACATTCAGTTGCTACACGATAATTTCCATAAAACTGTCGCTTGATTCAATAAATCTAACTTATAGTGTACATTATGTGTATAAAGTTTAGTTCTCGATGGTCAACTTTCTCTCGATAGCGAAACTCTTGGTCAACTCTTCGTCACACTTCTTCAATATATCGTCAGCCAAGACATCAATGGCATGACTGTGCAACATGTTGGCGAATCTGGAAGGTTCGTTTGGTAATCTGAAGATTTGCTTCCATTCGTCTGCGTCCAATTCCTTTTCGCCTCTCTTGGCTCTTTCCAAGTTCTCCAACTTTCTTTGTTGCTTCCATTGGGTGATCTTGGATTGTTCCTTTTGGTGTAATCTTTGGTAGTAGTTGAAGTTGGTTTGGTCAAAGTTGTACGAGTCGACTTGGCTGTACAACGAGTTGAGCAATTGTGCGGTGACGTTCTGGTTCGAAGACAAGTTCAAGATATCAAATTCACGTTCTTCCTTGGCTTCATTTTCCAAGTTAGCCAAGTACAAGTTGACCAACTGTTGGTTCTGGATGTTGAGAGGAATTTCTTCAAAGATGTTGAGGTATGACACTTTGTGGTTTTCCAAGTCCTTGGACTTCCATCTGCCTTCCAAGTAAGCGCCGATGAAGTTGGCGGTCAATCTGTATGCTGTCAATTCAACTTGTTTACCAACGGAGGACATGTTGTGAATCAAGATGAAAGCGTTCTTGTTGGTCAATTGTTGTTGGACCAAGGCTTCAACTAATTGCGAGGTGACAAAGTTACCGGAAATGGTGGATTGGAACCAACCCTGGAAGTCAAGGCCGTATCCCAAGCTCTTCAAGCTGTCCAAGATCTCTTGTTGGTACTTGGTACCGGATCTGGAACGGAACGATCCGCCTTCGTATTGGTCTGCGTAAGGGAATGGGTAAGCGTGCGTGATATCTATAGCACCTTCATCGTCTTCAAAACCGAGCAAAGAGCCGGAAAACAACGATGGGTAGTTTTCAGAGGTGTGTCTGATCAAAGAGAGAACAACACTCGACTTGACACTGATGGAGTGGGCAGTTGGTGCTTGGTACTTCTTGGGGATGATAGGGGCGGCAACCTTCTTGACCTTTTCTTGGTCATCTTCGGTGGACTCCTCAGTTCTTCTGGGACCGCGATGGTACGAGCCGGAGGCGGCTGGGAATTGCTTGGACATCCTTTGTTTAGTGGTAAGATCAGGTCCTGCTGCTGCTGCTAAAGATTTTTCACACATTTTTTCATCGTCCTAGCGTTATGTCAGCAATTACCTAATCAGTTTTTATCAGATTACATAAGCATGAACATTTCTGTCTGTTTGTGTAACATCGGTCGTGATTCATCGCTGAAATTTTTTTTCAATCTTAAAGATAGTGTCAATTGAACGCAAAAGAGTACTAACCCACGCTACGATGTCGGAAGAAATTACTGAACAGTTGCAAAAGACTTACTTGGATGATGTCACCGGTGAACAAATTTCTAAGACCGAGTTGAAGAAGAGACAAAAGGCCAGAGCTTTGGAAGCCAAGAGAGCCGAAAAGGCTGCTAAGGCTGCTGCTACCGCACCAAAGGTGGCCAAGAAGAAGGACCAATTGGCCGACTTGAACCCAAACCAGTATTTCGAGATCAGATCGCGTCAAGTCAACGAATTGAGAGCCGCTCAGAACGAAGACCCATCGGCCTTCAACCCATACCCCCACAAGTTCCACCGTGACTTGACGTTGCCAGAGTTCCTTGCCAAGCACGGTAACTTGACCCGTGGCCAAACCTTGCCAGAAGTCCAAGTCAAGGTTTCCGGTAGAATCATGACCAAGAGAGAATCCGGTTCCAAGTTGAAGTTCTACGTTCTCAAGGGTGACGGTGTCCAGGTCCAAATCATGGCCCAGGCCCAAGACGTCGAATCCGCTGAGGAATACGAAAAGATGCACGAATACTTGAGAAGAGGTGACATCATTGGTGTTACTGGTTACCCGGGTAGAACTGCCCCAGCCAAGGGTGGTGACGGTGAAATCTCTGTCTTTGCTACCAGCGTCCAATTGTTGACTCCATGTTTGCATATGTTGCCAACTGAACACTTTGGTTTCAAGGACCAAGAAGCCAGATACAGAAAGAGATACTTGGACTTGATCATGAATGACAACGTCAGAGATCGTTTCAAGGTCAGATCCAAGATCATTTCCTACATCCGTAGATTCTTTGACGAAAGAGACTTTATTGAAGTCGAAACCCCTATGATGAACGTCATTGCTGGTGGTGCCACTGCCAAGCCATTTATTACTCACCACAACGACTTGAACCTCGACATGTACATGAGAATTGCTCCTGAATTGTTCTTGAAGGAATTGGTTGTCGGTGGTATGGACAGAGTCTACGAAATCGGCCGTCAATTCAGAAACGAAGGTATCGACATGACCCACAACCCTGAATTCACCACCTGTGAATTCTATCAAGCTTACGCTGATGTCTACGACCTTATGGACATGACCGAATTATTGTTCTCGGAAATGGTTAAGGAAATCACCGGTGACTACAAGATCACCTACCACCCTAACGGTCCAGAAGACGAGGCCCTCACCTTGGACTTCTCCAGACCATGGAAGAGAATCAACATGATTGAAGAATTGGAAAAGGTCTTCAACGTCAAATTCCCACCTGGCGACCAATTGCACACCGAAGAAACCGGTAAGTTCTTGAAGCAAATCTTGATCGACAACAAGTTGGACTGTACTCCTCCATTGACCAACGCCAGAATGTTGGACAAATTGGTTGGTGAATTGGAAGACGCTTCCATCAACCCAACCTTCATCTTTGGCCACCCACAAATGATGTCGCCATTGGCCAAGAAGGACAGAGACATTCCAGGTTTGTGTGAAAGATTCGAAGTGTTTGTTGCCACCAAGGAAATCTGTAACGCTTACACTGAATTGAACGATCCATTTGACCAGAGAGTCAGATTCGAAGAACAGGCCAGACAAAAGGACCAAGGTGACGACGAAGCTCAGATGGTTGACGAAACCTTCTGTAACGCCTTGGAATACGGTTTACCACCTACCGGTGGCTGGGGCTGTGGTATAGATAGAATTGCCATGTTTTTGACCAACTCCAACACCATTAGAGAAGTGTTGTTGTTCCCAACCTTGAAGCCAGACGTCAAGGTCGAAGGTAAGGTCGAAGCCAAGGAAGAAAACTAGGCTAGGTCTAGTTTTTAATAGGTATTTGTTCATCCAGTTCTACTACTTCTGTTAAATATATATATTACAAATTACTTATCTCCTCACCAAGTCGCCTCTTCTCTTCATCTCCAACGCCTTCTTGTAGGGCGGAGCCGTGGGCATCTGCACCGGTTCAAGGGCCTTGCGGTCGACCTCAGTGTCCAAAGCGTAGGTTGCGTCGGAATCAGGGCTGTCCAAGCTTCCACAGGCAACAAACTTGGCGATGGCCCGTTCGTCTTCGGGCAAGTCCAAGTGTTCTAGGTTTCCTGCCTTGCCCATATCGCAGCCTTCAAAGAATTCTTCTGTCGACTTTGCTGGGTCCAAAACCGGCTGCCAGCCTGGTCTGGGACGGTAGCCCAAGCAGACAATGAACGCTTCGAGCGACGTCCCACGGGAAGAACGCGGTTTGGCACATATCACCCGTTCAAACAAGTAGCTCAACTGGCTGTACAACAAGTCTATGTCTCTTCCCCGGAAAATCTTGGCCACAAACGCTCCGCCGGGCTTCAAGATGCAAGTCGTCAACTGCAAGGCCGCAAGAATGAGCTGTGCCTGGATGTACTCGTCAAGGTCGTGGAGTCCTGTCACGTCTGGGGCCCCGTCACTACACACAAAGTCGGCCGGTTCGCCGCCAAAGATCTCAAGGATCTTCTGCAACGTCTTGGGATGGGTGATGTCGGCCTGGATGGTCGTCACGCCGTCGATGGGAACCATGGGCTGCAAGTCCACCGACACGATCTTGGCATCATGCTGTTGCTGTGTCTGGAACAACTCACGGCTCAACACCTGCGACCACGACCCGGGAGCAGCACAGAGATCAACGACACGCGAGATGCCGTCGAACAACTGGAACTCGTCGTTGAGCTGGAGGAGCTTGAATGCCGATCTGGCCCTCCAGCCCTCTTCCTTGGCCCGCCGGTAGTACAAATCTCTCTTGTCCTTGCTGGATTTCCCCATTGCTGCCGGTGTAGTTTGGTGGAAGCCATCGCATTTATTCAAGATCGGTATAAATTGGCCGGTGGTGGTGGTGTCGGGACCTGCACAGAAGCCGGTTTTTTCCATCGTCCATTGAAAAATTTACCATTGAACCACCACCACCGTTCGAGACGCCCATGATCGCGATGTTAGCCCGCCTGTGTCGTCCTATAGCGCGTTCTTTCTCCACAGCATCTGTGTGTGCACAGAAGACGTTTTCTTCGCCCAAGGAATACGTCGACAAGAAGAAGCAGCAAGCCAGCGAAGAACAGATATACCAACAGCAGTTATTGGACAAGCAGTTCGAGTACCGTCCCCAATACGCCACCAGTCACACCGTCAACGAGGTCACGTCGAGACCAATCCCCATAAATGTCGAGATCTTGAAGTACAAGCCCATAAACCTTGCTCCCACCCACGGCGACGAGGTCGCTTCGGTTGCGTTCCGGGGCTACGACGAGGACTCGCTCATCCGTGCTGCCGAGTTCGCCAGCAGGGCCGCGTTCTACCTCGGGATCCCCACCTCTAAGATCATCACCAACAAGACCGAAAAGCGGTTGTATACCGTGATCAAGTCTCCGTTTGCCCAGGCCAAGACCAAGCAGAACTTCCACCGTGTGACATACAACAGAAAGTTGACGGCATACGACGCCCATCCCGAAGTGCTTGACTTGTGGTTGTCGTTCATCAACAAGCACGCCATCCAGGATGTCGAATACAAGGCCACCATCACTACCCAGGAGTCGTTGGACTTCAACCGCGAATTGGATTCGTTGACGGAGTTCTCGTTGCCAGAGGCCTACAGCGACACCACCGACCCTATTGCTGCCAAGGTGCAAGAGTTGTTGAAGTCCGATACGTTTAAGCATTTCTTGGAAGGTGAGGGTAAGACCCAAGTGTAAATAGACCGCAAGGTAATAAATGTCTGTACAAGAGCTAAATACGATGTAGCACAATCATTAGATAGGGAGGAGGTGGTGAGGTGGTAGTGAGGAGGTTGGTAGAAATCGTGAAGTGGTGGATGTCTCTATCCATAAACATCCCAGTCTTCCTCTTCATCTTCAGAATCTTGTTCTCTCGCCTGGCGCAACTCTTCCTCCAAGTTCTCTCTTCTCTTCTTGTCGGCGGCCAAAATGTCGAACCGACAGATGGGACACGTCGAGTTGACCTTGAGCCAGGGGCCGATACACTCCAAGTCGAAGATGTGGTCCTTGGCCTTGGACGTCGACTGGTGCTGCACTTTACACGGAAGCTTGACCAAGAGCGGGTACTCGTCGTCCACAAACCGGTTGGTACAGATGGGACAGTCTGCCGTGTCGCGGTTGGGCACCTTCTCGATCGGGACCCGTTCCAACGAGTCGATCATCTCCTGCGGCACACCTTTATCGTGGTGGTGGGCGGCGGCCAGCGGGTCGGCATTCAACGATTCCAAGAGCTCGAGGGCCATGGCCGAGCCCTCCTCGGTGTTCATGATGCGGAGGGCGTCCAGGAACCGTTCACGGGGATCGGCGGCTGGCTGTGTTTCCGATTCGTTGGCAAAGAACAGGTCCAACACGGCGGCGAGCGTCTGGTGCTGGCGGGCGCCGGTTGTGGTGGTGGGGTTACGGGTGGCGGTGGAGGAACCGTTGGTGGGTGTGGTTATATTGTGGTCATCTTCTGTTAGTTTGTTCTGGCACTGGAACCGGTACACGAAGCGGTACACTTACCTTCGTAGGTAGACATCGGTAGCGGATGGGGAAGTCTGGGTGAGTTTTTTTCTGGCGATAATTTAGCGACAATTTAGCGATCAATGGTGGCTGCATTTAGCGACGTTTTCGCAGCATTTTTGCCACCACCAGCATCCCACAACAAACAGTGCAATCTATCGCGAGCCACTACAACCACTACAACTATTACCTCCTATTGTGCCTATTACCTATATGTCGTTACATGCATTAGACGGAACCTGTGGGTCCGTGCCAGTCTATTTGTGCTACTCGGGACCGTCCATGTCCTGGTCGCTGCGCTCGTCCTCGTTTTCCTCCAACACCGCGTCCACCAAATGGCTGTCGGCAGCGTAGTCGCCAAAGTACGAGTCGCCCGGGTTGCGGTTGAGGAAGAGCGGGGTCATGGGCGGGTCTTCCGACGGGGTCTGGACCGGGTTGAGTACCGGCGAGTCGCCGCCACAAGACGACAACGTCACCTGCGTGGTGTAGTTGTTGACGGACTGGGCCGCGTGGATGGGTATGTACATGGGATGGGCCTTCTGCGGGCCCAGCGCGGTGAGGGTGGCGGCAGCGGTGGTGGTGGCGGCGGCGGTGGCGCGTCCCGGGCCGCGGAACGACGACAGGGCCAAGGCTCGCGGCGGTGTCTGCGACGTGAGCCAGAAGCGCGACGGCGAGCCGCCGAGCGACGTCGGGTCCAAGCTCGGAGAGTCCGGCACAATGACGCCTGGGCCTGCGGTGATGGGAATGCTCTGTGCCGTCGAGTGGTTGTGGTCGTAGAGAGCAGTGTGCTGGGGCGACAACGGGCCCGGGCCAAACGTCGGGGCCTGCTGGGGCCCGGGCAGCGGGGACGAGTACTTGGTGTAGGGCTGGAGGCGTTTCTGGCTCAAGTGCGTGAGGGACGACCGGCTGGCGATATTGTTGTAGGAGTTTTTGCGGTCCAAGAACGCCTGGGGCGGCGGCGGGCCCTTGTATGTGGAGGTGGTGGTGGGTGCTGGAGACGGGTCCTCGACACTGAGGGAGAGCAACGAGATGGTGGACGACGACGGGATCATGCGGCCGTCCTGGTCTCTGCCGACCGAGGTGGCGAGGAGCACGGGCTCGGGGTGGTCATCGGTGTAGTGGCGCTGGATGTCGATGGCGGTGGCGGTGGCGGATGGTTGTGGGGGTGCAGTGGACTCGTCGTGGTCGAGACTGAAGAAGGCACCGGCCTGGCGGCTGTGTGTCTGCTGGTGGTGGTGGTGCTGGTAATGCTGGTGGTGGAAGCGCTCGTTGGCGAGAGACGACGAGAGGAGCGATTTCTGCGGCGCAACAAACGACGGCACCGCGGGCTCGGGCTCGAGCGTGAGGTTGTCCAACTTCTTGTCCAAGTCTGTGTTGTACATGGCCGAGAGCCAGAGATGTGCAGATGGGAGAACTGGTGGAGATACGCCAGGTTCGCTTGCGGAGCAATTACAGTGGTTCTTGTTTTTTTTTTCCCCCTAAGATAGTCCTGTTTAAAGATAAAATTTTTCTCACCGCACAGGCAGAAAAATTGGTTTATCGGTGCGATAAAGATACGAGAGCGGGGGACGGCCCGGCGCGATAGCGAATAGGGGCGTGGTGTGGGTGGTGGTAAATGTGAGAACGGCGAGTATCAGCCGTCTTTGGTTGCGGGCTTTAGCGATGGGAGGGGAGTGGGGTCACGACGATTAGGGTGTGTCGGCTATCTGGCTACAGATCTCCGCGCTCGAGGTGGATGTGGTGGTGTGGTGGTGTGTAGTGTGTGCAGTGTAATGTAATGTGTAATGTAGAACAGTGGGGAGTATGGAACAATAGAGAGTGTGGTACAGTAGAGAGTGTGATACTGCTACAACTATTTTACGGTTTGGTTCTGGGGCTGTATGTAGAATCCTGCAGACCCCGGATCGGTGTTCGGTGTGGATTTTGCGGAGTCCGATGCTTACTGATCTGTTCTCCTCTTTACGCTTTGGCTTGCTTACTGCATAGTGCCGATTCAGGACAGACTTCCGGTGGTCCCATGTGTTTCTTGATTTGGTTGTGTTTTTTTTTTTCACATGATTCGGATCTTTCTCCGCGTTATAGTTTTTGTTCCTGGTGCATTTGCGTTCGCTTCTCCACGTTTCGTTCTCGGGGTTATTTCGCTCTGATTGCGTTGTTTCGCACTTGCTTATCGTGACACATTTTGCTGGCACCGTGCTTGTCGTGACTGTCACGTTCCGGGGTGATGTGATGTTTCTATACGTCTATTAATATATACTACTGTCGTGGGGATCGATCTTAAACACCTTGTCCGGATTGAGAATCCGCTTCGGATCCAACGCCATCTTCACCTTCCGCATTAAATCAATGGCATTGGGCCCGAGCTCCAACTCGAGGTACGCCCGTTTGGCATTCCCCACACCGTGCTCTCCCGTACACGTCCCCTCGTTGGCGATTCCGAGCTTGACCATCTCGTGCACGACCGCCTCACACTTGTCCTTCTGGTCCGGAGTATAAAACATGTCGGCGTGGAAGTTGCCATCCGCCGCATGTGCCAAGATGATCGACTCGAAGCCCGACCCCTGCATCATCTCGTGCACCTTGCCCAACACCGGCAGGAGCTTCGAAAGCGGCACCGCGATGTCGGTGACCCAAACACGCACGTCTTCGTGGATCTCGTTACGGGCATAGTCGAGCATGGCGTAGAACGCATTCTTACGCGCATCAAACAACTCTTCTTGCTCCTGGGCGTTCTGGGCAAACACAAACTCGGCACAGTGGTTGGCTTCGGCCACTTCTCGAAGCTGCTTGATCTGTTCTTCGACCACCAACTTGTTGATGCCCCCGAGCTTGAAGAAGATCGTCGGACACTCGAGCCACTCGCGCGTACAATACCCACTGTAGTTCAAGCAATGCATCATGTCCTTGTCCAAGAGTTCCACGGCGTTGGGCTGGATGCCTGCACGGAAGAGCTGGGTCACCGTGTTGGTGCTGTCGAGAATGGTAGGGAACTGGCCCACGGCCACCGTTTCGTACTTGGGCTTGACATGAAGCTTGACAATGGCCTCGGTCACAATCCCAAGCGTGCCCTCGCTTCCTATAAACAACCCGGTCAAGTTGTAGCCAGCACTGGACTTGCGCGGTCTCTGTTTGGTCTTGACCACTGTGCCATCCGCAAGCACCACCGTGATCGATATCACATTGGCTACCATCGCTCCGTACCGTGAAGCATTGATCCCGGAAGCATTGGTGTTTATCATCCCCGAGATCAAGCCGTTGGGCCCACAGTCAGTGCCCAACATCAATCCCGACGGCGCCAATTCTTCGTTCAACTTCTGCCAGTTGACCCCGGCCTGCACCACGGCATCCAAATCGTCGTGGTGGACCTCCAATATCCGGTTCATTCTTGAGGTATCCAACACCACACCTTGTCTGGTGTTGTAGAAATGGCCCTCCAAAGACGTACCGCCGCTGAAGGGAACCACGGGAACGCTGTACTTGTGCAACACCTTCATGACATCGGAAACTTCTTGTGTAGACCCCGGATAGAGAACATAACGGGGCTTTTCGTGGAGCAATGGCGGTTGTGGTGCAAACTCGTTCTTGGTATGGTGTTCGAGCTCGACTGCCGAGTTGAGGACTCGTTCGGGGCCCAAGATTGCCGTGAGCTCGACAATCGCTTGGTTCAATTCGTCGTCAGTGCAATATTTCGGAGGTTCCAAGTCTTCCAACTTGGTGGTGGACTCGAGTGGGAACAAATCGGGCCGTGGAGCAACCACAGCACTGTTCTGGCCCCACTTGTAGGCAATGGACCCTACCACTACCGTTCCCAAAAGCGCACCAGCAAGGGTGCCGTAGGGGGTTTCCCGTTTGGGAATGGTGGCGTACTGTCTTACAGAACCACTTCTCCACACCAGCGTTATTCTCCGTCCAATCAATGCACGCATGTTGCTCATCGGTGTTCTAAACAGGTCCAAGATTGATTCGGTTTAAGCAGTCTTGGTACCTAATTCGATTGCAGAAAGTCACGTGAGCGGAGTTGCCGTTTTGGGAATCAGATAAGCTTCGAAGATAAGCCTGGAGCAAACAACTGGCAGAGAAGACTGAATCAGACAATAGAAGCGGACATGGCGGGACCGCAACTGATGTAACACCGATAAGATAGCGGTAAATCTGGAGTTGTATTTCCGTTATTACCTACCCTGGACCTACTCTGATTGGCCCAGAGGGTCCACAGTATCGCTGTTATATCTTTCTCCAATGAAAGACAACCACTTATCTTGGAGGTGTCATGCATCTTGATTCAGAGTCCCCTAACAAACTTGACGGCTCATATTTGGATGATTGCGCCGTGATTTTCCAGGTATCTTTAGGAATCCGCCCAAAGTGTGGCACGCTGGAAAAAGTAGAATACTTTTGGGTTATTTCGTCTCTGAAATCGCTAAAGACTAATGTTTCAAACCTGATTAGCTCGCTAAAGACACAGATAGGATGGATATAACCCAATATCTGTCCAAATACAAGCATGTCAAACCCGCACATTTTTATGCCAACAAGCAGCCTGCGTAGCGTAATGGTTAACGCGTTTGACTTCTAATCAAAAGATTGCGGGTTCGACTCCCGCCGTGGGTTCTACAATGCGGTTTTAGCTCAGTTGGGAGAGCGTCAGACTGAAGAGATTCAGTCACAGTTAATCTGAAGGTCCTGTGTTCGATCCACAGAAATCGCATTCTTTTTTTGAATCTAAGAGGATGGCGAGGGTTCATCTTATGAATTCTGGTAGTTCTACATTTTTAGTATCGGTTAACTACAAGATGTGGTTTAGGGTCGATGCACATGTACATTTTAGAAACTGGGGTTGAAAAGGACTTTTTGAGGGTGGAATCATGCAGTTTCTTCCGAAGCAGAAGTGCCGATTGGTTGCATAACAATGCTCCAATCTTGTTCTTGTTCCTTTGCGTTTCTCCAAATATAAATAAGAGCGGCCAAAACCAAGATTTCCAAGATTTCTGGAACGTGTTTTCCCAGAGCATACGAAGGTCTTGGCCCTGCGCCAACAACGTTGACCACAAAGATGTTACTGATTTGATCGTCAGGAACAACAATGAACGGGTTAAGTACAAAAGCACCAAAGATAACCAACGCCGACTGGATGAATCTCTTATCCTTGTTGGTACTGTAGGTCTTGAGTCCAAAGTATATGACGGTGATGACAATTCCGACAAACACAATACCAATAGAAACCTTGTGGTATGTGTGGTATTCTCTCAGCCAGAACAACCGGATCTCGTCCAATTCGGTAACTAAGGAAGTAAACGTCTGGAAAAAGTACAACACAGTCAAAATCCCGGTTTTGATCTTCATCGGAGTATCGATGGTGAAGTATCTGGTGCCGTAACCTTGCGAAAACAACACAACCAAACTGAAACTGGCCACGGACAACAAGAAGTTCCAAACGGTGAAAAAGTCAATGAGATACGGTGTCTTGAACAAGACATCTTGCAAAATGCCCTTGCTGAAAATGATCAAGAACACAAAGTAGAGAATGGTACTGACGAGCTTGACCACCAAGTAGTGGAAGATTAGCTTGGAAAGAGTCGAAAGCTTGAAGTCGTATTCGATGTCCAATCTTTTTCTAAAACGGTATAATAACAGGAGGATAATGGCCAGGATCAAGTAGAAACCGAAAACCACCACCAATTTTTCTTGGTCAACTTGGTGGAGAGTGGAAGGGTAGTATTGTGATGGCTGGTTATTTGACAGGTCGCCATTGTTATCGTTGTTGGTTAGCCAGAAGTACTCGGAATCTTTCCACTGAGATGAAAAAGTCTCCTTGAATGCTTCAATGATTTGGGACGGCGTTGTCAATTTAAGTGCCAGCAACGATTCAGAATCTGCTGCAGCGCACAATCCAGACTCCAAACATGCCGTGGTGTTGAACTCGAGGTGGAAATTGGAGGTGAAGGTGCTGTGATACAATGAAATCTGCACAAATGCAGAATCCACCACGTTACGAATCATTGTTGGTTTGGGGGTATTTTGTGAAAAGAACAAGTATTTTCGGTAGTTGGGGCCGTTAGATGCTTACCTCATTCCTGTATACGCCTATTCCGTCTCCGGAATTGCACTACTTGTGCCCTGCCGTTTACCGTGGCGCTAGGTCTTTCGGTGGTTATTTAATGGCCCTACATTTGCTGGTGTCAGTTTGTAGACTTTGGTTTGTGGGGATCAATACCGCAATCGGCAATTGAGGCGGCCCACCGACGTTATTCTATAGTTTAAATATGCTTTTGTGCGAAGTCCACTTCAAGCATATAATGTCGAACCGGTTGCCGACCGGCCATTAGGAACCATTCTCCGATATGTCCGAGAAAGGTGGCTGGTGGTGGTGATGTGGTGATGGCTACCGTGACAATACCTGTGTATTGGAGCCGTATAAGACGCCTCCATTTCCCAGTTAGGCGTGGGTGCAAAATTATGGATTACGCATCACGATTGTCGGTTCGAAAATAGTATGTGGTATTAGATCGTTATTATTATACAGAGAAGTGAATCAGAGCAGCAAGTACAAGTCGTCGCTCAACACCGTGTCGTAGTCCTCCTCCTTGAAGAGATGGCCGTAGTCGAGGTCGTCCAAGCTATTTATAAATGTCAGAGCTTCCGACACCACCTCGACATCAGAAACCGTTAATAACACGGTGTTTTCCACGAGGGACAACGTACAGGCGTATGGTTCGAGTTGTGGAGCTGGTTGTAGTTGTTCTGGTTGTTTGTTCAAGAGCTCCACCAACTGTTTCCTCTCGAGCGACTCGTATTCCAACGACTTGCGGTTGTTGAGAGGCAATTTGTTCATGATGTAGTCGTCGGTTGACGGGTCTTCCTTCATGAGTTGATAGAATTCGTGGATATTGTGGAGATTGGTGGTGCGGTGGATTTTGTGTGACGCGTAGTCGTGTGGTTCTCCCGAAACACCTCCCTTGACGGTGTCGTCGGAGTCGAGGAGGGACGACGACGACGATCCCGTGGTGTCGATGTTATCACTGACATCCATGTTGTTTTCGAAATCGTAAAACTGGATAGACGTAGCATCCAACAAAGAGTCCACGGTGCTGATGGTCACGGGCGAGTCGTCTTCTATTTTGGGAGTGGTTGGCGACGTGGCCTCTCCAAGGTCTTCGTCGTTGTAGATCATGGGCGTGGCTGGGGCAGGCTTGCCAATCAAGTTGCCCAAGAATATCGAAGATCGGTTGCCCCGTGTGTGGAGCTGGATACTGTGACGGTTCAAGTTGGGAGCGCTAGAACGAGGTTTGAGCGACTTGGCTGCGGGTTCCAGTTTGAGCACGTAGTTCTCCTTGTCTGGCAGCTGGAATCTCTGCTTCGAGGCAGGCGACGGACTGGAGATGGAGTAGTGCTTTCTTTCGTTGTCGTATCTCAGCAAGTTCATGGTGGACACGCTGGAGCTTAATGGGCGTGGTTTGCGTGGAGTCGAGTCGTCTGCAGCAACAATGGAGTGGAGGTCGTTTGATGATGACTTTTTGGACCGGAGCAGACTGAAGAAGTTGCCCTTTTTCTTCTGGTCGCCGAGGTTTGATATACTATGGCTTCTCAACATCATATGTAGGGTGGGATACAATACGGTAACACAGTACTCTACGAATAAAAAGGTATCAATAGGTTTCAAACAAACTACGTATCACCAAGAGCAAAAAGGTTATATGAAGAAGAACGGGAGAAAGTGTAAATAGAGGTCCTGCAGATGGGCACAATTTCCTAAAACGCGCAGAAAACAACTTTGAACCCATCGACGCGCGCCGCGGGCAAGGGATAAGGGATGAGTGCTGGGGCTGTCGCGTGATATGAACTGGTAAAAATGTAAGTGAAAACGAGCCCCGGACACATAGGCAGGATTTGTTCTGAAACGATCCTGGTACGATCTGAAATATGATTTGGGGCCGCGGCGAGACCCCGACTGATATTATGAGTTGGCCGTTACCCTTTGTACAATAGGGATGATTGGGGGTTTACGCTTTGTGCTGGTTGGAGTGGGGTGGGGAGTGGGTCAGCAGGATCGGCGGTGATATTTATGTATACACTAATCCGGTAACTGTAATCTTCCTGCAGCTGACCCAAAACAGACTAAATTTGCCACGATTCAACGTCTCGCATTTTCTTGCAAGATTTTTGCGTGTAAGGTTTTTTTTTTGGTAGTCGAAATTTGGTAAGGAGCCGTTTGGGTTTGGGTTTGAGGGGGGGAGGACGGAATGCCGCCAGTCACCTGTTGAAAAATAATGTCGGTTGTGAAATTCCTTACAATAGTCATGCGTTTTTATTGTCACTCAGGCACATTCCCCAACCAGACTACAAACAATACCAGGAGCAAATTCCAGGTCCGTGTTGCTCCTCCAAATACTCTCTTGCATTTATAATTGCAGAAATTATTTAGTGTGCGTCGTGCGGCACATGCATGATCGTATTTTTTTTGCTTATTTACAAATGCCAATATAATATTATTTACAAGCCTCTCTCCCTAACAAAGCGTCGTTTCAGGTTCATGTCGACAATCATTTTCATCTAATTCATTCCACCCAATACTTGAGCTTCTGGTCTTCGATTACTGTTTCGGGGCTGAAATCCACGTGTTCTCTTTTTGCCATACTGATCCATTCTCCGATCCGTTTATATTCGGCCGCGCGATTGATTTCGGGCTCCTTGCCAGCCAAAATGTCGCTGATCTCGCCACTATCGTGCCTGATTAACTGACTAGCGAACGGCTTCTTGCCGTTGTATCTCTGTAGAGCCAACGACGACTTCTTCACGATGTTTTCTTTCTTCAAAACATTACCCTTGATGTCTCGTCCGGTGAACGTCTTGGCGATGTAGTTGGTGATGGGCTGTCTGATAACAGCCTCAACACCTTGTGGTAAATATATCGTCAATGGAGCGTTGTCTGTTTTCGAACCCGTGGGCTTGATGTTGAGATGGCCCACATTCTGGACCACCAAATCAATAGGACCGTAGAATGGCGGAATAATGTATTTCCGGAGATTCTCGACATGGCCGTGCGGATTTGTAACTAGAAACAGGTTCTGGAGCTCTGCTGGCTGGTCCAAAGTCACGGTGATTGCCTTGGTCAAGCTCGAAAACACCTTGTATTCATAATTGATACAATTCCGGATTTGGTACATTGTAGAACCCGAAGGGAAACTTAAATAAAACAATCCACCCATACTCAAACACTGCCCACCCTTGAGTGTGTGGTACTTGGCATCGTATGTACCCTTGTCAAACACTTTTACTCCTTTGATAAGTTGCTTGATGGCCTTTGTGGAACTGAGGGTAGTAAGTCCATTTTCCTGCGACTCGGAAGGTGAAAACCCCGGAACATCATAAATCACCTTGTTTGTACCCGTCAATTCAATGGGAATTATCCCTCGGGTAAACCCCGGCATGTATGAAACTCCTGGTCCGACTTTAGATTTGAAGTAAGCTTCAAAGTTCTTCGCATTCTTCTTCTTTTGATAGCGAGATATTTCACCCTCGTGGTGCTTGCCATTAATGAGTCTATCCTGGTTCTTCTGCAATTCAATTCTTTCCTTAGACGAGAGTTGTTTCTTAGCATCTTTGGACTTGTTTAGAGCAAACAAGAGCGACTTGATGAGGGTCGATTTCCCACTGTTCACATTGCCAATGACGTATGAATTGTTGTTGATGAAAGAAAGCATCCGTTCCACGTTCCAGTCAATCAACCCACTGGCAATCATGACATTTTCCCGCGGTACTTTGTATTTCGTTTGTAAGTAGTCTTGAAAGAATGTCAACCCGTACTTCAAACTTGTGTTGTTATTCTTGAACAAGAGATCCGATTTGTTGATAACAAACTTGACCTTGTCAGAACTAAAGTAATGGAATATTTTCGGGTTGAACGAGATGGGGAAGTCTTGACTGTTGATGGTGTACACGATATTACTGTCTGGAGGAATGGTGGAAACCACGGCATCCAAGGTATCGACGGGGAACTCGTGGTCATGGAAATTGGATCTAAAATTTGCATCTCTGCATCGTACACATTCGACACTGTCTCCCTCGTGTTCGTGTAGAACAAGCTTCTTCTTTTGTTCTTGCATCTTGGCCCGTTCTCTGGCGTACAGTGATGGATCGTTGATCTCATTGGTACTGGCACCATTCACCAACAATTGTCTGTCTTCTGCCGACAAATTGTCCAAATATTGGTTGTAGACTTCATCTTCTCTGCGGACCGGCTTAGTTCTGGCAGTGCCCTGACTAAGTTGGTAATATCCAGGTTTCTTGGGATCGGCTGTCTGGAGCTTGATACCACACGACTTGCACGCCTTGAAAAGATTAGAGAGTAACACAGACGAGTTTATTGCATATGACGAATAAAGTCGCCGCCTTACGTAACGTAGCATATCCTGAGACGGTGTATGTGTGGGGTCTATTAGGTGAACTTTCAAGAGAGTTGAAACTTGCATATAACGAGATGAGCACAAATACAACATGCAAAAGTACCATCAAAATTGATTGGGACACGCTCGAGGGGTGGGCACAAACCGACGTCTCAGGATTACATCTGCGACTCCCCGCCGTCAGCTGGTGCCTGCACAAAAATACCCGGAACCGGAGGATCCAGGCGAGTGGGACAAATGTAACCTGATGTTGGGCTATCTAAGTTGCATCATGCAATACCGACACAATTAAGGTATTCAACGATGTTCGGTTTTTTTTTTGAAGCTTTTAAGCGGTTTGTGCCAAGCCATATTAGCCATACGTAATGCATCATACATGCATAGTCGTAAATCGCGCGAAAAAAAAGACACCGTAACATGTGGCTAGGTAAGAAAAAAGGGACACGGAACACGGTCGAATTGAGGAGTTTCTTGACCCAACAGGGCCCGCTGCTGCTATGTTCTTGCCAACATCATGCTGGCCAGTTCGTGATACGCACCTGGGGTTATTTTACGAACCCGCATGATTCACAAAATGGTAATAATTCCGAACTTACGGGAGAACCTAAACCTTCTATTTTAACTCTGAAACTGAAATTGAAGGCTGGGATGGGCACTAACTTTATCTGCGGACTTTTCCCAATTGGGTTAGCTTCCTATCCTCAACCCACATTATAAAAAAAAAGCTTCTTCCGCTTCAGAGAAAAAAGGCAACCAAACTCAGCACCAAGAGTATGTTGATATTTCAAAGGAGCACTATTTATTTTGTTAGACAAGCAAACTGGCAATACCGGCCAAATAAAAAAAAATATCTCGCAGAATCCCCAATATCGATATTGCCGAAAGTCATTTTCTTAATATTTATCAGCCACGCCTGCACTCAAGGATGTTTTTCATGCACCTGATTGAGCAAGGTTGTAGTTTAGGCAATTTCACTTTTTCCAGACGTGCACACAATTGCTAGAAAATAAAAATGATTGTTCTTCAGCCTGATCTTATTTTTATCAAAAAAATATTCAGGTAACAATGCACCTCTTTTAAGCTTAAAAAATAAAAGGCTTGCACTAAACGGTGGATCTAACAAAAATTACCTCAGATAGAGAAAAAAATAAAAGCATATTTTTATCCGACAATCGTTTCATGTTTAAGAATATCCACCAAATGTATCGGCCGATCACCTGTCCAGATACGAGTAAGAGGAAAATGGACATTAGTGCCATTTGAATACATTTCAAATATAGAGTGTGGTAAAGAGACGTCTCCTGAAACATCCCGCCGTTATTTTCCCATCTGGTCCAAGTGGGCTCCTGTCCACAGGTGTTTGTAAGTTCACTTAAAAGCAAGTATTAACTTATAGTTCCTTACATACGCAATGCACGAAAGCTAAAATATTTTGTTCTGTGTTGCTATAAATCAGGTCTCGTAACTAACTTCATGCATACACGTGATGAACATAGTTTATTTTTTGCCTCAATTGGTGTCGGATCTGCACTTGTATGTATAGTGACTGTACCATGAATAAGGGGAGCATTCAAGCCTGGAACATCCCTACCCTCGTTTCAGCTGCTCCATGTTGAACCCCTCACGCTTCACAAGGAGCAACAGTCGTTTCCAGATAATCTAAACCTTATTTTAAATCTTAACGAATGAAGTAACACCTCCCCACTGTTGCCCCCTTTTTCAGAAACTCATACCGTCGCGGACGGAATACATGTAACCTAGCAAGAAAATATTTTTGTCTTCTAAAATTAAATATCTGAAACCTTTTATTTTAATTTGGTTTATCAATAATAGGGCAATCTTCATGGCCAAATTGTCGCGGGTATGCATATAGGAATGTGGTCTTACCGTGTTCTCCCATATGCTGGCCCCAGAATCCTAGACATCAAAAAGCTTAATCTAATTACGGTTCTGTTTCGCCTGCTTAGAAATGGAACGATTCTGAACACCAGCGGTTCGGTTGCTATCACAAGAGACCGCTACCACCCGCCTCCCCTAGCTTCCCAACATTATTCAACTATCACAGGAAAGGGGTCTTAATTACGTCCAGTTTCATTTAGATTATTGAGGTCGTCCTAGTTGAAACTTAATTTTTAGGCTAGCAATTCTGCGCCCTGCTGTTTTTATATACTTGGACACATGCTCCTACTCCATGCACCAGGTCACTAGATCCGCCCCTTTGCGAAACTTGTCCGTGGTATATCATCAATAATTTCACCACCGTTTTTACCTGACGGCGCTATTTTGTCCACGCTGTTCACTACGCACAAACTCTGCCAGCGTGCGTCTGGGATTTAGTATTATTATGCAAGTTTCGAATCATGCATACATAATCAAACCAACATGCATATTCTGCACGGTGTCTGGTATTGCATATAAACGCTGCATTCACCCGATCGGCTGTATTTTTAATGTGAGTATGACCTTTTTGGGCAGCGCAGAGCGATTAATATATTCAACGGACGAACTAAAAGTTTTTGGTGACTAGGTTGTTAAGTTGCTACTTGGATGTCTGCAGAGGGGTGGTGACGGCATGAACAATAGTGGACTTGTTTCTTTTTCCAGAACTGGCAATGACAATAGTAAGTTACGTGTGTGTGGGCTACAAATTGTTGTCAGGTCGGGAGAATCGTAACGAAATATAATAATATATTAATAAACAATAATTTGTATCATAATAAAGTTGTAAATCATTTAAGGTGCGTCAATTAATAAATTATTATTTATCTGTCTGAGTGTCTTCCAAAAAACCTTTTTAAATTCAAAATATACAAAGGCGCAATCATGCGCGTCTGCAATATGCAGATGTATTTTATGCATGATTAATTTGAGAGTTGGATTCTGCGTTTCTTCTTCAAAAATATCACTTTGTCTTAGTGTCCGCATATTCCCGCTTCTTATTCCCACACTTCGAAAGAAGCTGGATTGGCGTTGACGACCGAAAGGGGGGGGGGGGGAAACGAGTTTGGATATTTTTCGGTAAATTCACATTGTGGTAAAGAGCCGCCAATTCTAGCCAACCTCAGTGCTTGACTACTCTCCTGATGAACCGAGCTTTTGTTGCATTAGTCTTTTTTGGTCTATTCTATTAACACCAATCCCACTTTCTCAATTCTTTTTTTTTGTCTTTGTTGTAGTGTATGCCACTCATGCAACAATATAAAATAAAAGTGTAAATTCAAAAAATAATGTAGCAAAAAATTTACTTACAATAAAAAAGTCATTTGGAAGAAATTGTGTCCCTCGCTTTTGTATTCACCACTTCTTTTCTTGGTGTCCTCTAAGCAATCCAACAACAACCATGCCAAAAAGACACCAATCCAACCCACTGCAGGACCTGCAATCCCACCTGCAACAGGGTTCGCCCGGCTTGAAACGACAACGTATCAGTGACGACTCCATCAAGAACTACAACAACACTGCCACCGATACCTGGATCACCTGTGGTAACTGTGCCAACACGCTTGGGTTGGTTGTGCCAGCCATCAAGTCGTTTGAGAATGCTGTGGGCCACGACCCTGCCAATGTCCGGGCTCTCTGCGGCTTGAGCTACTCGTTACGGTTGAACGACATCAACTTGAACGAAACCATTGGTTCTCAGGGCTCTATCGACAAGTTGAACAAGGCGCTCGAACAGTTTCCAGGTTTGGTGAAGGAACTGTTGATCTTTAAGGAGTTGGCCGAGTGCTACTTGTTGGTGGGCTTGAATGACCAAGCCCACCAGTCGATCCAGACCGCCATCCAGTTGGCGCCAACCGATGCATCCTTGTGGTTGTTGAGCGCACAGACGTTGATCAGGGCAGGAGCCAGAAGCCATGCTGCCGGTTCTTTGGCCCACTGTCTTTCGATCTTGCCGGAGTCCATCAGCCAGTTTTCTTCTACGGACTTTGAAACTGCACGGGCAGCACACGCCGAATTGGCTGCTATCGCTGCTGCCGACGGCAACATCGAGTTGTCGATCTCCGAATTGACCGCCACATTATCGTTGCCTGCTCCTCCGTTGTCGAGAATCAACGAACACATAGCGTTGTGGTGTGCGTTGTCCACGGCCAAAGAAAGAGCAAATGACATTCCAGGCGCTATCCAGGCCTGTGAAAGTGCTCAGGCCTCGGTGGGCAACTCCCCAAGAATATTGATGACCCACGCATACTTGTTACTCTTGAACAATGACAAAAACAACGCCGACCACGCCATTCACTTACTACACAAGATTATTGACTTGGAAAAGGAAAAGGACTTAGACCTGCCTGTCAGCGACGGCGACTTTTTGCCTTGGTACCTTTTGGGTAAGGCTTATTCGTTGATTGATCAGCCAAGGTTGGCCTACGACTCGTACCAAGTAGCCTTGAGAAGAGCTTCCAACTCGCCTATCACCTGGTTGGCTGTGGGAAAGTTGTACTTGGAGTTGAAACAATTGTCGGATGCTTTGGCCGCCTATTCGCAGGCTCTCCGCTTGCAAATTGATGAAGGTTCGCCTGGAACCGCTACAGCTTGGGATGGTTTGAGTTGTGTGTATGAAAGATGTGATGACCAGTTGATGGATGCTTCTGATGCTTGTTCCAGATCCGCTGCATGTTTCAGATCGATTGGTGACCAAAAGAGTGCCGTTTATTTCGAAGAGAGAGCTGCGGAGTTGTCCAAGGCTTCCAAGAAAGAAGCTCCAGTTCCTGCATTGCGGGATCCACCTGATGTTCCTAGTTTCATATTGAGAGATCTTGTGGCATTGTTGCCTTCTGAAAGAATTGCATTCATTCAAGGACCTTCTCAGCAGCAGCAACAACAACAACAGCAACAGCAGCAACAACAGCAACAACAGCAACAACAACAACAGCAACAGCAGCAACAACAGCAGCAACAGCAACAACAACAGCAACAACAGCAGCAACAACACCATCAACAGCAACACCACCCACACCACCAACAGACTCCAAACCCCCAACACCAACACAGTCCCCCAATTCCGGTTGTTCAGGTGCAACAGACTCCGCAACAGGCAGCACCACCACACTTCCAACACACTCCACAAGCTATGTACCAGGGCAAATCTCCCAGACAACCACAGACAGTTGGAGGTCCACCACAGCTTCCCCCACCACAACACCAGATTTGGTCTCCAAACCAACAGCAACCCCAATACTTCTACCAAGGACCTCCACCACCGGGCCAGATGTCACCAGCTCCACACAACCCGCAAGGAATTTCTGCAGACGGCCATGGAATTCCTCAAAGATCACCATTGAACCATACCAATATTATAGCCGGAGGGTATCCGCCAGTAGGAATGCCTCCTGGACCTCCACCACCAGGCTACGCCTATAGTCAGTACGTTCCTATGCAAGGAGGGGTAGTTGCCCATATGCAACAGCCATATGCACCACCAATCAACAATTGGAGACGGTGATCTACGAGAGATGTATTATTAAAAACACTCATTAATTGCATACTTCATTTCCATTTTTGATATAGGAAGTTTACTAGTTGTATATTCTATTTTACATTATTCACATTCATTTCAGCGACAAGAGTAGCGATGGAGGTCCAGTTGTGGACGGGGAGCACGATGTCCAACTGTGCAAGCAACGACGTGACACTGCCACCCTCAATCACAACCCCGTGGTCTGCTTCCATGAGTGCGAGGAGGTCAGTGGCGCTATCGCCAACGTACATAACGGTTCCATGCCGGTTTCGGAGAATGTTTATGGTGTCGAGCTTGTCTGTTGCCGTGCGTATCGATGGAACCGAAAGCCAGCGGCCAGTTGCAATTGAATTATTGTCAAACTCTAATTCGTTAACAATTATCGTGAGCTCACTTCCGCCAACCTTAAATCCTCGATCCACCAACACCTGCTCGATAATTAGGCTCGTCCAATTGATGCTCAAGATGACTATGGGGATCTTTCCGTAAAACTGGGTCAAGAACTCGACAAACCCCGGGCGGAGTTCGACGTGCTGTGCCTGGCGCCGGAAATCGTCTTTGGACAACCCCAGAAAGAGGTGTAACTTCTGCATTTCGGCAATGGAACTCATTTCGACAGGGCCCATGCCATTCTGAAACAATCGTTCCTGTGAAAGTGTAGTTCTGGGCCCATTTGTTGCCTCGAACTGGTGTTTGTACTTGGCGTATGCGTCCATGTATACCTTGGTGAAGTGAGCGAACGGGGGCTGGTACGTGGGTTTGGCGCCGTACGCAGCGTCCGCTACCAATTGGATGGTGTCTCTTAGTGTGATGGTTTCGTCCCAGTCTGTCACCACCGCACCAAGCCGTGTCTGTTTCGCTGTCTGTCCTAAACGCAGTAACATGGTTGCAAAAGCCTGTCGAAAGTGAGCGTCGCTCCAGCAGATAATAACTGGATGTGGTGTGAGGCCTGCATATGGGCCCCCGCCTTTTGGCGGTTACAGTCCCGCGATACTCAACTTAAATACCACATCGGGCGCCCACCCACTAAACCATCTAACTATAACTACTCGTTTATACTTAACATGTCGAAACAATTTGGAGAATTGGGCCAGGTGCCCGCAAAGGACGCAGCTGCCGGTAGCGGCACAGCCAAGGACGCAAAGCCCGTCCCCGGCCACCTCGGAAAGGTCGAGGGAGACTTGGGCAAGGTTGAAGGAAAATTGGGCAAGGTCGAGGGAGAATTGGGCAAGGTCGAGGGCGATTTGTCCCAGGCCGACAAGGACAAGATCAAGAAGGGTACTTTGGGCAAGGTCGAGACCAACGACAAGTAGGTTTCCGCATCTGTGTCTGTCTCTGTCTCTGGACTTTTCCTATCTCTAGTTGTATTTTTTTTCTACATCTATGTTATGGCCATCTCTATGTCTATGTCTATAGAGCAATACTACAGCAACTACAACCACTCAAGAAAAAGTGCCTGTGTGTTTATTTTTGATGGGCGCACACCTCGTAATTCCGGGGGAACAGGGTCATTTTCCCCAATGGAGAAACGCACCACTTTGCGGCCGTACCAATAAAACCCCGGCAAAAAGCTTAGTTTCCCAGCACAATTGCCACCACACGAACCAGATCTGCCCCCAATGACCCAAGTTGACAAAACATCGACGGCCCCCGAGCCCACTCCTGCCCAACACCAGGACCTTCCGCTGTCGGAAGACGCCCAGAAACTCATGGACTTGACCAAGAGCATTCTCAATCCTAACGGCGACAATCCCCATGTGGACGAATACATCACGGCTTCCTTCCAGTATATACTGGGAGCCTTCTACAAAATGGCCACTTCGTCCGACAAGGAAGCCACCGCGAGAGAAATTGCTGCCGACTTGAACGCCAAGTTCGACCACTGGGTCTCCGAAAGAGAAAAGAAGAAAAAGGAGCTCGACGATAAAAAGTTCGAAGACGTAAAAGACCAATAAACTCGACCTCCGGGAAGTCCCAACCGGTCGAAACCACACAATTGCCCCAGGCTAAATTTATGGCGTTCTTATATACTATAAAGACGAGGAGTATACTCCATTGGTGGTTATGTCACGTGCGCGGAAACATTTCCACCTCAGTTTCTGTCTCCACGATAAATTAAATGCCATAATTATAATAATTACATCCTTGCTCTCCGTAGAATATGAGATTGGTATCAAGTTTGGCCCTTGGCTTGGCAGCAGTCCAGGCCTTTGCCATCCCCCAGTGGTTTAACACGCCGCTTTTGTTGAATGACGACCACGCAGTTGTTCCACTCCAAGACTACAAGGTAGACAAGTTATCACTTCTCGAATTTCACAAGGGGTTGGTCCAGATTGAGTCAATTTCCAACCACGAAACCAAAGTTGCTCTCTATTTAAAGGACTTCTTGGAGTCTGCTGGTTTGACGGTTCAATTGCAGAAGATTGTTGACGATTTCCCATTGCGTTACAATGTCTACGCCTACTCCGGCAACACCAAAGACAGCAAGGTGTTGCTTACTTCGCACATTGATACCGTTCCTCCCTACATTCCATATCGTGTTGAAGGCAGCCGCATTTATGGGAGAGGCTCTTCCGACGCCAAGGCTTCCGTTGCATCCCAAGTATTTGCTTACTTATCGTTATTGAAGTCGGGAGAAATCAAGGAAGGCGATGTCTCCTTGCTCTATGTTGTTGGTGAAGAAATCAACGGTGTTGGTATGAAAGTCGCCAGCTCGTCATTGGACGCTCACTGGGAAACTGCCATTTTTGGCGAACCTACCGAGTTGAAGCTTGGAATTGGACACAAGGGTGGCTACATAATCAACTTGAAGGCCAACGGTAAGGCCTCCCACAGTGGCTACCCTGAATTGGGAATTTCTGCTTCTGAGATCTTAATTCCTGTTTTAAACGACCTTTTAAACTTGGAACTCCCCAAGTCCGACTTGTTGGGACCATCCACCTTAAACATTGGCCAATTTTCGGGAGGTGTCGCCGCTAATGTTATTCCTGCTGATGCTTCAGCTAGTGTTTTTATCAGAGTTGCCGCAGATCTTGAAAAAGTGGACCAGTTGGTTCGTGGAGTTGTTGAGAATGTCGAGCACTTGGAGGTCGCAACCAATGGGGGCATCGAACCACAGTACTTGGACTACGAAGTACCAGGATTTGATTCTATCGTCTTGGCATACGCTACGGACATCCCATGGTTAAAGAGAAATTTCAAGAAACGTTATCTCTACGGCCCGGGCTCGATCCATGTTGCCCATTCCGACCACGAATACGTCGAACACACCGACTTGTTAGATGCTGTGGAAGGGTACAAAAACCTTACCCAGTACATTCTTTCAACTTTATAATAAACTGAATGTATACAATCTCTATATCCATCACAGGTAGAAATATCCCATGACGGACTCAAACCATGTATTAATCAATATAGCTGGACGTATTTTGAGCCATTAACCATGGAAACGATTAATTGCCATAAGAAACAGGCCGGAAAGCCTGTCTCCACATCCGCAACTACAAGTCGAACTCTTATTCCTTGTGAAACGTGTATTGCTATGCAAAGTAAACAAGTGTTGGATTTCCATAAATTGCACCGGATTTTTCAGTGCTTATAAGTGAAAATTTATTTACCCGGACACCAAGCCCGCGATGCCATCACAATACAATAACGAGACCCGATAAACCTCTACAACGATACGATACAAAACAACAACGATGTCTGCACACATTCCAGCATGGAAGAGAATCGGGTTGAAAGTGAAGGAAGAGTTGGAAGAAGACCCGTTGGCGATCTCGACGCACATTGCCCATTCGGACCTCACCAACAAGGAAATCAAGAAGATCAATAAACAAAAGAGAAAGTTGCAGGAAGCCAACAATGTCGACAATGACAACAAGAAGCCGCCCAAGAGGGTCAAGGTCCCCAAGGCTGACCGTGCTCCGCCTCCAGAAAAGGACCAGTTGGTGTACTTGAAGCAGTACGAGCAAGACAAGGACAACTGGAAGTTCAGCAAGCAGAAACAGAACTGGATATTAAAGAACATAAGAAGCATTCCCAAGGATTACGAGTCGGCATTGTACTTGTACTTGAGCGGGTTGCAGGGAGGCTCCAGAACCCGTGCTGTTGAGGATTTGACTAAGGTGGTTGCCCGTTGGAACGAAGTGGCTGAACTTGCCGAAAAGAAGGTTGAAGAAGAGTTGGAACGTAAGTTGCGAGGCGAGGAGACCAAGAAGGAGGAGGAAAAGAAGGAAAAGAAGGAAACCAAAGAGAAATCCGAAAAGAAAGAGGATGAGGTAGACTACGACTATGCCTTGAGATGTCGCGAGTTGATAAAGACCATGACTGGAGAAGCAGTTGAAATGAAGGGATTAATTGTGACGGAAGAGGTGGAGGAACAGAGAGAAGAGGAGGGACAAGAACAAGAAGAGAAGAAGAAAGAAAAGACGGAAGAAAAGAAAGATAACTTGATAATAGAAGAAGTCGACGTCAGTCTGTTCCAGCCAGATGCAGACAAGAAGAAGAAGAAGAAAAAGTCCAAGTCCAAGAAGAGCACCAAGAGTGACTAGTCTGGCCAGCATTCGCGACGCATTATGATTACAATACGTGACCACCATGTACATTACGATAATACTAAGCATAACCGAACACCGATGTAGACGTATACCATTGTAGAATTGTTGCTTTAGTTGTTTGAGTTATAATGTTTCTGTTGTTTTGTTGTTTGATGTTAGTTGTGTAGGTTATCTGATGTTGGAGATAATCTGGCGCCGCCAACTTATAACCACACTTCACGCGCAAAACAAAAATCAAACCCACACCACACCAATGCAAGACATCAACTTCAACTCATTGAAGGACAAGGCCCTTGATGTCGATCCCGATCTTCGGTTCATGGCACTTGAGGATTTCAAAAAGTACTTGGGTGCCACGGAGGAAGCAGCACCCGCCGTGTCGCCACGCGCCCTCGAGAACTTCATCCCCACGCTCTACACCTTGTTGAACGACCACAATTCAGACGTCCAGACACAGGCAGTCAAGTCTTTTGAGCCCATGGTCAAATACTTGTCCAACGAGGCGTTGTTGGGCGTGATCCACAAGCTCTACAAGTTGGTTCTTGCCCAGCACGAAAAGACCAAGTTGGACAAATCGAGCTTCAAGAGCTTCACGACGTCCGTCCCCAACATGGCGTTGCGCTCCATCTTGAACTCGACAAGAGGTAACGACGAAAACACAGTACATGCCTTCAATCCGAGATTGAGCCGGTCTGTCATTGACAGCTTGGTGCCCCAGCTCAGCAAAAACGAAAAAACCATCGATTCTATTGAGATCGTCATTAGCATCATCCAGAACTTGGGCTATTCCTTGACCTATGAAGAGGTCTCCCAATTGGCGAGAGACTTGATATCGACCGCTTTTGGTGAAACTGGTATTATTAGCAAGAGAGCAATTGCTGGTTTTGGTTTCTTATCTCAATACTTCGCCGATCTGTACGCCTTGAACGAAGCAGTTCGTTTTGTGAAATCATTTACTAACGATGGCCGCCACCCTTTGGCTGTCGAGTTCCTTTTATACTCAGTTGCCTTAAAGAGTCCTTTCGAGTTTGACCCGGTGCTCTTTGACGATACGTTCACAGTTGTAACAAAGCACTTGGAAATTGATGCAGTGCAAGAGGATGACGATTTTGACTTTGATAAGTTGATCCAAGACAACTTGATCCGCGAAGATTCTTTGACTGTTTTAAATGACATTGTGAATTCAACGAACTCCCTACTTCGATACCATTCGCAACTTCTCGAAATCATCAAGTTCTTCATTGTCTTTGATCCATTGAAGAATACAGCCGATGAAGATGACATGGACTTTGACAACAGTGAAGATGAAATAGAATTCAGTGATGACGAAAACGATGCCTCCAACGAAGATAATGACGGCTCTTGGAAGGTTAGAATAAAGGCTTTCATTCTCTTGAAATCTTACGTTGAGAAAGAAGACATATCCGCTCATTACCAGGAGCTCCTTGTCCTTCTCCCAATTGAAGACAAGAATGAGTTGGTCTCCAATGAAGCAATCAAAGCTGTCATTGCAATCGTCGATAGATTAGACCAACCTGTTCCTGCGTTCAATCAAATTGGAAATACCATCATTAATACATTATTGGTTCCTGATAGAACAGCGCAATATCCAAGAGTATTGAAGCTTATCGAAGCCTTGAATAGATTTAATCAAGTCGACTTGATAACCCAAACGTTTGCAAAGCTTGCACAATATCAGGTCGTTACCAGTGGTTCCATGGACTACATTAATTTCTACAATAACGTGGTGGACAATATAATTGACCCAACATTGTTAGCGGGACCAATTGCAGAATATATTGCCAATGACATCATAGTTTCTCTACAAGATAGATCTTTCAATATTGTCACCGAAAGCATCAAGTTTTTGAATAACATTTTCCAGGATCCTTACAGCAGAATTGTCAGCGATGTCCAAACGAAGAGCATCGAGAATAATCTTTTGATTATAGTGGACAAGCAGAAAGAATATTCGAGCAATATTGTGCAATTGTCCATTACATGTTTGGGTGCGTTGATCAAGGAAAACTTAAGTCAAGAGCCACTTAGGATTTTGGAAACCTTTAGAGTATGCTTGGATCATGAAATCAGCGTAAAAAAGGTTTTGGAAGTGTTAATTGACATACATAACACTGGTGAGTTTGATAATGCTGACTTTAATGATTTCATCTTACATAAATTGAATGAGTTGGTGTTGGTAAACAATGAAGTAGTTGTTTATCTTTCCTTGACATTGCTCGAGCTTATTATAGGAAAACTGCACAATGAGGACGTTTCTCGGATTATACCAAACCTTATCAAAGTGTTGGAGAAATCAAATGAAGACAACATCATTATTCTTTTTGAGATATTCAATTTGCTTTTTGGAAATTTCCCCGTTCCTGTTGGGGCCAAGAACGAACTACTTTCTACTCTCGTTAAGGTGAACAATGCAAACAAGATTCAGCTTGATAACACACCATTTTTTCAGCTTGTACGATTATTTTCAGTTCAAGACCCTGGCTTGTTTGAAAGTTTACTTCTGGGATTGGACTTGAAGCTCTTCTCCAGTGCTAAAATTTTGGCAATTGTCAGTTATGAAAACAAATTGGTGAATGAAATTGAGAGCCGTGAGTTGAAACTAATTTCCCATTTACAAAAGAGGCGTTTTGACAACGAACTTGAGCTTCTTTTTAATATCCAATATTTGGGCTGTGTTGGTGAGTATTGTGCACTCACACATGTTCTGATAAGTTCTCTTGTGGAATTGCTTAACAAAAGAAATACTGACTCTATTCTGGTGCAGACGAATCATGCCCAAGAAAAAGTTGTAAACTCGGTTGAAGAAGCCGTAAGAAATGCAATTGCTGTTTCTATTGGGTTGATTGTTAAGAGAGATATTGATGGTCAACTCGACGAATTGATTCAGTTTTACTATGATGCTGCTAATGTTAAATCGCGCAATTACATCACGACTTCGTTTAAGACCATTATTTCCGGGTGCAATGACGTTCACTTGGATTTGATTTGGAGACAGGTGTGGTTAATTATCAACTCGTTTGAACTTACACACTCTATATGCGGTGAGTTAAGAAACAGTGGAGACTTGTTGGGCGATATCGCTTTAAAGAAGATAGATTTCATTCTTGAAATGATAACAACTTTTGAGGAAGGTCACCACCCTGACCCCGAAACTGGACGAGCAGCCGTTTATACCACTTTTGTTGTGATTAAGCAATTACTTAACAAGTTTGAAGACTCGGAACAAGAAATTGGAATCTTGACTAAATTAATGGGTTACTCAGTTGAATGGATGGAATTGAAGAATATCGATATTAAGCAGTTGTTGATAGGGAATTTGTTGACAGCATTGCATAACAAGCCAAGTACCATCTTGCTGCTGTTGAATCAGAAAATCTTACCGCAATTGTACCAGCAATTGAAGCAAGTGCCTGAGTTCAAGAAAATCATTCCTATGGGACCGTACAAGTACGTTATTGACGAAGGGTTAGAGATCAGAAAGTTGAGTTACGAGTTTATTTACACCCTCACGTCATTGGATGAGGATATTCTCAATGAGAATGAGGTCAGCATCGTCGATATAGCACATAATATCATCGATTGTGGACTCATTGATGAACAGAATGATATTATTATATTGTCAACGATCAACTTGATCAACATCATCAACAACCATGAGTCTTCGTTTAAGGATGTCATCTTGGCAGAAGACGGCAAGTTGTTGGGTACTATCATAGGCAACCTTCGGATTCAATTGAACAAGAAGCTTTCGGTCAAGGCGTCTTCCCAAGAAACAGAGAGCTACCAGGAAAGAATCCGGTCGATCATCAGACTTAGTAAGAAGATAAATCAGTTGATCATCGTGAACGATGGCGACCACAACGGAGCTAATGACAAATTAAAAGATGAGTGGAAAACATACTTCAGCGGTCTAGGGATGGATTTTAACGTTTACTTTATGAGCACAGAGGCGGTGTAAACATGGTCTGGAACTAGCCTTCATGATTTTATGTTTCAAACCCTCCAATGGGGTGCACCTCTACAGCAAGTGATACTTTATTTTGGAATCTATGCTTCTATAATATTATAGTATTAGGCAACTTAAAAAAATATACGACAAAAAATATATTTGTGTAGATGTGGTTATGGTGACGCTAAAAGTCGTGTTCGCTCGCGTAGACCTTCCAGTAAAGTGAAGACACGATAGCGCCATGCATTTGGGTGGTGACCAGAGGTAAACACTTAGCGGAAAACAGGGGGCAACTATCTCTGTAGGGGAAAGCCTGTTGTGTGAATAGATAAACAACACCGCGTGCAACTTCTGTGTCCCACGCCTGAAATGACCTTTAAATGGGCGTTTCAGAGTGGTTTAAAAATATCCACAAGTGAGGAAAATAGGCTTTCCAAGCCTACAAAAAATTACTTGATTTGTAAACAGCAATATTATTCAATAAGATTGCAAGCAAACTTTTTTTCCACAACCAGTATTCCATGTATCTACTGCAGTAGACGAGGCGGGTGCGTGTGAGTGTGAACTACACTCGTCTGATCCGGTATTGAGACCGACAAATAATATTCTAGAACCATACTACCAGTAAATGGAAACAATACGAGGCGGTGGTAAATATCGTGTAATTGGCACCATGATACAATTAATTCGTGGTGGTCAAATAATATTGTTAATAATAACCTACAAAAATATACTCTATAATATTGTGAATAATAATCCCAATACTAACCCTAAATGCTGATTTTGGCCATGCAAATATATACGTGGTAACACCACTGATCACCGATTGCTATTTTTCTGTCCTCGGTGTATGATCTTTCAAGCTCACTGCATACTACGTCGCGACCGTATCGCACCAGGATTCACGTTGTGTCAGCAACCACCCTAGGCTTACGACGACTGGCAAGTCCTGCTGTCAACCCCCACGAGTGTAATAATGCCTCATTTTACTCTCTCAACCTGAAACGTACTCTTGCCACATAAAGGTCGGTCAGGCTATATAGACAGTTTCCATTCTTCTCGATAATATGTGTCAGCAAGTGCATCCACATTGTTATACTAACCACGCATCATGCACCAACGCATAAAAACCTTAATTTCCCCAAAACGTCTCGATCTTTTCTTATGATTATTTTTTATTCAACGTTTTGACGAGCAGAATCACTGGGCATCGCGGCTAATTCAAACGATTGCTTCATTGGGTATGAAGTATAGATAACTTGTGATAACCCTGTTCAGGTTAAACCCGGTTTTTCTCTGACTTAACCAAACAGATATCTTGCCAGACAACTATGCTGTTGCAACGACGCCAGCTTTCTTGTTGTACCGAATATTATTTCGGTCCTATTGGAAGAACCCCGTTTTCTCCTCTCTCGCCTATTTTCTTCGGCTAAAACTGCATTAGCAAGAGAGACCAAAATACTGGCCCCCTAGCTTGCAAATTATGGAAGTCTCCGTGATGAATGAGACATGATTTGTTGTCCGAAATGTATCCATCTGATATTCAGTAGGGTGTTAATACCTGTCGATAGACATACGCATAGTTATCTTTGAGGCCAGTCAGTTGCGAAATCAAACTTGAATTGCTACAAGTGACGACTTTGTGTAGATGTTTGGCGATATGAACGCATTTGCTCTTTTTGGTATTCCATTGGCATAGGTCTTGCCTTAAAATGAAACTATAATGTAACAGTTAGCTAAAAGAAATTTATATGATTTTTTACGAAGCCCTTGACGCAAGATAAAAATAAGAGGATAAACACCAAAAAGTAAAAGGTTGCAACTCTATTGTCAAATTGGATTTAGGAATGGTGCTTATCTTCATTATAATTCATCGAAATGCCAAGTGATTACGAAAAGCTTTGTTGCTGATTAGCTCCCTGTTGCAACTACGTACTGGTTAATACACTAGCTAATAGGACTATTTTGACATTTAAAAAGCAAGGAAGGAATACATTCCACCGCTAAGGACTTAAAATTTCATTCAAAAAGTGGCTATTATATGATAAAACCTACGACACTCTAGGGTAATGAAACACACCCAAATTGGCTAATGTATATTCTCAAAACTTAACCTGCAGAAAATTGATGCGGTGGCTCAATTGGCAGAGCATTTGATTCCAAATCAAAAGGTTGCAGGTTCAAGTCCTGCTCGTGTCATTTTTTTTTGCTGTCATCACCTAGATTTCCCAATCAAGAAATCTAATTTCACTTTTTAGCAAAATCGTGAATCACGAAACCAACGATTACTACATGGCAAAAAAATCAAAGGAGAAGAATCCTGTACCGGCTCCCGCTGAAAAGGGCAACGCTCTGAAAAAAGGGAAAAAGGAAGAAGAAGAACATGATCCAACTAAGCCGAGAAGAGGAAAGACCGTCGGCGATACTTTTGGCTGGACAGGTAAATTACCCGTAACATTACTCAATGAATATTGCCAGAAACAGAAATGGGGCCGTGTTGATTATCAAATGCACACGAAACATCTTCAATATGGTCGTATAAAGTATGAAGGGACTGCTGTTCTTCAATGGAAGAACCCAAAGACTCAAGAAGATATCCGTATTCCAATGATTCCCCACGAACCTAAATTCTCCCAATTGGGTGATACCACCAATGAGGCAAGGCACTACTGTGCAACTTATGCCTTGCATTCTATCAACTATGTCAAGAATATGAAGATGGTGCTACCACCGATGTTTGGGGATTATTGGTCATTACTCGAGAAGGAAAGAGTAACGTTGTTGAAAGAGAACAAAACTCGCCACGACAAGTTCTACAACGTGAATCCATTTACTGCATTTATAGAAAGGAGAGAGCAACGTGAAGCTCAAGAAAAGAGATTGCTCATTAAACGTCAAAATGAAGAGAAGGTAAAAAAGCCCACCATCAGCATCTCTACAGCCAAGCCAAAGCCAAAGAAAACAACATCCTCCGTATCTGCATTAAAGGTGGAGTCAACTCCTTCTTTTCCCAAAAAGGTCTGGGATTCAGCCCCATTCATCGATTTCCCCACGGACTTGCGTATTTCAATCGAATCTTCTATTAGACAGCATTTGAATTGGATTCTAGACGAGCAAGATACCTTGGATAAGACAGACGTAGCAAAACAAGTTGCTGCATCCTTGGTACATTTTGGATTTAGAGAATCTCACGTTAAAGAGTCGTTAAAATATACTTCAACCTACGTCGATGCCTTAGAATGGCTCTTATTCCACCTTCCAGAAGATGATTTACCTGCTCTTTTTGCCAAATCCGAGCAAAATTCCGGAGTGTCTCTTACAATTTCAAAAAACATGCAATATGAGTATCTCCTTAAAAGAATGGGTGAATCTGGGTGTGATAGGGACGAAATTGAAGAAGCCTTGAAAGAAAATGATAACGACGAATTACAGACTTGTGTAAAGTTGACTCATAAATTAGCATTACTTGACCCTGTGGATACAACTGTTGAAGATTCTCAGGAGCTTTGGGAACAAGAATTAGAAGGAATTGAAATTCTCGGTTCCAACAACGTTCAGTTTGTTGAGAATACTGATAAGAAGGTTGTTAATATCTTGTTGAACGTTAACAATATGGCAAAAGAGGTATTTGGTTTACGTTTATTCAAAAGTAACCTGTACCCTGAGGAGTTACCAGGATTTCATATCGTTGTTAACAAAACCGGGCACAAATTGGCAAATTACATCAAATTATCTATTATTACTCAAGCAGCAAATTTTATCGTTGATAATGGATTTCTCGGTGATTGTTTTATTTATTCACTTGTGGAGTGGTTGGAGAGTAACATAGGCAGCATTATCGATAATCCTGGACCCTTATTGACTGATGACCAAATCACATTAAAACACACCAGACCATCGGAAAGGCAAGCTCAAAAAGCAAGGAATAAGAGAGCTCAGAAAACTATTACTCTTCTGCAAGACGAGATAAATCAACTTGGCCTTGCTTATTCAGCGAAGGTAAAATCAAACGAGATGAAACTGTCTTTGAAACAGAGAGCAACTTTGCCAGCTTGGAAGAAGAGGGAACAACTTGTATCTGTTATTAATTCGAACAAGGTAACCTTAGTTACAGGTGAAACAGGGTCGGGTAAATCCACCCAGATTGTGCAGTTCATATTGGATGAAATGAACTCCAAGGGAAACTTTTTGTCCAAGATAATATGTACTCAACCAAGACGTATCTCTACTATAGGATTGGCTGAAAGAATTTCAGATGAAAGACTTGATACCGTTGGTAAAGAAACTGGGTATATTATTAGAGGTGAGAATAAGACTGCTAAGGATACCCGTCTTTCGTTTGTGACCACCGGTGTGTTGTTGAGAATGTTGCAATCCTTTTTGTCGTCAAAAGACAATAGTGGCAGTATTTTTGACCATTTGGAATATATTTTTATTGACGAAGTTCATGAAAGATCCGTTGATAGTGATTTCTTGTTGATTATCTTGAAAACAGTAATGAAACGTTTCCCAAAATTGAAGATCATCTTAATGTCAGCCACTATTAATGTTGACACATTCAAGTCCTTTTTTGATGTGCCATTGAATCATATACATATTGAAGGAAGAACATTTCCAATTGAGGATTACTTCTTGGATTCTATCTTGGAAAACTTGGACTATTCATTATCGACTTCGGACGGAATTATCAAACCCAAAGCCGATTCAACGTACTTCCAGACCGGAAATATTAATTACGACTTAATCGCGAAGTTGTGCGTTTACGTTCACAATAAGTTGAAGAGGGAAGGAAATGATGGTTCTATTTTGATCTTCTTACCAGGTATTATGGAAATCAATCAATGTATAAGAAACATTGAAACCTTATTCAGAAGTGAAAAAGTAGACTGTTGGACGCTACCATTACATTCGGCCTTGGCTTCCAAAGACCAGAAGAGGGTTTTCCAAAAGTCAAGTAGAGGCAGAAAGATTGTCGTCTCCACGAATGTTGCAGAAACTTCCATCACTATTCCAGATTGTGTTGTGGTTATAGATAGTGGTCGGTCGAAGACATTATTCTATGATTCAAAGTTAAACACAACAAAACTTGTGGAAAATTGGTGTTCCAAGGCAGAAATAGGTCAGAGAAGAGGTAGATCTGGACGTATTACTAATGGTAACTGTTATCATATGTATACCAAGGAAACAGAAGCAGCAATGATTGCTCAACCAATTCCCGAGATCAAGAGGACAAGATTAGAAAACTTGTATTTGGTTGTGAAATCCATGGGTATCAATAAAGTTGAGGATTTCTTAAACAGTGGTCTCGATGCACCAGATCAATCTTCATTGGCAGAATCCAAGAAGTTCTTGGAAGATATCGGTGCGTTGACCGGGGGTCATCTTTCACACCTCGGTAAATATTTATCTTTTATTCCAACTGAACTTCAAGGTGGTAAATTGTTGATCTTAGGATGTATCTTCGGGTGTGTCGAAGTATCCTTGACTTTGGCGGCTATCAGTTCGACTGGAAGTCCATTCTCATCCAACTTCGATGAAAAGGACAATATCAAGCTGGTCAAGGCCGAATTTGCAGCTGGACAAGGTGACTTTATTGCGATCGCCAATGCATTTTCCCAATATGAATTGGAGAAGAAAAAGGGAAATGGAAATAAGTTTTTGTCCGAGAATTATCTTTCATACTTGACTATGAAAGATATTGCTTCGACTAGAGTACAATATGTGTCGATCTTGAAAGAATTGGGATTTATTCCTTTTGACTATAAAAATGACAATACTGTTTTCAACAGAAATGCTGAAAATTATTCCGTTCTTCGTGCCATCGTTACAGGCTCATACTATCCACAATTGGCTAGGGTTCAATTGCCAGATCCCAAATACTTTAAAACTTTGGTTGGGGCTGTGGCTGTGGATCCGGATGCCAGAAAGACCAAATTCTGGCTTCGCAATGAAAAGTTTGTCAACTCACCAGATTCTGAAGAGTTGCCTGCCACCAGAGCATTTATCCATCCTTCGTCGGTATTGTTTGGCAGTAGTGAACAAGATATGTCCTTGAGTCTTGAAATTATTGAAAAGTCTACCAAAGAGGACGGGGAGATTGATTATGAAAAGGCTCGTGAATTGTACGATCTCAGTCCACAAGTTCAAAAGGCAAGTAATCCGGCCCTCAAATCGTCATTTGTTGTGTTTAGATCGTCGCATCTTACTAACAAGCTTTACTTGAGAGATGTCACGCCTTCAAGCACTCTTGCTACGTTGCTTTTCGGTGGTGATATCTCCTACAACTTGATTAATTTTATTGAAAAGGGAAGTTCGTCTCCAGGAATTGTCATGGCCAATTGGATGCCAATTAGAACATGGTGTAAGAATGGTGTTTTGATAAAGAGACTTAGAAAGTTGCTTGATGGGTTTATTGAAGCGAAATTGTCCAACCCAAAGCATCACTTGGAAAATGACAATATCTTAGGAGTTATCGAGAAAGTTCTTGAGTTACCATAGATATAGAATATGCATTTGCAAAAAATTACAATATTATGAAAAATAACACAAAATTAAAAGATCCTTTTTAAAGAAAAATGCTTTTGAAATAAGGCGAACAGTAGAAATGACTGGAATATACATATATTCCTTGCTATAATAATATTTATTCCAACTAAAGCTAAATAAAGTAACATTTTTGGCAGCAATTCGCTACGAAAATATTACGTAAAAAGATTTTTTCAAATCCATGTGCATATAAGCAAGACTTCGTGGCCAAGCTGGTTAAGGCGTAAGACTGTTAATCTTGAGATCGTGAGTTCGACCCTCACCGAGGTCGTTTGTTTTTATATTTTTGGCCTTCCTAGACAATCCCTAGAACCCATCATATCTTGTTTTCAATTGAAGCTTGCATGTCTTCCGATTGGGAGTAAATAGTGTTGTCGTATCCTGCATATAGTCCGAATAATGATTAAGTTCACCGCCTCCTCCACACTAAGGAACCCCAATCGCCATGTACTTGTACAACGTCCTTAGTTTGCTGGGAGTTGCCAACTTCTTGTTTAATTCTCTTTTACACTCTACTCCACAGATATCCGAAGACTATCCAATAAGGTATGATCAACAGCCATTAACTTTTGATAAGCGCAGGCCCATCGTTATATGGCACGGGTTAGGAGACAATTACAATTCTTCGGGCATAACGGGAGCCGGTGCCATTTTTAACCAAGTACATCCTAATGTGTTTATTCATTACATTTATTTAGACGTTGATCCGAATAAAGACCAGCAACTATCGATGTTTGGTGATGCAAATGCAGAAGTTCAGACTGCGTGTGAACAGATAGCTGCTATACCTGAATTGAAGAAGGGATTTGATGCAGTGGGATTCTCCCAGGGTGGATTGTTATTGAGAGCATTGGCTGAAACTTGCCCCGAAGCTAAAATTCATAATTTGGTTACGTTTGGGTCTCCTCACCTCGGAGTTCAGGAACTTCCATTGTGTCGGGATGCTGGTGATTGGGTATGTCGAGGTAGAAATGCCCTTCTCAAGAAACAAGTGTGGTATGATAGCGTACAGAAGCATATTATTCCAGCCCAGTACTTTCGTGATCCCAAGCAGATCGAGCAGTATCTTGATCATTCCCATTTTTTGGCCGAAATCAACAACGAAAGGGATTTCAATTCATCATACAAGAAGAATTTTGTCAAGATTAATAAGTTTGTGATGATTCAGTTTACGGAGGATACCACTTTGGTTCCCAAGGAATCGGCATGGTTCACCGAGATTGATTCCGAAACAGGAAATGTCGTACCAGTAGCCAATACGAGACTATTTGAAGAAGATTTGATAGGTTTGAGAACGTTGTTCTTTGAAGGGAAGTTGATTTTTGACAAGCTTCCGGGGGACCACATGCAGATACCAGACACATATCTTGTAGATATAGCTGTAAAGTATTTAGGATCAAAATTCTAGTTAGTCAATGCGAAACACTCTTCCTTTTGGTGGCATCTTCATGGGTAGACGAAAGAGATCCTTAGAAACAGTAGGCATTATGAGGGTATCTTCGGTATGAATATCGAATATGGATCTGGGGAGACAAATGCATTTGAAACGTTTCGGTTTTTGAGACTTTTTGTCAGTAATAAATGTTTCCTTGCTTAAACTTTTTGGGGGAACCGAATTGGGTGGAGTTAGAGGTTTCTGGACCCTTTTTGGTGTATTCATGATATGTGTACAATGGTAGGGAAATGGCTGCAATCAAAAAAGAACGTGCGGCTACCAACTGCACCAAAATCAACTAGGTGAAGAATTCTAGGAGTAAGTAGAGCAACATGCTGGGGGAAGAACAATCTAACGAAAGAAAGGCACGCTTGGCAGCCCTCAGAAAAAATAGAGGCAAGAAGAAGAATGAAGTGGAACAAGATCGGCAACAACCGTTGTCAACGCAGTCGGTTTCGGAACAAAGTCAAGAAGTGCCAAAATCACACACTCCTACAACAGAAAAATTGATTGCAGAGGTGCCCAGTCTCAAGCTCATAAATTCAGGAGAGACAGTGGAAGCAATTTCTCAAGCTCTCCAAGATTCAATTCTCCGGAAAGCACAGAAGGAAGCCGGCGACTTGGACTTCAATATAAACACTCCTCCACAGCATAACTCTTACACAAACGACTTGAAACAAGACATCGCCAGATATTTGTCTGCCGCAAAGGCTGACACCGACAAGGCCATCTACGGCATCATGCAAACACGCTTTGAAGAAAAGCAGTAGCCACAGCTCTAAGCAGCATAGCCATAGCCAAGTAAAGTACGAGATGGGAATAATTGTCCGTCTCTCCTGTATAGTATTGTATAATAGACAAAGCCGAAGCGCGACACTGCCTTCCCAAATAGGCAGTCGACATCTTCCAATCAAAATCAATTTTTCGACCCGAAGCTCGTCCGAAAGTAACCAAAAAATTCACTGAAAATTAACTCTCAATCATAGCAACGTATTCAAGATGTCCATGATTAACAGAATTGCATTAAGGGCCGTTCGTCCTGTGGCCATGCGTCAAGTGCCGTAAGTAGAAATGAGAAATCCACGGGAACCAACTCAATATCTTCATTCCACACCAAAACGACGGCAAACACTATTCACGTCTACCCATACATCACCAGGGACCAATAGAGAAAATGGTCAGAGAGTAGACGGATCCGAGCGAGAATTGAATGATAGGGGAAGAAACGAATGAATCATTCCTGATTCTCCGTGAGATATTGATTGAGTTGTGTGGACCCTCCCTTCTCCGGGAGTAAATGAATGAATGTATACTAACAAATCTAGAATTGGTTTGCGTTACCTTTCGACCCCAGCACCAGTTGAACCAAAGCAAAAGGCCAACTCTATCATTGATGCCTTGCCAGGTAACAACTACTTGTCTAAGACTGGTATCTTAGCTACCTCAGCTGCCGCTGCCATTTACGGTATTTCCAACGAATTGGTCGTCATCCACGACGAAACCATCTTGGTCATCACCTTCGCTGCCTTCACCACCTTGGTTGCCAAGTTCGTTGCTCCATTATACACCGAATGGGCCGATGGTGAAATCAAGAAGGTTAACGACTTGTTGAACGAATCCAGAACCAAGCACGTTTCTGCTGTCCAAAACAGAATCTCCTCTGTTTCCCAATTGAAGGATGTTGTCGCTACCACCAAGCAATTGTTTGCTGTTTCCAAGGAAACCGCTCAATTGGAAGCCCAATCCTTCGAATTGAAGCAAAAGCTCGCTGTTGCTGCTGAAGCCAAGTCCACCTTGGACTCCTGGGTCAGATTCGAACAACAACAAAGACAATTGGAACAAGAACAATTGGTCAAGTCTGTTTTGGAAAAGGTCAACAAGGAAATTGAAAACCCTAAGTTCCAAGAAAAGGTTTTGGCCGAAGCTGTTACTGATATCGAAGCTTTGTTTGCTAAGAACTAAGGTGATGGTGATTATGAACTAGATATAATACATATTCGTATAAAATACTTGACTGTAGACAGAAAAGAGTTGCACTACGAGTGGCGGTGGGCCGGCTTCCATACGTGGAGCGAGTTATCATCCGCAACACTCGCCACGAGCCAGTCGTCATGATGCGACCAGTCAAAGTCATTTACTCCCAACATGTGGCCAGCATGGACAAACAATAACTCTTTGTCGGCATCCAAACCCACGTCATAGAGCTTGACCAGTCTGTCTGACGACGACGACCCCAACACGTTATTGAGTTTGGGGTGCCACTTCAATTGGGTGATGGAGTCGGTGTGGTGGTAGAGCTGTTTGATGGGCGTGTTATTCTCCAGTCCAAACGTCCGGAGGTCCCAGATATTGATCAAGCCATCGCTGTCACCAGTGGCAAGGACTGAAGTCTGCAACGGGCTGATGCTGACACTGTTGATGGCAACTGTGGCGGGTGTATGTTGGCGCACAACAGCACTGGTACGCGTATCGTAGACCTTGATGGTGCCGCTATCGTCGACCGAGGCTAGCACGGAGTCGTGGTTCGGGAACCATTCTATGTCATTGACTCCAACGTCACCATTGTCGAGGTATTGTGTCTGCTGCATCGTTTCTTGCTTGTCGTAGTGGCCCTTGATATCAAACACGTTGATATCGCCAGCCATGTTTGCTGCGACCAACACGCCTTCCTTCTGGGTGTTCCAGTCAAGAGCAAAGATATCATCGCCCTGCTTCTTGGTCTTACCTGTAAGACGGAGCTGGGGCCGGTTGAGGTCGTTTGTGATGGAGTTCTTGAAGTTGGCGTGCTTGGTGCGTTCGTACACCACCAAGTCGCCAACATTGTTGCTGCTGGCCAACACGTTGGGTTTCTGGGGCATGTAGCGGACCTTGTTGACGTCCCCAAAGTGATTGATCTGCTGGAGCACGCGTGGTTTGTGCAACGACGCGGTCTGGAGCTCAAACTCCTGTTTGTCGTGGTTATAGTCCAATTTGTTAATCTGGATATCGTGGTTGAGGTTCTTGTAGAGCGGAAGTTGCAAGATAGAAATGCTGTCCGTGGACTGGCCCAACGTAAATGTTCCGTGCAAGAGACGCTGGAACACCACGTCGTCGCCCGTCATGAGGTCGGGGAAGAACTGGATGGTGAGCGACGGCCAGAGCAACGAGTTGGTCAGAAGGTAGTCGTAGAGAAACGGCGCATTCTTCTTCCACACCCGATACGCCTGCTGCGTCTGGTCATCGATGAGTGATACTTCCTGCACTTCCATAGACTATTAATTGCGCTTCGGCGTGGTTTGGTGGATGTTTGATATTTAACAGCTGGGTTTTTGATGCGTGAAAAATTATCCAGGACCCCCATGACTGAAGAACTCAGGTTGAACTCGTCCAAGTTGGGGACTCAGGACTAGTATGTAAGCGGAATTGCATGACTGACCACTACTAACAACAGCTGGAACAACTTCTACCGCAAGGAGATCGAGAACTTTGCCCATAATGAAGAGGATACTGGTGAGTGCTGGTTTGATGATTCGGGTGCCGAGGCCAAGATGGTCCAGTTTCTTATTGACAAGTTGAATGGAGACGAAATAACGTTTGACCACAGTGAGATCTCGTTGCTTGATCTTGGGACCGGGAACGGCCACCTCTTGTTTGAGCTCCATGACGAATTGGAGGAAGAATATGACGGTACGGCGTCGTTCGCCTTTACTGGGGTAGACTACTCTCCCGACTCCGTCAATTTCGCCTCGGAAATTGCCACCAAGAAATACCCAGACACTCCATTCAAGTTCACCCAGGTCGATTTACTCCTCAAGGACAACCCATTCCTCCAGGAAAACAAGTTCGATATTTTGTTGGACAAGGGAACGTTGGATGCCATCGCCTTGAACCAGGACCCGGTGTACGACGGCAAAATCGGCATGGACATATACGCTGACCAGGTTCAACACTTGATGGACAAGGACTCCATACTCCTCATCACATCTTGCAACTTCACGGAGTCGGAGTTGGAGAAGATCATCACCAAAAACGGCGCCCTTGTGGTCTGGGACAAGATCAAGTATCCCAGTTTTCAGTTTGGCGGTGTCAAGGGTTCCACCATCTGTAGCATTGCTTTTAGGAAACTTTGATTTACAATAATATACAAAACTATACCCTATCACACTACTGGCTAGTCTTCTTTGCGGTCAATCTCCTTCTTCAACTCCTCGACCTTGGCCACCAAGTCGTTTCTGGCGACCTCGTTACCAAATTTCAACAAGTATTGAATTGGGTTGCCAGCAGAATTGACCGAGTTCAATCTGAGGAACTTTCCCGGAGTCAAACTGGCCTCTAATCCTTTCAAAAGTTCGGTTTTGCCGTGAACCTTGTAGTTCAACACCACCCGCAAAAGTCCCTGCGATCTCATGACCAAACGTACTTCCTTCTTGTCCTTCTTCGACTGGTTTAAATGCAATGGACCCAACCCTCTTTCCTTCCAGCCGTCAGAAATGTTAGTCAAATCAAGCTCAAAGATTTTGGCAGTAACTGTAAAGAGAGAAACTTCATCTTCTTCTCCGGTGTGCACGGTGGTTGGAGCAAGATCCACTTGTTTAAATTGCTGGTTAGCTTTCTTGCCGTCGGTCTGGGAAGCTTCTTGTGGCTGAGGTTCGTCTAGAATGGATTTCTTGGGCTCCTCATCCAAAAACGATTTCTTAGAAGTAGCCGCTACAAAGGCATTATTAAAACGCGAGTGGGCTCCAAATGAACTGGAAACTGTGGCCCGTGCTGGACCATCTTGGCTTTCTGATGCGGCTGGTGGTTTATCTTGAGAGCTTTGCGAGGGCAACGAGTCGAACACATTCTTTTTATTCTTGATGTTCTCCAAAATGTTCTTTCCAAACGAAGAAGTTGCGCCAAATACCGGGCGTGGAGACGTCAAAGCAGGAGCAGGTGAGCTTTCTGTAGTGTTGGGTGCTGTTGGTGTCTCTTGTGTGTTTGAAGCAAACGAATTGAGCGGTGTTGCCGGCTTCAACAGACCCGATGTTACAAATGAACTGGCGCCAAACATATGCTTTGGTTGAGCTTTTGGCTCTTCCTTTGGTTTCCGTTCAAGTACTGGTGGCTTGGTTGGTTCTTTGACTTCAATCTTGCCATCAGTCTTGTTGATGTACTCTTTCAACACGCGGATCTCTTGTTCAAGATTAGAGAAGCGCTCCTCGAATTTGGCAGATATTTCTTTGGTGATGGTCTGTTTGAGATACTTTAAATCTTCAAGAGAACTGTCGTCTGCATCTGATTGTTGGGCTTGTTCTTCAGCAGACAATTTCCTCTTCTTGTAAGTGGAATCGTCAGACATTGTTATTGCTGGTGAATCAATTGAGTACGGACGAATTTGTATCGCATCTATGGTGTGTCTGGCCTGTATGCCGGAACGTCGTGCCGCGCTCGATAATTTTACATGGATCCTTCCAACAAGCCTCTACGGATTGGGGGAACCCACCTTTTACGTCTTGTATTGTTTAATGTCGACATTTTGCTGTGTACAAAAATCACTTTTCTGTGTAGACATTGTACACGTAGGGGTATTTTCTGTATGTATTTATTGGGTTTCCTGTTTGTAAAAAGTACAAAGAAGCACCACCGTTCCCTGCATGCAGTAATGGCTGCAAATTTACTCCCGTTGTCTGATACTTCTTATCGACCTTGTTTCACCATTTGAATGGGAGTTGGAGTTTCCTGAACTTCCAGCAGAGGAGTACTTTGCGTATTTGTCACGGACAGACTTCTCTGGGCCCGGTCTTTCGCGTGGTTGGTATGGCGCAGCAGGCTGTTTGTAGGCAGCTGGTGTGTATGAAGAAGATGCTGAATTAGACGAGTATGAAGGTTGAAAAGAGTTGCGATATCCTCCGTTCTGGCCGGGGACGCTAGGGTTGTTGGAAATATGAAGCCTTCTCCCACTAGCAGCAGCAGACGCCGTGTTGGAGAACCTTCCTGGTCGTGTATGATGTCTTCCACCCAAACCACCACCAAGACGGGCCGGCTTCCAGTTTCGCACCAAACGGCCCCGTTCGATATCGACAAGGACGGTGCGCAGGGCGATTTTTATGCCCGTACGTGCCAATTCGTTGACACACGCGTTGGCATCTTCTTCTTTTTCAAACACCAAGAAGCCGTAGCCCCTCGATTTGCCGTTGCGGTCTCTGATGATACGAATTGATTCGATGACGCCGAATTGACTAAAGTTTTTCGAGAGTTCTAGCTCGGTGACGCCAAAGTCGAGGCGAGATATGAATACTGTCCGGTACGGGTCCTTCATGAACTCCTGTTCGTTCTGCTGGAGAATGGAAGGATCGTTCCATTCCTGGAGCTGGCGCTTTTGCGACTCCTTGATGCGGGTCTGTCTTTTTTGGTGGAGGGCGAGCTGTTGCTGGTGCTTTGTGGGCGGCACCGGCGGCTGGGCTGCCTCTATTTGGGGCAACTCCTCGGTTATGTATGCTGTGTATCTTGCTTTGAGTGCTGACAAAGGTGTTAGGTGTCCCGTGGAGCGGTTTTCGGGCGCATAGTCGGTGGGCGGGGTGTAGAGTAGTGGAGGTTTCGGTGCGAAGAGCTGTTGGATATTGGGTGGGTATTTATCTGCGTCGGTCTGTTGTTAGTAAAATGTTGACAAAAACTGAAAAGCTTCACGTTGAACACAACGAGACTTACCATTGTGGACAAAGACTACTGCCGAGTCCTGGGTATAAACACGTAGTTTGTTGAGATATGGGCTTGTGGGTGCGGTTTTGCTTTTGGTTGTGAAATATGGTTTTGGTAGGACCGACCGCGAAAAAAGGTCGTGCCGCGATCGCCAGGATTCGGGGATTCACGACTTGTGTGTCTCTACACCACCGAGGGGCCACACATGAGTGAATCCAGCGAAATTGAAACACACAACAACCAGCTCGACCTTACAGAGCTTCCCAGGTTCACACGGAGCCAATTGGCCGAGTACAATGGCGTGGACCGCCCCGAAATATACGTTGCCATCCGCGGGTACATCTACGACGTGACGGCCAACGACAAGAGCTACGGGCCGGGAAAGGGATATCATCGGTTGGTGGGCAAGGATGTGTCGCGGTTGTTGGGGTTGAATGTGCTTGAGTTGCAGCCGGGGCAGGCGGAGTCGGACCAGTTGGCGGACACGACGTGGTACGTTGACGATTTGGGCGACAAGGAGAACGACACCATCGACAAATGGGGGCTGTTCTTCCGCAAGAGATACGAGATAGTCGGTATAGTCGACCACGAGCAGTAATGAAATGTCCTACGATTCAGTAGAAGGAGGTGATTGTGTGTGGGGGGGAAGGAAGGCGACAGAAAAAAGGTTTTACCACCGTCTGCCTGTGGTGCCTACAAAATACCCCAACATTGTAGTCTACAGCGTGTGCAAGGGTGAGGGTGACATGGAGAAACGCAGTGGCGGTGAGAAGCAAGCGAGTGTAGTTGTGGTGCCATGGACGCTTTGCGAAACCTAGTTCTATTTCTGGAACCACAACAAACACCACGGATCCGCCCGGCGTCATGTCACCGAGGGTAACCAGTCTAGGTATTTAGTGTATTGAGTTTATCGTGCTGCACCAGAAAACGCCTGGCACTTTTGCGTCTCCAGTGGGCCGCGCCCCCAAATTAGACCAACTAGACGCACAGCGTACCACTTTACGCTCTGCTGCCGACACCAAGCCCCGCTGCCAGACCGACACCGACACCGACACCGGTCGGAACCCACCAAGGAGACTCGGTAAGTTCAGCGCTGTGTGCACACCGAGGGACCATCGCAGCCGCCGCCGCCGCGACCATTTTCGATAAAGGGATGAAGTTTGACGGCGAGGCTTGAGGTCGAGGAGCCGGCTATAAATAGACCAGTCGTGTAAAAAAGGCTGGGTGGCTTTACTGTAGTGTGCATCTGTATCGTGTATAGAACCCTCTGGGCCGCCAACCAATGGCGTAAGCCGGACGCGACGCCCGTCCCAGCCGGATCCCGTGGCTGTGTCGACGTCCTTTTAGCTCCGACCCGTTCGCTTTGGCTGGGTGCGGTCACGTGGACCGACGCATCTGGAAAAAGATTTTTCTAGTTTCAGGTACCACTTTCGCATAGGAGCATTAGCGATATTACCCGTCACATTGTTAGGCAACACACTCGAACGCCAGTTCTACACACCTGTTTTCTCCGTGCAGAACACCCACCCTTTAATACACACAGCATCATGGACGCGGGAATGGCGGGCCAGAGAGCACGGCTAAGGCAACAGCTCTTGGACAGCGACGGCGCGACCGCGGCGGCAGCCCAACCCCAACACAACAATTACGACTTGATGACTCCACTCCCCGGGCCCAGCGCCCCCAGCGCCGGCTCCAGAAAGGCCTCGCTCACCTCCCAGTCGGGAATGCAACGGCTCTTTCGCCGGAAACAGCCCGGCGCGTTCGATGACGACCAGGGCGCCGATATCATGGAATTAACCAACGGCGCCAACGTCTCGTTTGACGACATCACACATATCAGAGACCGTGGGCCCTATGGCCTCAACCTGGCCAAGACCCTAGACTCCACGCCGATAATACCCACGCTTGGCCCCAACGGTACTCTCAACTTAGCATCCAAGAACATCTCCAACGTCCAGTATAGAAAGCAGATGAACCTGCAGAAGAAGATGGCTTTGGCCTCGGGTGCAAGAGCAATGTCCCTTGCAGGAGGCAATCCCATGCAACAACAGCAGCCGCTGCTCCAGTCTCTCCAGGGGGACCCACGCACCATGTCCTTGAACACCTATGCCCCCGGCAACTACTCGAGGGCCATGTCCTTGGGCAACCCGCTCAACGGACCTCCACGTGCCATGTCCTTCAACAGACAGGGCGGCCAGCCCATGCAACCACCGCCTCCAAACGGATACATGCCCCCTCCTGGCCCTGGCCAGGGTGGACCCCGAGCCATGTCCGTAAGAAGCGGCAACCCCATGCAACCGCAGCAGGGTCAGTACTCGCCATACGGCGGTGCTCCCGTCTCTACGTATGCAAACGCACCACGCACAATGTCTCTTAACTCCAATGGACCCCATCCTCACCATCCTCAGCAGTTTTACCCTGGAGGTCCCCCTGGCCCTCCTCGGCCCCAGCCAAACGGCTATCCTCCACAAAACGGCTTTCAGCATCCACCTAACGGGGCCTTTGTTCCGCAGAACGGCCAATATGCCAATAATCCAAGGACAATGTCGTTGAATTCCGCAGGAACTGGCCCCAGAGTGCCGCCCCAGCAGCAGCAGCAGCAGCAGCAACAGCAGCAGCCCCAAGCGGGATACGGTAATAATCCGAACTTCCAGCAGCCTCCACCACCTGGCCAGAGCCCGTATCAGTCCCTGAACTCCAACGACTCCTTAATGAACGTGGTTGAAGAAGAGGAGGAAGAGGTCCGGAGCAGATTCGATCCCAAGAGACAAGAAGAACATAGCACAAAGCCTCTCATGGCATCGTCGCCACTCAGAGACAATGAAGACGAAGTGATCTACAAATTTGATCCTCAAGATGATAACGTATCACTTTCCAGAAAGTCAACTTTGAAGAAGAGTAACTCCATGAGATTAAGAAAGCTCAATTTCTTTAATAATGATGAAAAGAAGATTGAGGAGAGGGAAGAATCCAACCACACCCCTTTTACTTCAGGGTCACTCGAATCGTTGGAAGATGAGGAATTGCACGTTTCTCCTTCCTTCAATGTCCGTCACCATCCCGATAATAGAGAATCTATTATTGATAATGAAGACAATGGTAACGACGACAACCGCGATAAGTTTAGAACTATCGGTGCAACTGCAAACAACAATTCCAACGCCACAAGTCTAACTAAGGATGTGTTTGTTACCGCATTGGACTTTACCCCTAACAAGAAGGATGTTCTGCCTCGTAAGCTGCCTCGTAAGCTGCCTGCTAAACTGCCAGGAAAGGAGGTGGAATATGAGGATTCGGACACGATAGATGGACAGCCAACCGACTACGAGAACTCCCTTCTTCGCGAACGTGGCTCTCCAAAGTATGAGCCATCAGTTGCCGCTAGAAAGCTGGGATCGATCAAGTCTTTGGTGGCCAACACTGCATTCAATAATTTCCGAACGGCATCGAGCGAGCATTCAACGTACGGGTCCAAGTCTGTTCAAACCAACCAAATTTCCGAAAAGGAAGAAGACAAGGACTCTATTTATTCTGACGATGATGAGATAGAAACTCCTGGCAGAGCTGGAAATCTGGCACCAGTTGATTTATCGCATCCTTCATCCGACAAGAGTTCGAATTATCCAGAAACCTTGAGTGGTTCCAGCCCTACCACGGACAATACGTCCAACACCTCCAACAACAATGTGCATCTGTATGGAGGTCCGGAAATTGAGCATCCAATCCGGACCACAAGCACATCGGATCTCTACACTCCTTCATTGGTCGAAGAGGGTCCATACAACACCGAGGTTCCCTCCAAAGTCCCAAAGAAACGGTTCTCGTTGTCGGGTAAGTCGAAAAACATCTTTAGAAGATTATCAAAGACCAAGAAAGACGACGAAGGCGACGATGTCCTGGTGGTCAGTCGGACGCCGTCCGCGGGCCAACAACGTCGGTTGTCTGCCACTTCGCAGAAATCGAAAACGGTATTGACGTTTACCAAGGAGGAACTCAGTATTATGAACTGCAACAACGACTTGTTGAATGAATTGGAGTTGGTGACGACCGAATTGGCGTCGTCGATCAAGCGCGAGTTGTCGTTGGAGAGTCGGTTGAAGAACAGCACCCCTGCCGATGAGCGGATGAAGCTGGAGATCACCAAGCTGTCGACGGTGACGGAGTTGCAGGAGAAGTTGAACAAGGAGAGGAGATTGCGGTTTATCAGCGAGGAGCATGCATTATTGCTTGAGCACGGACAGTCGCCCAGTCCATTGAAGCTCAACTATGAAAAGACGGAGTTGTACAAGCAATTGCTCATCAAGAACGATTTGGTGAACCAGCTCGAGGATAAGCTAGAGGAGTACGAGACGCGCAACAGTGGCCAGGACGAGAACTTGCTCGACAAGTACAACGAGTTGTTGAAGGAAAACAGCGAGTTGAAGTTCAAGGTGATTCCCGAGATGGAGAAGCGGCTTGCCCAGGGCGCCGCTGCTGTCAACGGAGCTGCTGCAGCCGCTGCAGCCAACGGTGGTTCGAGACAGCTCATGTTGATGCCGGACATGGACTACGACGCCAGCTACGACGAGTCGCAGGAGGCGATAGCGACGCTCCGGAGCCAGCGAGACGAGTTGCGGGAGGTGGTGAGCCAGTTGACGTCGAACCATGTGCACGAGTTGAAGGTGGCGCAGGACAAGATCCGCCAGCTCGAGGCCAATTTGCAGGAGACGAAGCTGATCAACGGCACGTTGAGCAAGCGGTTGGTGACACCGGACCCTACGTTGATGAACCCGGGAGGAAAGCTACAGGGGCTCGACATTGTGTCTCCGACCAAGAAGTTCAACGTTGAGCGTGGTTAAGAGTTTTGAGGATGTATAATAGAATCGTCTAATCTAGATGTGTTGTAGAATCCGTCTAATCTACATGATTTATGTGTAGGTGTTGTAGAAGTCGCCGATGACCTGTGCCAATAACGGCCCGTCGTTTCTCAAGGTGGTGGTGGCGTCCACTGCGGCATCGTGTTCCTCGCGGGTGTGGTGGCCCTTCTCGACACTGTGTTCGAGGAGCTCGATCTCGATGGGCACCGAGAACTCGGGATGCCCCTGGAACGTCAACACCTTGAGCGGGCCGGACTCGGAGTACAAGCCCTGGACGGCACACTTGGCCGAGGCGCCGATGGCAACAAAGTGGGTGTTGCCGTGGTCACCGGGCACGCTGTGGACAATGTCCTGGTGGTACTCGGAGATGTACACCTGTGGTGCGGTGACGTGCTTGGCGAACGGCGATTGCGGCGCCGTCAACACGGCGGTGTCGAGAGTGACAGCGGTGGTGCCGCACTCCCAGCCTGCCGCGTCGTTTCGGCCGACTTTTGCCCCGAGGTTTTTCGCGATGATCTGGTGCCCGAAACACACGCCCACTATCGGGACGTTGGTGGTGGCCAAGAGGGTGTTGGTGATGAAGGTGTCGAGGGCGGCGATCCAGGGCACGCCGGCGGCAAACGAGTCCGATCTCGACCCGGTGAGGAACACGCCCTTGATGGTGCCGCTGGCAAGGCCCTCCTTCAACACGGCATAGGTTTCTGCCAACTGGCGCTCGGTGGTGGCGACTTGGTCCTCGTCGTGGGGGTCTGCAGCACTTAGCGCGATGGCGTACTTTTGGAGCGGCCACCGGCACGCCAGCGATTGGGCCAACAACCGGCGCGCCATGTCGCCAAAGTCTCCGTGTTGGGCCGACGAGTAGGTGTCGCAGACTAGAACAGCAATGTGGGCATTGGAATCAACCGTCATCTTTGCAAAAGGTATTATCTTGTCGCTACAATTCCCAGCAGATGCCCGTTCTTATCTATTCGCAGCCTGGCGCCGCGGTTCCGGGCCCGGTAGGCGTTTTTGACCGGGTCGTGCGCGCGCCCCATTCCACCCGACCCAAAAAAAACTCAAGAAGTCACAACTGGAGGGCATTACCGTGAGGAGACACGACCGCCATACTTTGCACACCACCGCCGGGACACCACCTAAAACGCCTTTCCGTTTGATCACGCACACACCATTGCATTTCTATCGCCGTTCGAACCCCACACCCACACCACCCACACCAACCCACGTCCCACTCACATATCCCGCCCACGCCCATACATGTCCCCATGTCGAATAACACCAATAATAGCACCAAGGCAAACCCGAGCACAATCTCCAACTTGTCGGCCGGCTTGAAGTCGGTGTCGCTTGCCGACCAGCAACAGAACGAAGTCAACTTGAACTTGTTGCAGCAGCAGTTGCAGAACGAGGCCACCACCCTGCAGCAGCAGTCCCGGATCACCCACTTCTTCCAGAACCAGCCCACCGAGGGCTACACGTTGTTCTCGCACCGCTCGGCCCCCAACGGCTTCAAGGTCGCCATCATCCTCTCCGAATTGAACTTGCCCTTCAACACCATCTTCTTGGACTTCAACAACGGCGAACAGCGCGCCCCCGAGTTCGTCACCATAAATCCCAACGCCAGAGTGCCTGCGTTGATCGACCACTTCAACGAAAACACCTCCATCTGGGAGTCCGGCGCCATCATCCTCTACTTGGTGTCGAAGTACTTGAAGGAGAACGGCGAGTGTCCGTTGTGGTCCGACAACTTTGTCGAACAGTCGCAGATCTCGTCGTGGCTCTTCTTCCAGACCTCGGGCCACGCCCCCATGATCGGCCAGGCGTTGCACTTCCGATACTTCCACAGCTGTCCCGTCCCCAGTGCGGTCGAAAGATACACCGACGAGGTCCGCAGAGTCTACGGCGTCATCGAGATGGCGCTTGCCGAGCGCAGAGAGGCGTTGATCATGGACTTGGACGTGGAGAACGCCGCTGCGTACAGCGCCGGCACCACGCCGTTGTCGCAGTCGAGATACTTTGACTACCCGGTGTGGTTGGTAGGCGACCGTGCCACCGTGGCCGACTTGTCGTTTGTTCCCTGGAACAACGTTGTCGACCGCATAGGCATCAACTTGAAGGTGGAGTTCCCCGAGGTCTACAAGTGGACCAAGTACATGATGAGACGGCCAGCCGTCATCCGGGCATTACGCGGAGACTAGTGCGGCGCCGACGTGTATGAATAACGAAATAAACATATAAACCAATAGAGTTTTGCCCGTTGCCAACTCTCTCCCTCTCCCTTCTCTCTCGTCTATAGGATTTTGATATATGTATGTATTTTTTCAATAAATCTCCACGAAAAAAAAGCCGTTGACAAAGTTTCGCGAAAGTTGATGATCATCTCAGAATTTTTCACCATCACCAAACACCATCATGGTAGAACAAAAGAAGTTTTTGTTGGGCCAGGACTCGTACACGCAGGGCCAGAAGTCGGTACGGTCGCTCAGCAGCCACAGTGACGGCGCCCAGGTGGTGTATCTCATCCTCAACTTGAAGATCCTGCTTGCCAAAACCAAGGACTATACGCCGCGGATCATCCCGGTGTCGAAACCCCTCGACAAGTTGGACACCAAGTCGGTGCTCTTGGTGACCAAGGACCCGTCGACGCCGTACCGACAGGCGTTGACCGAAAAGGACTCGCCCACCGAAGACGTGTTCAACCAGATCTACACCTTGACCAAGCTCAAGAACATGGCGCGCGACCCCAAGAAGGTGTACAAGCTCTTCAAGGAGTTCGACATCGTGGTGGCCGACAACAGGGTACACAAGTTTCTTCCCGGCATCCTCGGGGCCCAGTTCTACCACAAGAACAAGAAGATCCCCTACATGGTGCAGATGGCCAAGCCGACGCACGACGCCAAGTTGACGGTGGGCAAGAAGTCGACCAAGCTCAAGGACGACCGGTGCGAGCCCAAGTATGTCCGGGCGCAGATGAAGTCGATTGCAGGCAACACCTCATTTATTCCGCCCGTCAACGGCAACTGTTTGTCGATCCGGGTGGGGTATACCGACTGGACGGCACCCGACCTTCTTGCCAACATCAACGACGTCGTGCTGTACTTGGTCGAGGCCAAACATGCGCCGGTCGGCGGCTTGTTGAAGTCGGTCAACAATATCGGCAGTGTCCATATCAAGACGAGCGACAGTATCAGTTTACCGGTGTGGGAGCCGGCACCGACCCACGACGAAGAAGACGAAGATAGTGATTTTGACTTTTAGATTACAAGACGTCAAAAGACTTCAAAAGACTTCAACACATCACAGACTCAGTAACATCACAGACTCAGTAACATCACGGTGAACGTATATAGAACTGCAATAATCATAACCAGCACATTCCTTTGACAACATTCTGCCCAGAAAATGGCCAGTTGTCTTGCCATTATTGTAATAAATTGCAGAAATAGCAAAAATTGCAAAAATGCAAAATAAATCGACACTATCACCACCACCCCCCACAAACACTCTCCAGAACCATCCCACTCCATCCAATTACAGTCCCCACCGCCACCACCACCATCGGACCAACCTCCATCGCAATTGGTCTGCCGATGTTGCATTGTTCGCCCATTTCTAGGCGCATTTATGCGCGATGATACGTTCCACCCATTCTATATGCATTCTGTCAGATCCAGTTACTAATTCCGCATTCGCATTCGGTTACCAGCAGCGCCCCCGTCTTGTCTCGAACCGTCTCGTCTCTCTGGTCTACCACTCATGGAACAACAGCCCGACAACCCAGCGCCTCCAGACACGGCACAGGGGCGAACGTTCCATGTTCCGCAGTTTCCCGAGGGCTTGCTGACGCTGGCGCCCGTCCGGCTCCTCAACTCGTTTCTCCACGACTTGGAGGATAACGAGATCGAACATGTCGAACACTTCAAGTACAAACAGGATCTCGAACGGAAACTCACCGTCACCTCGGTCATTGGCTTGGGCTTCACCCTTATGGGTGTTCCGTTCGGCATCTCGTCCACGTTGTGGATCTCGCTCACCGATGGAGCCAATGTCACCATGCTCTACGGATGGATAGTCGTCGCCTTCTTCTCGTTCTTGGTGGTCCTCAGCTTGAGTGAAATCATCTCCAAATACCCCACCGCAGGTGGAGTCTACCACTTCAGCGCCATCTTGAGTAATGACAAGTATTCGCTCGTCAGCTCGTGGTTCACCGGTTGGTTCTTGCTCATTGGCAACTGGACCTACGCCGTCCTGATCATGTTTTCCGGTTCCCAGTTCATCTTATCGGTGGTGGGCCTCAGAAATGCCTACTACAAACAAGATGCCCTCTATGTCCTCGGCATCTACTACATCGTGCTCCTCTTTTGCGGGTTCGTCAACTTCAAGTTCTCCAAGTACTTGGAGAAAATCAACAAAATGTGCATCTACTGGTCCATCTACACCGTGTTGGCCATTGACTTTTTGCTTATCTTCTTTGCCAAACGGACAAACTCCATCAAACAGATCTTGACTAACTTCGACAACTCCCGTTCCGGATGGCCCGACGCCGTAGCATTCATGATCGGGCTCCAGGCGTCCTCCTTCACCCTTACGGGTTACGGGATGTTGTTCTCCATTACCGATGAAGTCAAGAACCCGGAAAGAAACATGCCCAAGGGCGCCATCAGTGCCATTGGGTTGGCGACAGTCACGGGCCTCATCTTCATCTTGCCCCTCTTGACAATTCTCCCTGAATTAACCTTACTCTTGGATAAAACTCCAGAAATTATGCCCATTGACTTGGTGTTCAAATTGTCTACCGATTCATATATTCTCTCGTTCTTGTTGGTGCTTCTTCTCGTCGGAACCGTGTTCTTCCAGGCCATCGGTGCATTGACCACAGCATCCAGAACAACTTATGCATTTGCTCGTGACGGTGGCTTACCGTTCAGAGACTACTGGGTCGAGGTCGACTCGGTCTCTGAGGCCAAGGTGCCCAAGAATGCATTGTTTTTGTCCATGACTGTGTGTGGTGTCCTTTGTCTCATATCTTTGGTCTCTGCGTCTGCATTCAATGCGTTTATGGGTGCCTCGGTGGTGTCGCTAGCATTGGCCAACGGAATTCCTATCTTGTGTCTCATGTTGAACAAACGTCAAAAGATCAAGGGTGCTGCTTTCCGGCTCCGTAAGCTTGGCTGGGTAGTCAATGGTCTCTCGGTAGCGTGGGTGCTTTTCCTGTTTGTGATATTGTGTCTTCCACCGGTGATAAAGCACCTTACGTGGTACACGATGAACTATGCCTCGTTGGTGATATTGGGATTTGCCGGCATAGCGAGCTTGGGCTATCGGATTTGGGGTATGGGCACGTTCCATGGGCCCCAGATCGATACAGACTACTTTGAGTTGCATAATACGACGTCCGTGGGGATGTCGAACCTTGGATGGGCCAATGATAGCTTTGAACTACACGATCCAGAAGAAGAGGGAGAGGAAGAACAAGAGGAAAACTCAAAGAAAACACAATTGAGTACACCAAACCCGGGACATGATGCAGCGGAGAGTTTTGATGAACAGGAGATCTCGACCGAAAGCGACAGCGACGTACTTTTTGAAGTATCCAGCAGGTAAATTTATAGATATATACCATAAGAAAACGACTTTAGTATGGAGAGCGGTGCTGGAAATTACCTTGCGTAGCGTAATTCTGGGACTGAAAAATTAGTTTTCGAAACCTCAAAAAAATTTGCCGTTTAAATCTTGAACCAGTCACTCAATCAACTACAACATGTCCGCAGACCATTCTAGAGATCCATGTCCTATTGTCATTTTAAGTGACTTCGGTGGTGCCTTTGCCATGGGTGCTATTGGTGGGTGTGTCTGGCACGGGATCAAGGGATTCCGTAACTCGCCATACGGTGAAAGAGGTTACGGCTCGATCTCGGCCATCAAGACAAGAGCCCCAGTTGTTGGAGGTAACTTGGGTGTTTGGGGAGGATTGTTTTCCACATTTGACTGTACTGTCAAGGCCGTGAGGAAGAGAGAAGATGCATGGAACGCCGTTATTGCAGGTTTCTTTACTGGTGGTGCATTGGCTGTCAGAGGTGGCTGGAGACACACAAGAAACTCCGCCATCACATGTGCCTGTTTGTTGGGTGTCTTTGAAGGTGTTGGTATGATGATGTCCAGATTCTTGGCCCAACCAACCATGGCCCCAGCATACCCAGAAGAACTGGTCCAACTCGCCGCTTAATGAATCTTTTCCCCTGTACATATCTCATGCAATCAATGCCTTTCCACGTCTATAGACTAATGTATATTATTTGATGATTACTTTTGTAGATGATGTCTCTGTTGACTTCATTTTGCCCTCTTTGTCTTTGACTGCCGCTCTCCGTTGCTTCAGAGAATATTGTCGTGGAAGTGAGTGTGCAAATTGTAATCATATTCACGTGACTTTTGATATCGGGGAGACAACTGAAACACAATCACCACTGACAAACCACCACCATATGTCGATGTCCAAGTGAATACCACGCTTCCATGTCCCATAATCATAACTTCCACAGGCATAATTCCATTGGAGGTAACTGGCACTTGCCCCCGCCACTGGGCTACAACCAGACCGCCGAGAACCAGGACGCGGTCAACTCCCAACATTCGCCTCACCAGTTTGGCCCGCAATCACAACAGAAACAACAAATGCTGGGCTTCAGAAACCCGTGGTTTTCTCCGGGCCCACCCTCGGGTAACAGCAACGCAGTAAACTTGTCACAATCTCCTACTAAGGGCCTGGTACCCACGCTACCCTTGCTCCAGCAGCAACAACAGAACAAACGGCTCTCTTTCGCCAACCAGCTCCCCACCACATATGAATACGCCGATCAGCGACAAGTCAATGCTCCGCCCTACATTCATCCGCCTACTAGAGCAGACAATCCATTCAATCAATATTATACCAACCAAGAAGTGAGTTTGGGCAGCTCGGACCGCCGCATGTCGGCTGCCGTCGACTCGTCCTACTACAACTACGAATCATATGCCCCTCAAAATGTTGGCAACCTTCAGGCCCAGTACCTTCAAAACCAACCGGGGGCTCAGGGAATTCGCCGGTCTTCGGTAGCCACTGGTCCAGACCGCGATCTGTTATACATCTCGCAAGCAAAAGTGGGAAGGTCGCCACTGATTGTTCAGTACCAGCAGTACCAGCAGACTCTTCAACAACAGCGATCCGTTAATAAGAGGAACCCGGCTCCAAAGGTCACCAAAGTCTACAACAAACTTGACTTGCGCCCCAAGGTCCACCAGCAACCTAAATACCGTCGTTGCTCGGTCAACTCAATTCACATATCGCCAGCCAATGCATTATCGGTGTATTTGACCGAGTCATACGGCATCTGTCAGCCGAAAAAGTTCCAATACTCCAAGTCCACCAACCCCAAAAGGGTGTTGACAAAGCCTCTGGAACCCAAGTTCAACAATGGGTATGATAACGAAGACAGCGACTATATCTTGTACGTGAATGATATTCTCGGCACAGAGGAAGGAAGAAAGTACATCGTGTTGGACCTCCTAGGTTCCGGGACTTTTGGCCAAGTCGTCAAGTGCCAAAACTTGTCGAACCAGTCGGTGTGTGCGGTGAAGGTGATCAAGTCTAAGCCTGCCTATATGAACCAGTCTTTGACAGAGGTGAAGCTTCTTGAGTTTTTGAATGCAAACAGCGATGGGAGAAGTTTCATTAGGTTGTTGGACACTTTTATGCATAAGGAACACTTGTGTTTGGTGTTTGAGCTTTTAGCATCTAACCTTTACGAGTTGATCAAGCAAAATCAGTTTCAGGGATTGAACATGAAGTTGGTTAAGCTTTTAACAAGACAACTTTTGGAAGCTATGGCCCAATTGAAGGGGTTCCAGATGATTCATTGCGATCTAAAACCGGAAAACATTCTACTATGTCAGCCAGACAAACCTGACATCAAAGTTATCGATTTTGGGTCGGCCTGTTTTACTCGGCAGACCATCTACACTTACATACAATCGCGTTTCTATCGGTCACCCGAGGTGATCTTGGGTTTACCCTACACCGAGTCGATAGATATGTGGTCCCTCGGATGTATTGTGGGAGAATTATTCTTGGGATTGCCCATGTTCCCCGGTACGTCTGAGTATAATCAAATTTGGAAGATTGTTGATATGTTGGGAAATCCTCCTCGCCACATGATTGAAGTTGGGCGCAATGCGTTGAACTTTTTCCAAAAGACAGAACTGCCTGAAGATGGCAAGAAGGTGTACACCATAAAGACGTATGATGAGTACGTACATTTCCTCGAAACCACCAAGGGCAAGGAAGAACACTCGAAAAAGGAACAAGAAAACAAGAATTACTTCAAGCACCAACTTCTCAAAGACATTATTCTTAACTACAAGTTGCCGTCCAAGAAGATGACAACAACCATGATTGAAAAAGAGTGCCAGGAAAGATTACTTCTCGTGGATTTCCTTTCGAAGGTGCTCAATCTCAATCCGTTGGAAAGGTTGACGCCACAAGAGGCATTGAAGCATCCGTTTGTTAATGACGTGCGAACGGTTGACATCTCGGATAAATAGTTCTAGTTAGAGTAGGATAATAATAATAATTTTGCACCCATTCCAGTTAGAGTATAATTATGAGGACGTGCGCGTACCCAAATATTTTTTCGATTTTGGGTTTCAACTTTTTCAGACTTTGTCGTTTGTAGGCCCGTCACATACAATACACACACAATGAACGTCAGCACAAGTGCCCTTGGGGTCAGAAGAAGAAGAGCCACGAGGCAGAATATAGACGACGAAGAGAACGCTGCTCTTTTGAAGTTGGGTCCAGAATTCCAGCTCACACAGATAACAAATAGTGGAGACCAGGAACAGTTGATAGCCTTGAACTTGAGTGAAGCCAGACTTTTGATCAGAGCTGCGTTGAAAGAACGTAAGAACAAGAACGTCAAGCGGGAATATGATGATAACGACAACGACGAAAACGATAAAGAAGACGAAATCGCCAACATGGACTTGGCCGGGCCCAACTCCAACGAAATCATGCACAAGACATTGAATTTCTTGTCAAACTTTGCCAGGTTCAAGAACTCGTCGTCCACGGAAACGGTGGAGAAGTTGTTGAACGATTTCAGCAACCTGGCTTCCGAACCATTACACCCATTTGAGCTTGCCCAACTTGGGACTTTGGAATGTGAAGATGCCGAAGAAGCCAAGTCGTTGATTCCTAGTCTTACCAACAAGGTGTCCGATGTGCAGTTGCAGACTTTGTTGACTGAGTTGAGAAAGTACCAAACGTTGTCATGATCGGGTTAAGAGTCCGAGACTGAACTTAGGGATATGTCAACGACGACAAACAAACTTTGAGCCGGACATATTTCCCACCAAAAAAACTTAGCACCGCCCTGGCGATACTTCAAAACAAACACAACGTACCACACTGGATGGCCAGCACCAAGTAGAACACGCTAGTGTCTAGTGTATATGTAATATTACAGACCTATTTTAGTTAACCTGCAGGCCGCGAGCGATGATCAAAACTTCAAATTGTTTCTAACCCATTACACTTAACGTCAATAATGTCCGAGGAAGATTTGTACGACGAGTTCGGGAACCTCATTGGAGACCCACTTGATTCTGATGCTGAGTCTCTGGACGATCTGCTTGAAATAGCTAGCGAAGCAGCCAGCGATAGCGAACAGGAATCTGACAAAGAAGATAACACCAATGATGGTGCCCTCGTACACAAACCGTTAAAGGATACATATGCCCCGGAAGTGGAAACCATGGTAGTTAATGCATATGAACAATTGGTCGACGAACCAGTCATTCAGCCTATCAAGGAAAAGAAAATGTTAATCGATTACACATCTCAAGACGAGTCTGCTCTTCCAGAATTGATCTATTCACGAGAATACATGGTGTCCACCATGGAGCAGGTGCCTGAAAGAATACGAAACATTGCAGTGGTTGGGAATTTGCATTCAGGAAAGACTACGTTTGTTGACTCGCTAGTGCTCCATACTCACTCTCCGTCCATTTCCTTGTCGAAGAAACTCAAAAACTTTAAGCCCTTACGTTACTTGGACAACCACAAGATCGAAATTGATAGAGGTATCAGTATAAAAACGTCTCCCATAACCCTCTTGTTACAGGACTTGAAAAGCACTTCCTATGCATTTAATATTCTTGATACTCCAGGGCATGTCAATTTTGCGGACGAATCCACAGCCTCGCTAGATGCCGTTGACGGTGCCGTTCTTGTTATTGATGTTGTGGAAGGTTTTACTGCTCGTGATAGACAGCTTGTCACAGAAATCATGGCGAAAAACCTCCCGATTGTTCTCTTGTTGAACAAGATTGACCGTCTTGTACTTGAATTGAAGTTGCCAGTTAATGACTGCTACCATAAACTCAAGTACACCATTGACGATATCAATCAGTATATTCAGGAAAATGAACTCATTGCCACTTACCAACACAAAACGTTGTTGTCTCCTGAGAATGACAACGTCATTTTTGCATCTTCAAGCTTAGAATTCAGTTTTACCTTGAAGTCGTTCACCCAACTCTACTTTGAAACTCATAATATTACCAAAATAGATCCATTCGAGTTCAGCCTGAGATTATGGGGAGATATCTACTATAACGAACAATCTAATCTGTTTACCACTAAAGTCTCTGGCTCCAGGTCATTCGTCTCGTTTATTCTCGAGCCCATTTACAAGATTATCACGCATACCTTAACTTCAGATCCAGGCACCGGCATCTTACCAAAGCTTTTGTGGAATAACTTCGGAGTGCTGCTTCACAAAAGTCAGTACAAACAAGATGTCCAAGTGTTGTTGAAGGATGTATTCAAGGCTATTTTTGGCGAAAGTAAAGGGTTTGTGTCTGCAATTACATCTAATATCGATGCTCCTAAACCTGCTGGACCTCTTGCTCGAGTAATTAAGCTTGTTGAATCGTCAGATGCATCTAAATTCTACTCACTCGTGCGAGTCTATGGAGGCTCCTTAACGGTTGGAACCAAGGTCAAGGTGGTGGCCGATGATTTTGGAAAAGATTCCAGAATTGAAACAATAGAAGAATTGTATATCCCTGGGGGCCGGTACAAGTTTGCTGTCAATGAGGCGCCTGCTGGGTCAATAGCCATTGTCGGAGGTATAGACTCGATAGTGACCAAATCGGCGGTCTTGTTTAGCCCAGAAACCCCAGATGATCAGCTCCAACAACTTCTGTTACCTCGGTATGGCGACAGTTCTGTCTTCAAAGTCGCTGTTGAACCGGCAAACCCATCAGAACTACCAAAGCTATTGGACGGGTTGCGTAAAGTCAACAAATCATATCTTGCAAGTATCATTAATGTTGAAGAGAACGGTGAACGTGTCGTGTTGGCCCCGGGTGAACTCTACATGGACTGTATTCTTCATGATTTACGTCTTTTCTTCACCGACGATTTGGAAATCAAAGTCAGCGATCCATTGATTAAATTCAGTGAGACTTGTATTGACCAGTCCTTTACCAAGATATCGATCAAGACACCAGCACAACACAACCTGTTTTCGATTATTGCCGAGCCTATTGAAGATTTTGGTTTAAGCAAGGCCATCGAAGCGGGAAAAATCAACTTGAAGCAACCAGCCAAGACCACAGCCAAGTACTTACGCAATGAGTTCGGGTGGGATGCATTATCGGCCAGATCGGTATGGTGCTTTGGTCCGGACGACATGAAGTCACCCAATATTTTGATGGACGATACTCTTGAAGACGAGACTGATAAGCACCTTCTTACGTCGGTGAAGGATCACATCTGTTGGGGGTTTAAGTGGGGTGTGAACGAGGGTCCGCTCTGTAACGAGCCTATCAGAAATACCAAATTCAAGATTTTGGATGCGGTATTGAATGATTCCCAACTCATGCGCAGTGGGAACCAGATCATCCCGACTATTAGAAGGGCGTGTCATGTAGGTTTCTTGTCAGCATCTCCACGCTTGATGGAACCGATCTATGTTATACATGCCACTGCCACCTACAAAGCCATCCAAGTTGTCTCGAAGTTGTTGAGCAAAAGAAGAGGTTACTTGGTGGACGAGACTCCAATTCCTGGCACCCAGTTGTATGTTATTGAAGGCAAGGTACCAGTGATAGAGTCAATCGGTTTAGATGCTGAAATCAAGTTGCATACCCAGGGCCAAGCTTCGTGCTTGTTGACGTTTGACCAATGGGAAATAGTTCCTGGTGATCCGTTGGACAAGGACTGTTACTTGCCGGCATTGAAGCCTGTGCCCAACGAGTCGTTGGCCAGGGACTTTGTCATGAAAACCAGACGGAGAAAGGGTTTGACGGGAGAGCCCAGTTTGCAGAATCATTTGGACGGTGATTTGTATGACAAATTGAAAGAGAGCGGGATCTTGCAGTGATATAGAGACATACTACAAATACCACAGCAGCTCTTGCTGAGTTCTACAGGATGAATGGAGTCTAGTGGACAAGATGTGTATTATATTTTTCTTCTCTTATTGTCATCGTGTGGTGCATCTTGCCCAGGTCTTTTTGACGAAATGAGCTGTTCAAACCCATGGCCCTCTCGTATTAATTCAGTCAACTTGTTGAACTTGGTGATAAATCTGGTTTGGTGGCTGAGGACCAAAATTATACGGTCGGGGACCACCACATTCTCGTCTTTGGTATTGTCGGACATGTCGACTATCGCCTTGACAAAGTCGTTGATGGATATGTAGCGGGAATAGACATCGTCCTCGGTAATACAGAGGTCAATTGTCGGTACTGTAAGCACCAATTCGTTGGCAACTTCAAACTTGACGATCTCGTTGAGATCTTCGTGGGATCGTATCGAACTAAAGAATTCTTCGAGGGTTAGGTCGAGGATCTCGGGCGTGTCGTACAACGACACCAAGTGTGAGCAATCGATCTCCGATTGTAGATAGGGCACGAGCAAAAACTCGGTGTCGACAACCTTAAACACCAAGGGTAACGGCGACACGATACTGCCGGCTCTCGGTCTCAGCACGACGATATCTTGTGCGGGACTAACCAGCTGGCTGCCGCCGTAATATAACTCAATTGACGATGAGTCGTTGCTGAATGTCTGCTGTGGAATCTCTGGCGTTGGGCTTCGCACAATTCCTCTTGTCTCCTCCAAGTTCTCCATGTCATCTTCGCTATCGGTGAACGTCGTGGCGCCGTGTGGTTCGCCAAAGTCGGCCTGCGTCGACGACACTCCATCACGGCTCTCGGGTGCTCTCACGCTATCCAGTTCGTGCTGCGATCCGTCCTCTTCTTCACTGCCTGTGATATAAGTAACATACTCCTCATCAAGATACGTACTACTCATGCTTTCTAATACTTCCCAACACACCAAATTCGTGGGTTATTGTGGGTCGCGGCCCGTAATTATGGGGGGATTGGATTGTCGCCGTCTTGTATATAATGTACGCACCGCGCGAATTTTTTTGTTTTGTGGTTTTACATAGAAAAAGTTAAATATACACTCAAAAGTATGAAGTAAAATGAACCCAAAACATTTTCAAAATGCCTTTGATTACGGAGCCCACAACTTGAATGCCTGGGGAGTTTTGAGCGAGAGTGGCTTGAAGTCGGCCTCGTGGCTGTTGTCGTGGGACTCGACAGGATGGTCTCCTGGGGCCTTCACGTCGTGGACTTCGCCGTTCCTCACACTGTCTTTGGTGATCTGCACCAACGCCTGTCTCGTAGGCTTGTACAACAACGACTTGACCTCTTCTAACAAGGTAGCAATGTTTCCGTCAACCGGGCCCTCGGCCTTCTTCTCTATTAATGAAACCGCGTCGCCCAACTTCCGCGTGATGGCTAAGGTGGACTTGGTCAATGCTAAACGATCAATGAACACTTCCTCTTGCTGCTTGGCCAAGTGCTTTCTCTCACGTTCATAGATCTTTTCCAACTCTTCGACTTTGCTCAATTTCAAATTGATCTTGGATATCTCATGGTTGACAATAGCATTGGTAAGCTTGTTCATTTGTCTTTCTTCGTACGTGGCGAACAAGTGACTTCTTGCCCCCACTATACCGAATGAGTTGGCAGCAAGCTCTTCAACAGACGTTCCTTCCTCCTGTACATCGGTCTTTTCACCGGTTTCGTGGTTTGACGTTCCATTGGACTGCTCCTCCCCGGCTGTGATCTCCTCTTCCTTTTCCTCGACCTCCACGTCCTCCTCTTCCTCCTCTTCCTCCTCTTCCTCCTCTTTGTCATCACTATTAGCGAGTTCCTCTTGTGTATTGAGCAACTCATCTTCGGGGTTCACAATATCCATATCGTCATTAACCTCTTCGGCCTTCTCTTTAGCCTCCTCGGCTTCTGTTGATTGTTCTCCTTTCACATTTTCAGCTACTTCTGGTTCATCCTTCACTTCCTCTTCCTCTTCCTCTGCTATTTTCTCTTTGTCGCCCTCCTTTTCCTTATCAACCGTCTCCTCCGTCTTGACCTCCTTTTCTCCATTGATCTCTTCTAACTTCTCTATTATCTTCTCATCCATGACTTTGGATGCACGCGTGCTAGCTGCGCGTGCAACATCAACATCCACCAACTGTGTCAAGAAAGCCAAGTTACTCAAAACTGGATCATCAACGGCACTAATGGGGAAGTTGGGAGCAAACTTCAATAATTTGAAAATACTCTGGTTTTGAGTCGAAGGATTGAATCTGTCTTCTATTGGATACTTTAAGAACTTCAAGATGCATTCGTTGGGTGTCTTCCCCACTTCGTCTGCTACCTTATACCAGTCATTTCGGTGTGCTTTGACGGCCAATAGAAGTTTTTCGGTCTCTTCCGTAGTCCATCCATCGTTCTGTCTCTTGGAAGCTGGCTGGTCAATGTGATCAATCGTATGCTTTCTATTGCCGGCCGAAGATAAAGTTCCGTCACTAGTCTCGTCAACACTCTGTTCCTCTGATGACAACAACTTCTTCAAGTTGGGAATATCTATCTTATCCGGGCTTGGTTTGTAGGTATCGAATGGAAATAATCCACGAGGTGTATCGTACTTGACATGGAAATCTCCAGTGTATGGTAAGCCAACCAGTTGTCCGTTGGGCATCTTTTCCACGGCGTAACTTGGTTTGAATTGGGGTTTCACCTGGTAGTTGATCAAACCCCACTTGTTAAGGAATCTATGCACTCTCATAATAGTGCCGACATCACCAACCAAGTTACGGCGGCAGGATGTCAATGTTAAAAACTCGTTGGGGTTCAAGCGGTAGGAGTTGATCATAAAATTACGATAGTTCACGTAAATTTTGGGTGATTTGGAAGGATGTTTGTTGCTGAAGAATTCAGGTAAGGATTCCTGTTCGACGTGATGAATCTTTTTCATATTAAACCAACTTGCATACGAGGGAATAACAATCAAGTGAGTTTGTTTGATGCCATTAAAGGTGACTTCGTTGTCATCACCTTCGTTTGATTCCTCTTCCTCCTCCTCGTCCTCCATTCCATCGTCACCTACATCATTTCCGTTGGATGGGGTGCCTTCGTTGGTTTTGAATGGAGTTTCGCCAGAGGGACCTGGAGTAGTGGTAGTAGTAGTTGCTGATGGGGTTGGGATGGTATCGTCTTGTTCCTTTTTTGGTTCGTCGGCTACTTGTTCTTGAGTATCTTGAGTTCCTTCGGCCTCTTGAGTTTCTTGAGTTTCTTGAGATTTTTCAGCCTTTGGTGATTCAGATTGCTGAGCTTCTTCAGTTTCTTGAGGTTCTTCGGTAGCCGGTTGGTCCTGTGTGTCTTGAGGTTCCTTGGTTTCTTGTTGTTTCTCGGTTTCTGGGAGTTTTTCAGTCTCCTGAGGTTCTGCGGTCTCTTCGGGCACTTCCAGAGTCTCGGGTTCTTCAGTTTGTTGTCTCAGTTCTAGTTCAACATCGAGTTCTGGTTCTGGCTGTGGTTCTTCGGACGCTTCAATCGCGCTTTCCGCGTCGTGCATTTCAACGTCTTCAATGTTTGGAGTTTCGGTGGGAGTTTGCTCGAGTTGGTCATTTGTGTTGGCGTCGCTGTCGTCCGGTATTATATCTTCCAAACCTTCTTCGTGTGTTTCTTCGATGTTGTTGAATGATTCTTCTTCGCCAGACACATTTTCGTTATCGGCTTCTACAGTGGATTGTTGGATGCTGGGTTGTTCAGAAGGGTCAATTCCTTGTTCCGGTATTTCAAAGGTGAACTCTTCTGCTCCTGAATCAAGTCCAAGCTCGTTCTCCAAATTGTCGTCACCAGAACTAGCCATGCTCAAAGATTGTGTACACAGTACCGTCGGTTGTTGAGGATGGAGACGTGTGTTTTCATTTGAGGATTTTTTTTGTTGCTGGTTAAAGTCGTGTCGGCTACAATCCTACAGGGCCCCTCGAGTGTCTCCTCCCAGAGTATGGCCACCAGTTAGACATACAGAGTTATCCATAATTGACAGCGTTCTGGCTCAGCATCGAAACGTACAAAACACGCTATTTGATGGCCTCCAGAACTGATTGCTCCAGTATACGAGAATGTGGAGACGAATGGTTAAGAAACTTTAACCCCGGTAGCTTATGTAATCTGACATGCGGGTAATCGCAACTTGGTGCCATGGGAACACGCCCGAAATTGGTCCGTTTTGGAGACGTTCCACCTCCAGCCTGGGAAGGTCGTATCTGGTATGGTAACAAGATGGGGCCTGGTTTACAGATGCCCATTGGGAAGCTTTTTTTATTTCGGTATTGTTCTACTCCAGGTTGCATTTCTACAAGAGGTATCTGGCATCACTTGGAAAAAAATCCCGTTGGCTAATGTCTTGGGGTAGCTTTCCTCGAGATATTATTGTGGGGCAGGTGGCTTTTGTTCGCTGCAGCCATTGCAACACGTCCAAGAGAAATTCGGAGGGATGCGCCGGGTCCAGCCCCATTAGGCAATCTCCGCTGAGTCCCAACCGGGACATAATAATGGCCAATCCTAATTCCAGGAAGGGGAGGATGCAAACAGTAAAAAATATCACGACTGACGTGAGACAGATAAAAATTTCTGGGAATTGATTGTCACGTGTATTTTGTTAGGGTACAGCCCTGGAGCCTGCATAGTTCCGTAAACTATGGGTGCGCATTGACACCCGTGCCGCAATAGATATCTTGCCAAACATTACACAAAACTCCCCACCCGAAAAAATTGTCAAAATTTTCACCCATTCACCGTACTGAGCACCAGGAAAAGAGATTTACTTTTGAAATTTTTCCTTCTTCTGAAATTTATCAGTAATCATCTATAGAAATAATGGTCCGTTACGCTGCTAAATCTGCTAACCCAGCTAAGTCTGTTTCTGCTCGTGGTTCTTACTTGAGAGTTTCTTTCAAGAACACCAGAGAAACCGCTCAAGCCATCAACGGTTGGAAGTTGGAAAGAGCCCAAAAGTACTTGGACCAAGTCTTGGACCACCAAAGAGCTATCCCATTCAGAAGATTCGCTCACTCCATTGGTAGAACCGCCCAAGGTAAAGAATTCGGTGTCACCAAGGCTAGATGGCCAGCCAAGTCTGTTAACTTCATCAAAGATTTATTAAGAAACGCTCAATCCAACGCTGAAGCCAAGGGTTTGGACGTCGAAAAGTTGAAGATCTCCCACATCCAAGTTAACCAAGCTCCAAAGCAAAGAAGAAGAACCTACAGAGCTCACGGTAGAATCAATGCCTACCAATCCTCTCCATCCCACATCGAATTGATCTTGACTGAAGAAGAAGAAGCTGTTGAAAAGGCTGCTGAAACCAAGAAGGTCATCTTGTCTTCCAGACAAAGAGGTAGATTAGCTGCTCAAAAGCGTTTGACTGCTGCTTAAGTGTTTAATCACCCAAAACAACAGTAATTCATAGCAATGCCAATAATATAATTAGGTTTCGGAAATGCCGTATCTATTGTAGTAAGAACTGTAGGTATATGTTGGACATGTTTCTTGTCCTGGGGAAGCACCATACATGTAAGACCGAATTCGGTTATTACTTCTTGGTGAATCTTTGCCTATTTTTTCAATGAGCATTTCGATTTCTTACCAGTGAAGAAAGAGCATGAAGTAATTGAGACGGAAACGAATACAAGTGTAATATAATCAACCTTTTGATCGTTAGTTTTGCACTTCTGTATGCTTGATTCTCTTGTATCCTTACAATTTCCAGCACAATAGACAATGATTGTTTGTATGTTAATAATTGGCTCTTTTCCCATAGTTAAAATTGTGAATTCTGTAAATTGGTTGCGAAAATCATAAATATAACAATTTGGCTAGATTGAATTTATTGGAAGCTGGTTATCAAGTAGCTGTAAATGACATCTTCTCTCTTTGCTTACTGTTAATTTTGTCAACTTCACTGTATTTTGGATTTTATTCCTGAGTATACATTCACCTTGTTGGCTACTTCTACAAAGTAATACACACCAACTATATAGACAATTTTCTGTAAAATCGTCAAAACATCCCTCAATCCGCCATGTAATCTTTAGTTCCAATACAATCCTTGCCTCCTCTTTGATCACTATGAACATTTATGCATCCGTAGATTATTGGCAGCAACGACGCCTAATGGGCATTTTCCTGCATACACCTAACCAATAGATTTCCACTCAAATAAAATCTTGAGAAATTTCTTCCTTACCAACAAACGACATCATACACAATGGCTGGTTCAGGTCCTAAGACTTATCTCGGATGGTGGGGTAACATCGGTTCCCCTGCTCAAAAGCACATCACCACTTACACCCTTTCTCCATACGCTACCAAGCCTTTGAAGGGTGCTTTGTACAACTCGGTCTTCAACACCTTCAGAAGAACCAAGAACCAAGCCCTTTTCGTCATCATTCCAGGTCTTATTGTCTGGAACGTCTGGACCAATGCCAGAGACTACAACGAATACTTGTACACCAAGGCTGGTAGAGAAGAATTGGAAAGAGTCAACGTCTAAGATATACATTTGTTAATAATAATATATATATACACATCACATTTACTTGGAACGCTTGTAAACCTTGGCCAAGAAAGCAGACAAAACTTCCTTCTTGAGGCCTCTAGATTCGTCCACCTTGTCGATTTGTTCTCTCAATTTGGCAACAATGGACTCTTCGTAGTCGTTGTAGATCTTTTCGATGCCCATGTCGGTGAACAACTGCTTACATCTTTGTTCGGATTCGTCGTCCTTCTTACCGTAGTTGTCATCCAAGAGCTTGCGTTGTTCGGGAGTGGCGTGCAACAATGCTTGGTTGACGACCCAAGAACACTTGTTGTCCTTGATATCGGTACCAATCTTTCCGATTTGTTCTGGGGTACCGAAACAGTCCAAGAAATCGTCTTGGATCTGGAAGTATTCGCCCAATGGGATCAAGATGTCACGGACTTGTTTCAAGTCTTCGTCGCTGCTGATACCGGTGACGTACATGGACAAGGCGACAGGCAAGTAGAACGAGTAGTAGGCGGTCTTGAAGATAACAATGAACGAGTGCTTGTCAAGACTGAACTTGTCCAAGTCGACGATCTCTTCGTCGGCGGTGACCAAGTCCAATAATTGGCCCAATTCGGTCTGGAAAGTAACCTCGTGGAACAAGTCGAGCAAGTCGACGTAGTAGGAGTCTTGGCGGAAGTGCTTCTTCAAAATCATGTAGATGGCACCTTCCAACATAAACGAGTCGTTGATGGCAATGTTGCCCACACCTTCGGCCAAGTACCAACATGGTTGGCCTCTTCTGGTCTTGGACTGGTCCATCATGTCGTCAGCGACCAAGAAGTACGCTTGCAACAATTCGATACCCCAACCCAAAATGGCAACCTTCTTGTATTGCTCTTCGGACAACTCGGTGGCCGTGGTGTTGTTCAAGATACAGTAGGTGTCGACAACAGACAAACCTCTGTTCAACTTACCGCCCGGAGTGTTGTAGTCCAAGTTCTTAACGAACCAGTCGATGGCTTCTTGGGGCATCTTGTAGGAAACCAAGATTTCCTTTAATTCTTCGACCAATTGGTCGAACACGTTAATGAATCTTTGTCTGGCGTCGGCTTTGCTCATGGTATTAAAGACGTAGTGGTGGTGATGGATTGAAGAAAAGTTAAACGAGATTTACGACAAAATGCGACGGTGCGCGACTCGGAGCCAACAACCGTGTTTTGAATCCAAGCCTTTTCGCTATACCACAGCCACTAGCAGAGCTTAGTGTGTTGGAGCAACGATGTGCCTGTTGGCATAAGGTAAGCTACTTCTTATCTGGTCTTTCTTTGTACTCACCGTTTTGGAAATGGGTTTGGTTTGGTTTGGTTGTTGTGTTACACTGCGTTTTCTACTGCATTTATTGGGCGCACCTAAGCGCATACTATGTTACACTATCTACGCTTGCTCTTGCCTGGTCTGGATCTCTTCTTGTTGGAGAATCCACTCACGTCGGCAGAAGAGTTGGCGTCATTCTTTCTCAAGCCTCTCTTCATACCTCCATGGCCGTACTTGGAGTCCTTGGCCAGTCTCTTCGAGTTGACCTTTTTCCTCTTGTTGTCACCACGGTTGAACTTGTCTTCACGGGTGGCCTCTTCAAGGGCAACTTGGAAGTCGTCGTCGTTGCTCAACTCGCTGGCACCTCTCTTCTTCTTCAACGACTTGATTCTGTCCAAGGTTTCTTTCTTTTGCTTGGCTCTCTCTTGCAAAGTAGCGTTCTGGACTTGCTTACCAAACTTCTTCAAGGATCTCTGCTTCTTGGCATCTTCGGAAGCCTTCTTGTTGGCAGCTTCGGTCAACAACTTGTTCTTCAACTTGTCCATGTGTTCGTCACTCTTGACCATCTCAGCAAAGTAGTCCAATGGTCTCGAGAATGGAACCTTCAACTTCAACAATGTGGTCCGGGCTTGCTTCACAGCATCTAAACCTTGCTTGTAAAAGGCCAATTCTCTTTCGGTATCGTCGTAGATATCCTTGATCTGGCTTTCGGTCTGGTTTTCACTCACAACCGATTGATGTTCAGTAAATGCATGCTTGGCCCATGGCAATTCAATACGGGCTAATGATTCTCTTAATGCTGCCATGTTGTTTATCGTCAACTTGGTGTGTGGAACGATGTCGGCATCGGAATCTATTTCGACGTCGGATAATGGAATATCTTCGGCTTCTTCTTCTTCATCTTCGGCTTCGACGTCTTCTTCTTCTTCCTCTTCTTCTTCATCGTCGTCATCCTCATCATTTATTTCGCTTTCGCTATCACTAGCAGCCAATCTTTCCAAGTCCAATCCTTCTTCTTCGTCGTCGTCTTCGTCATCTTCTTCATCGTCTTCTTCGTCGGCTTCTTCAGCGGCTTCAATTTGTTCCTGCAATTTCTTCAATTTTCTTTGTTCCTTCTTGGATAAAGTGTCACTCTGGTAGTCGTCCTGCTTGGCCTTCTTGACCTTCTTTGGTTCGACATATGTTATCTTTTCTTCGGTCTTTTCTGGCTTTGGCTCAGCCTTGGCAGCTGGCTTTGGTCCAGACTTGGACTTAGTCTTCTTGGCACCTTCAGTGGCCTGTTGCTGCTTTAATTGCGCCTTCAATAATCCCCCTTTAGCCATCTTGGTGTACTAATTGTAATAGCGATGGCTGAAAAATTTATTGCGATGGAGATGAGAAAAAATATTGGGCGCGGGCACGACTCACTATCACTGATTGAAGACATAGTCGGCTTCGTTAAGAAACCGTTTGCCCGCGCCGTAACGCCACCACCGCGGCAAGCAGCTGAAGACATTGACGTCGACGGGCTTGTCGATCCGTTTTCTGTCTGCACCAAAAGCTTTGCAAACACACCGTTTGGAGGCACGGACATCCTTCGATGCGGGACAGGCCAAATACGGCGCATGGAAGTAGCCAATGTCGTCGAAGTGGTGGATCTGGTCCTTGTCCAAGAGTAGGTTGACTGCAATGGTGTGGACAGGTGCATCACCCCATCGCTCGTAGTAGAACCCGCCAGCTTTGTCCAAGTAATCAAAGTAGGTGTTGTATGGCTGGTCTCTGAAGAAGTTCAAGTTGGCGATCTCAAAGTTGGACCAAAAGTGGCACAAGTTGTAGCTTGAGTTGGAGGGTGGGTTGGGTGCCATGTGGTTGATCTCGGGCTCGCGGGTAGTAAGAAAGTCCAACGAGTTGTTGGGGTGGATCAACTCGGGGTATTCGTCCATGAATTTCTCTACAGTTTGCCATAACGTCGGGATGGTGTTCTCAAACTCGTGGATGGCAATGATAAACCCGTAGGTCTTGTTGTTGTCGCGAAGAAGGGAAAACGGGTCGTACTGGAAATCACACATGTACTGGACATCGGGCTCGACCCGGAAGTACCATTCGTAATCCAAGAGACGCTTTTGTTTGTAGAAGTGGCCCGAGTTAAAGTGGCACATGTTGCGGTACGACCTCATGCCTCCGTAAATGACTCCTTTGTAGTGGTACTCGGAGAGACACCGTTGCAATTTCTCTTCGTCGATGAAGCTGGGGGGCTGCCAGTCCTCTTCTGGAATCACCTCGTAGAAGGTCTTGCCACTGGCCATTAAGCTCGTTTGTTCGATAAATTCTTCATCAAACGGCACGTCGTTCAAGAATACCCATGGATATCGGTAGTTGTGGTTGAACCGGTCCTCGAGCGAACGCATCGACTCCAATGCGCCCTCGAGTTCGCTGTTTCGTACCAACATCACCATGGTGGCGTTCTCCCGGCCCAACTGGGAACGGTCACGGACGACGGTGTCTTCGAGATACGAATTGGATGCCCGCTTGGGATGGTACTTGCTCATGGCATAGTAGATGAACTCGCCTGGGGTAGTGGTGGTGGTGATGGGAGCAAGGCCTTGGTAGTAATAGACTCCTAGAAGTAGTGCTATCACACTTAGACGGAACCACATCTCGACAGATGTATGGTGTGTATAAAATTATATCTATATATGATTGTTGTAACCGTGATGATAAAGATTAAATTATTTGCGATTTTGTTGCAAAATATCACAATTACCGAAACGGATGTGGGAAGAAGCGGTGGAAATGTAAAAGTGTCGGCAAAAAGTCCCAACTTCAGCAACTTCAGACACAACAATTGCCTGTTCAGAGTCATGTGGAGCCAATTTCCCACGACCAGACGCTACAATGGCACCAAAATGCACTCGCCGGACCCAGGTCTGCTTGCGCACCGTTTGTGAAGGAAACAAATGTGCGGTGGGTACTGCGGCGCCGATGTTTGTTCGCCCAATAAAATTCCACCAAATCGAATTACCAACCCATAATAAAAATGCGAAAAATCTGCATCACAACCACCACGCTAATCCTACGCTTATCATGCTCCGCAGCTTAAAGACACAGCAGCGTGCGTTCAGACGTGGCCTCGCCACCATTGCTGACCCAGCCGCCAACCCCAACAGAGTCCACGGCGGCTTGAAGGACACAGACCGTATATTCCAGAACGTCTATGGCAAGTACGGCCATGACTTGAAGTCGGCCAAGAAGATGGGTGACTGGCACAAGACCAAGGAAATCATATTGAAGGGTGACAAATGGATCATTGACGAGATGAAGAAGTCCGGTTTAAGAGGTAGAGGAGGTGCTGGATTCCCCTCTGGGCTCAAGTGGTCGTTCATGAATCCTCCCGGATGGGAAAAGAACCCAGGCCCAAGATACTTGGTGGTCAACGCCGATGAAGGTGAACCAGGTACCTGTAAGGATCGTGAGATTATTAGAAAGGACCCTCACAAGTTGGTGGAAGGTTGTTTATTGGCTGGCCGTGGTATGAATGCCACCGCTGCCTACATCTATATCAGAGGGGAATTCTACAACGAGACCGTCATCTTGCAAAACGCCATCAACGAAGCATACAAGGAAGGTTTGTTGGGTAAGAACGCCTGTGGTTCCGGCTACGACTTTGACATCTACATCCACCGTGGTATGGGTGCCTACATTTGTGGTGAAGAAACCGCCTTGATCGAGTCGATCGAAGGTAAGGCCGGTAAGCCAAGATTAAAGCCTCCCTTCCCAGCCGGTGTAGGTTTGTTTGGTAGACCAACCACCGTTGCCAACGTCGAGACCGTCGCCGTTGCTCCAACCATCTTGAGAAGAGGTGGTGACTGGTTCGCCGGTTTCGGCCGTGAAAGAAACGCCGGGGTCAAGTTGTTCTGTATCTCGGGTCACGTCAACGAGCCATGTACCGTTGAAGAAGAAATGTCCATTCCATTGAAGGAACTTTTGGAAAAGCACTGTGGTGGTGTCAAGGGTGGCTGGGACAACTTGTTGGGAGTCATTCCTGGTGGTTGTTCGGTCCCTGTCATGCCCAAGGACGTGTGTGACAACATCTTGATGGACTACGATGCGTTGAGAGATGTCGGGTCCGGTTTGGGTACTGCAGCCGTCATTGTCATGAACAAACAAACAGATATAATCAGAGCCATTCAGAGATTCAGTGCTTTCTACAAGCACGAATCGTGTGGTCAATGTACTCCATGTCGTGAAGGTACCACCTGGTTGGCCAGAATGATGGACAGATTTGTCAAGGGTCAAGCCACCGAGAAGGAAATCGACATGATTTTCGAGTTGACCAAGGAGGTCGAAGGCCACACCATCTGTGCGTTGGGTGATGCTGCGGCATGGCCCATCCAGGGTTTGATCAAGTCTTTCAGACCGGTCATGGTGGACAGAATTAACGAATTCAAGAGACAGAACGAAACCATCTCGTACGGTGGCTGGGTCGAAGGTGGTAAGGTCAAGGAAGGTGTTGTCGTTGACAACCCAATGCCTGCTGCTCACCACTAGAGAGGCAGTTGCTTTTGTAGATTAACCAGTAATGGTCTTGCATATATCATATTTAATAAAAGATGAAGTCAGAACAGGTGTAGTAGACTGGTGGATTACGATGGTTTTGATAGACGACGAATTTGACAGTTTTGGAAGGAGAGAGAAAGTCTTGGCAGGCTATTAAAGCGAATTTCATGCCCTCAGGTAAATTTAACCAACACCATGAACTACTTGATTCTCGTGGGTTTACTTGCCGGTGTCCGTGCGGTAGGCAATGAAGATGCGTCGTACTATGTTGATTACAGACTCGGCACCGAATGGACGGAAAACACAAACGAAGCAACGAAATCGAGTTGGTTGAGTGCGGCGACGAGTTTGCTCGAGGTCTACCAGACGGCCGGGTTCGAAGAGGTGCCTGGGTTGCTGGTGTACTACCCCAGTTTTACCGACCCTGACTATGACATGAGTGTATTTGAGGTGGTGAATCTGTACTTTGAAACGGCATTCACGCTGGAGGATGAGTCCACGACGTCTGTGGTTGAATCGACGCCGACGGCGCAATCGGGATCGGGATCGGGCCGGTCGTCTGTCGGTCCGTCCGACGGCACAAGTGGAGGAAGTGGTAGTGTTAGTGGTAGTGGTAGTGGCAGTGTTAGTGGTAGTGGAAGTGGTAGTACCAGTGGTAGTGGAAGTGCCAGTGCAAGTGAAAGCAGTTCCTCCTCCAGCAGCTCCTCCAGCTCCACCGGCAGCACCACCAGCAGTTCCGGCACCACCTCCGGCAGCACCACCGGCAGCGCCTCTTCTTCATCCAAAGGTGGCGCCGGGCCGTTTGCCGCGCCTATTGGCGTGGCTGTCGGCGCCGTTGGTGTCGCGTTGTTGTAGACCGACAGGTATCTCCGTTCAGTTCTCCATCCAAAAACAACAGTATAGAATCAAAGCCAATCACCATCGAGCTATTGTCAGTACTGGTGTCACTGAGCGTGGCTTAGAAGGGTCTGGTACGCATCAGCAAGCGCGGTGTAGCTAAATGTTCGTAAACTTGCCGCGCGAGACACCAAAACACCGCCAAAACAGCACTAAAACACCGCCAAAACAGCACCAGCAACACCACAACCAGCGGCGGTAAACGCGCCCCGCCAGCGCCAATCGCTTCCCGGTGGCGTGCCGCTGCCGAACCCCCGCCAAGCGGCGCCCTCTCTACCCTGGTGGTGTCCTGGCGGTGCCCTGGCGTGCCCGGCCGCCGTGACGTAAGCGGCGCGTGATGTGTCCTTTCTGTGTGCACGCCGCTCGGAGTTGGCGTCGCTGCTGCGTCTGAAAAAAATCCCATCGGGCTCCGATTCGACGCCAACAACCCATACACCACCGGAGAATTGTGTGGATGCCAGCCGTCTCGCCCGCGATGTTCCGTTCCTCCAAGTCTTTTCGTTTGTTGCTAGTTCTTGCTGCTGCGGCCGTGGCCGCTGCGGCGGCCGTTTCCGGCGACTCCGCCGCTGCTGGCGCGGGTGCTGCCGCCGCCGCCGGCGCCCAGTTGGCGGTGCCTGCCCTCGACGTATCGACAACAGTCGCTCTCGACGTGCCGGCGTCGGACGAACCGCCACGGTCGTACGACTCGTTTCTCATGTCGGTGTCGATGATCGTGGTGTCGGAGATCGGCGACAAGACGTTCTTGATTGCTGCGTTGATGGCCATGCGGCACTCGCGCTGGGTGGTGTTCTCGTCGGCGTTCGTGTCGTTGGCGGTGATGACGGTGCTTTCGGGGCTCGTCGGGCACGCGTTGCCGACGTTGATCTCGCGCCGCGTCACCCAGTTGTTGGCGTCGGTGTTGTTTGTCGTGTTTGGCGCCAAGTTGTTGGCCGAAGGGTTGGCGATGTCGAAGGACATGGGCGTCGAGGACGAGTTGGCCGAGGTCGAGCAGGAGATCGAGTCGTCGCACAACAACGACAAGATGCACGCCATGGAAGCGGGCCTCACCACCACCGAGCCCGAGCCCCCGGCGTGGTACCGCGAGTTGGGCGCCCAGCTCGCCGACCTCGCGTCGTTTGTGTTGTCGCCGGTGTGGATCCAGGTGTTTGTCATGACGTTCTTGGGCGAGTGGGGCGACCGGTCGCAGATCGCCACCATCGCCATGGCGGCGGGCTCCGACTACTGGGTCGTCATTGTCGGCGCCATCGCCGGCCACTTTGTGTGCACGGCCGCCGCGTGTGTTGGCGGCAAGTTGTTGGCCAAGAAGATCTCGATGCGCACCGTCACCTTGGGCGGCGCCATGGCGTTCTTGGTGTTTGCCCTCTTGTACTTTTACAACGCCTACTACGACATAGAAGATTAGCATGTATATGTATAGGTAAAGATTATACCACGCCCTGGCACATGAACTTCTGGACCTGGTTGGGCGTGAGCGGGCGGCCGCCGGTGACGGCGTGGTCGCTGGCGAGCAGCGTGTCGGCGTGCAGCGTGTCGGCCTTCGTGTCGGCGAGCTCGTGCACGGCGTGGAACCCGTAGAACTGGAACTCGTCGCGGAGCTCCTGGACCTTGGCGAAACACCACTGGGCAAACACATCGTGCTGGTGGACGCTGGCGGGGGTGGCGGCGCCGGCGCCGCTGGCGATCCAGTCGTCGACGTCCGGCAACGCCTTCTTGCGCAACAACGTCGTCACCAAGCCCTCGTGCTGGGTGGTGGGGAACGCCGCGTTGGGGTACGCGTTGGCGTGCTTCAAGATGTCGTCGTTGGCGGCGACGTGCTGGGCGATCAGGTAGAGCTGCGTGATCAACACCTGGAACTGGTTCTGGAAGTGGGCGTACGACGGAAGCTTGACCTTGGCGGGGTGCCGGTTGTGGAGACTGACCTGTTCCGCGAGCTTGCGGAGCGAGAGATACACCTGGTTCAACCGGTTGCGGATGGACTCGAGCGAGTCGGGCACCGTGTCCATGATGATGGTTGAGAAATGAGAGTGGTAAATTTTTTGCGAACACCATGAAAGAATGGAGCTTGAGCGGCGAGTTGCGCCTGAATGAACGCAGACAGCAGCAGAAGGTCCACACCAGACAGAAACACCAGCTCCAGACAGCAAGACTCGCCACCACCGACCCCGTGCGGTTGTACCGGCGCATTGAGCGCATGGAGCGCGACGGCACCACGACGCCACACCACGCCGCCGTCCTCGAGCGCTTGAAGCACGACTGGCAGTACATCGAAAAGCACAACCTCCACCCAGACACCGTCGCCGCGTTGTTGGCCCAGCGCCGCCACGCCGCCGAGCGCCAGCACGCCGCCGCCGCCAAACTCTGGGGCTCGCGCTCGGCGTACTTCAACCCCGAGTTGAATCCGTTGGGAAAGGTGCCGCCGAATATGCCCAACGCCACCGTGCCGGTGCAGCCCGCGGCCAGGTGTGTTGCTGACGCGGCCCTAGCGCTGTGGGAGATCGTGTTGCCGCCCGGGCCGCCGCCCCAGTTCTACAAACAGGTGCACAACGCGAGCAGCAGCTCCAAGCTGGCAAGCTTGGAGCTGACCAGCCTGAACCGCCTGGCCAGCTTGGAGCTGACCAGCTTGAACAACCTGACCAGCCTGAAGCTGGCCAGCTCCAGCCTCCGCCTTACACCCTCACACATCAGATACAAGAAACCACGCATATCCTAACTATTTACAATCTACGTCAACATCCGCACCACCAACTCCCAGGTGCCAAACATCACGATCGAGTTCGGCACCGTGCGCAACAAGTGCGGCGTCAAGCCCCCGTACATGCTCACCAAGCCCTCCTCCTTGATCACGAGCCGGAAACACTGCACCAACCCGGTGTACTTGGGCCTGCCCGTGTCGGCTAGCGGCGCCTGTCTCAACCGCGTCCGCACCACCTCGTGCGGATACGTGATCAACGACGCGATGAACTTGGCGGCGCCGGCGGCCCCCGACCGCGCCGACCACTCGAGCACGTAGTCGCGCGTGGTCTTGGTGGTGGGGTTGTGGCCGTGGATCTCCAACGACCGCTTGTTGATAAACATCCGCATCTGCTCGTACAACACCCACTGCAACGTCGACTCGGCGCCGCCCAAGTACGACGCACTCAAGCCCTTGTACAACGCACGCACGCCCTCGTGTCTCACCACCTGCTTGAGACAGTCCCACGAGTTGCGGTAGTGCTTGCCCTTGGTCTTGTCCAACTGCAACCGCGTCTTGATCAACCAGATGGGGTTGGTGGCCGTCGACGTGACGAAGCCGGCGTTGATGCCCGACACCAAGTGCACCCACGTCGCCTCCTGGCCGCCGGTGAAGTTGGCGGTGAGAATGTCCTTTGTAGACCCGTACGTAAAGAAGTTAATAGACCGTGCCGGGATCACCCCCACCAAGTTGGGCCCCAAGCCCTTGAACAACGCCCGCGACCCTTCCGACACCCGCAACTCGCGCATCACCAGCATGGTTTCCTTGAGATGCTGCGCCGTCTTGACAAACGGGTTCGTCGACTTGGGCAGCTTGTTGTACATGGCATGGTACGCGTCCGACTGCAACCGCGTCTTGACGATGTCCAACGGCGCCGTCACCACGGCACCAACCATGCCGCCAACGCCGCCGGCGATGAAATGGACCCACTTCTTCGGCTGGGGCGCCGCCGCGGCGTGGGCGTCCAACTGCTCGGCGCTTCGGAGCGTCGCCGACTTCTCGTCCGACGCCAAGAACGCAAACGACGACTCGGCCTCCTGTTCGAGCTCAACAAGCGTGTGGTCCTTCATTCTGTGGAAGAGATGAGATGTTGAGATGAAAAAAAATGTTACACAAACAAAAACAGAGCCTTTAGCTAATATTATACATAGCATATTATAATACATAGCATACACTACTTCAACGTCTTGATGAAGTTGTCGAGGTTGTACTCGTCCTCGTACTGGGACTCGTCCCATAAGTCGGCCAACTCGCCGACGGCCCCGGCAGCCTTACCTGTAAGTCCTCCCGCGACGTCCTCCGGCACGTTACCCTCTCTTCGGTCGTCACCGTCGGGCTCCTCGACGACCCTGGCCGCACTGTCGTCAACGTCAAAGAGATCCAACAACTGGTTGGTGTCCATCGACGACAACCCCGCGTTCTGCTGGTTGACTATCGTCGACGCTATGTTCATCTTGAACTTCTGCAACCCCATAATCTTCTCCTCCAACGTATCCTTGGTGATCAACCGGTACACATTGACCACCTTCTTCTGCCCAAGCCGATGCGCCCGGTCCATCGCCTGCAAGTCGTTCATCGGGTTCCAGTCGTGCTCGACAAAGATCACGGTGTCGGCCCCCGTCAAATTGAGCCCCAACCCCCCGACCTTCGTCGTGAGAAGAAGCACGTCGATCGACGGGTCCTCGTTGAACTTACGCACAATCGACTGGCGGTCGCGAGGATCGGTGCTCCCGTCCAACCTCATGTACGTCACCGACGGCAAGTACTTCTTCAACAACTCGTTCTCAACAATATCCAACATATCCTTCAACTGACAGAAAATGAGCGCCCGGTGCTCCGAAATCACCCCCTCGGCCGTGATCATCTGCTGCTGCTTCTGCTTCTGCTTATACTTGGCACTCGAATAGTCGCTGTCGGTGACCCCGATCCCACACTCCAACAACAACGTCTTCAACGACAACAATTTGGGCGAATGCTCGATGCTCCGGATATCGGACTTTTGCTGGTGCAATTGCTGGGTAATGGCACTATACTGCGGATGGTCTACCGATAACACTAACGCAGGATGGTTACACAACTTCCTCATATACTGCAACGCCTGGAACACATGCGTCTTCGACTCGGCAACCACTTCCTCGCCTCCTCCTCCCTTGCCAATCTCTTCCGACACGGCAGACTTTTGCTTCTTGGCACAGTCCTTGTACAACTTCTTCTGCAAGTCACTCAATTCACAGTAGTAATCCTGGATAATCTTTGGTGGCAAGTCCGACAACACGTCCTCCTTGAGACGACGCAACATAAACGGCAAAACCTGCTTATGCAATGATTCCAACGCCAACGCACCGGCCTCTTGCTCCTTCGAAGACGTCTTGCTGTTTCTGCTGGCAGCAATCGGCTTGGCAAACTTCTCGTGGAAGATCTTCTCGGTACCCAAGAACCCCGGCATCAAGAAATCAAACAACGACCACAACTCCAAAACATTGTTCTGAATCGGCGTACCCGACAAAATCAACCTATGCTCGGCCCTTACCCGCTTAACCGACTTGGTAAGTTTCGACGCAGCATTCTTGATGATATGCCCTTCGTCCAACACACAGTAGTTGTAGTCGTACGCAGTGATATGCTCAACGTCGTTACGCGAAACATCGTACGACGTCACAACAACATCAACGTCGGGAATTTGTTGTCGGAGTGCAGCCCGGACACTGGGGCCACCGGCATAAACCAACACCTTCAAGAATGGTGCATATTGGTTGATTTCCTGTTCCCAGTGACCCGTCAATGACGGAGGACAGATGATCAATGTCGGTAACTTTCTAAACTCGGAAGACTCGGTTTCCTTAAACTTTTCCTGTCTGATGTAGTGATCCGACGAAACGATACAGATTGTCTGCAACGTCTTACCAAGACCCATATCATCACACAAAATACCATGTAAATGATACTTGTTCAAGAAAGCGAGCCAGTTGACACCTTCTTGCTGATACTTACGCAACGTTGCCTTGATTGTCACCGGCAAGTCAAACGGCTTGATCTTGGTTGGGTCCATCATCTGCTGAATGAAGTCTCTTTCCCGGTCCCTTCCCTCCAACAATTCCTGAGGCATGTCTTCAGGGTCGGGGATACCGGCTTCCAAGGGAACCAATTTGATGATAGCAGCAAAAGTAGTAGTAGCAAGGACACGCACATCGTGGTCGGAATCACTCATTCTACCCAACACCGGCACAATCAAAAACACAATATAGGGCAAAATCTCTGACCCCATGGTTGTGGAAATATGATAAATCGTTTCAATTGCACCCTGTCTTTCCTTAGATGAACCTGCATTGTTCAACATCGGCAATACCGATTTGACAAAGAATGTAAATGCTTTCGTTGGAGCTACCAGGCAGATGGTAGCAATACACTTGGCAGTGGAATATCTGAATATGGAATAGACCGAACTCAATCCAGGGAGGAGTACGGTCAATTGGTCGGTTATTTCGCCCAACAATGATTTATTAAGCTTGGGAAGTAATGCACGAAGTACACCCAACGCGTCAATAATGCTCTGGCCCTTCAATTCATCCTTCACAACCTCATCGGTTGAAGATTTCTCCAACAATTTCAAAGGTTCAAGCATGATTTCCTTTAATTTAGGTACATCGTTGAACAAATTTTCGTTGTAAATATCCAAGAGTGCTTCCAAAGATAAAATAGCACCCTTACGCTTGATTCTCGCTTCATGAACTGCCTTTTCATGAGCTGCAATATCAGCTGGATCGGTTTTGGCTTCTTCTTTTCTCAATGACAAGATATTATCAGTGAATTTAACATTATGGTGGAACTCTGGAACTTCAGAAGTATCCACACATAAAAATGCACACAAGTTTTTAATAATTTTATCGGCAGCTCCCTTTTTGGAGACTTGGTTCAATTCCTTGATCAAATGAGCCACGGCAATGGCCGATTTCTCTTGCAAAATAAGAGTTTCTTCCTGCTTGACACTGTCCATAAGCGATCTAATGATTGGATTAAGCTTCTTTGGAATTCCTGTCAAGGCAAGAATAGATGCAGAATAGGCGGATAGTATCCCAGTAGCCCTACGGATTCTGGCCGTACGAGCTTCTTCAATAGCAATGACAATACGATGCTTAGCGTCTTCCAAGGCTTGGTTAGCTGACATTCTGTACGTAGCTGATAAATGCTTCTTCAACTTATCAAAAGTGTCACCGACAATCTTTTCAGCATTGTCAATACTGAAAGCCCCGGGACCAGCCTCTGCTTCACCTTGTACGACAACAGGTAACTGTGGTACCTTCGTTGGTGGAAGCTTGGCGTGAGTAACAAACACATCAAACAATTGTAAACATGAAGTTCTAACTGACTTCAACGTAGGAACTAATTCTCTAAAGAAAATAAGCTTTTCTGGTTCTTGCAAGGTTTCCAAGATTGGTTCACTGAATAGTTCGATAGCCTTTTCAGACAATGGTAAATCTCTCAGCTTTCTGGCATTTGCATATTCCTGAATTATCAAGGCAGAAAACAATCTTTGCGTGGCATGGGCTGAGTTCAATGACGATAACATTGACTCAAAAACGACCAACAATATGTCTTCATTTGAGATGTACGACAACGTACTACCAAAGGCATGCGCTGCGGCACTTCTAGTGGCAATGAATTTATCATATCCAACCAACATCACATCACCTTTGAAAATTGGTGCATCGATGTTGACTCTCAATTCGTCGCCAGTAGGAATGTCACTCTCTGGTTGTTCATTCTTTCTTTTGCGTCCCTTTCTATCTTCGGGATCCAAATTGTCAATGGGTCCGAGGTTGTGACCGGAGGGCCTGATGATTAAACTGGTGTTCATCTGGTAGTTATGTCTAGCAATACCAATTGGAGTCATTAACAAAGTTAAAAGTGGCTGAAAGTGGTTTCCAAATATTTCATCCATAGATGGGAATAATTTCTGGTGGTTTGCAATTTCAAGTAACAACCTTTCGTAGACATCAGCAGATAACTTGAGAACATCCTGGTTCTGCTCAACCAATAAATTTTGGAATATTAACCGTAAAGTTTTCGAGTTTATCCAACTTTTCGTGTTTGGATCCTTGATGGACAAGAATTCGATGATGGTTCTCAAAACCGCTTTCCTGACATTAGTGATGGAATGTCTCAAGAATGGGAAAAGTCTTGGAACCAAGTTTCCAAAAGAGTTTTCGTCGTTTTCGACGGCATCCTTTTGCATGATATCAATGACTTGGGTATGCGTACATAATTTGGCCAACAAGTCCATAACTGAGCCAATAGATGCAGATAAATCGTCCCTCAAATTGACCAAACAATCCCAAATAACGCTTAATAAAGTGTGAATCAAGTTTTGCTTGGTAACAACGAATTCTGAAGCAATTGGAGCTAATGTGAGAGCAGCCACTGCCTGAACGTCGTCGTCACTTTCTTTCAATCCATGAAGAACCATATTAACGACCAGGTCTAGCAAGTGAGGTGTTTTTAACAACACGTCTGTTCTGACACTGACAAAGTACCTTACACCTAACATACCACCGTGTTTTGCTTCCCAACATTTGACTAGTAACTCTTCTTGTAACACCAATTTGTTTAAACAATCAAAAGTTTTCAAGACAACAACGTCATCCAAATGAATTAATAATGCTGCTAAAGTCTGGGCACCAGATTCTCTCACAGGTGCAACCACAGTATCAGAAACATAGTCTCCAAATCTGTCGAGGGAGAACAAAGTACACAATCGCACAGCCAAGTCTTCCAAACTTGCTGCGTTATTGATATCGTTTTCTTGGTTGGATTTTTTCATGACTCTACCAACACCCTTTCCGTGCTTTTTAATCAATTCACGTAAGCCCAAAGCGGCACCGTGTCTGATCTCCCATTTGTCATCAAACAAGTCTGTCAACAACAACTCGTAAACTCCTTGGAATTGCCACACTAAGCCTGCTATTTTGGCGTGTTGGGATAACAATGGAGACAATTCGGGAGCCTTTGTTTCCACCACCAACTTCTCGCCACCTTGTTGTGAGGTGACATCGAATTTTGGTTCGTTAGAGGTAGTATCAACATTACCATCCTCGCCATTTTCGGCCAATTGTCTGGATATGGAACTTTGGGAGATGTCAACGGGTCTGATTCTGTTTGCGCTCGACTTTGCGTTGACCTTGGCTCTTCTTTTTTGCATGGCCTTCAATCTTGCGCTTGACATGGCTTTGGCTGGGGCACCAGGACGCTGAGAAGCTTCATCCTTGACTGATTCTTCCGCATTTGGTTCCAGTTTAACCGGTGGCGTCGAGGATGGCGACACACTGGAATCAATCATTTCGGTATCTGGAGTTCCTTCCGAGCCATTTGTTATGGCGGCCTTGTGTTTCTTTAATTTTCCTATCAAGGAGTTTTCATCTATATTGAATTCGATCTGGGCGTCTTCGTCAGATCTCGATGCAAGCAAGCGTTTCCCGCTCTTTAAGAGTTCGTTCAAGCTGAACGATTCGAACGTGACGAGGTTTAGGAGGTTATCGTCCATCTTTTTCAATTCTTCATCCTGTTCTATTTTTAACTGGTCGTCGGTGTCGGGTTCTTGTTTGACTTTGATGTCTTCGGATGTTTCTTGCTTGATATCGCTTTCAAACTGTTTTTCCTTTTTGATAAAGTCTTCAGCTTGCTGTTCCTTTTTGATGAAATCGTCCGAGTTCGGGTCCCAGAGATCCGCATGGTTGACAATACCGCCAAAGGCTCTTGCCGCTGCGATTCTGGTTTCCCATTTGTTTGATTTGAGATAAGGGTAGACTCTTCCCAATAAGCTGATGATCTCTTCTGGATGACCCTTGGCAAGGTCGGACAATTGATCAGCCGCGGTGTTTCTGATGAACGGGGTGGAACCCGTTTCTAGTAACACTACCAATCTATCTAATCGAGACATTCTATAATTTCATGTGGTGGATCGCGTACGTATACGAGCGTGGCTGGGTGGTAAGTCCGTGAGTAGTTGCAGGGATGAAATAAGACGGGATATAGTTGCGATCGGGGGGAAGATATCTGGTATATTGCAACTATCTATAGGTAGACTGGGAAAATCCAAAATTTGCGGCGCGTGTATCACGTCTACTCGATGGTTAAGCACCATCTCATTTGGTGATTTTTGGGTGTATTTATACTTTGAGAAAGTTGCAACTTAATTTTTTTCGGCGTCACACGCCCCCATCGTACGAACCCAGACACGGTGGTGGTGGGTGGGTGGGCGCGGTGCGCGGCGGCCCTAGGGAGGTATTTTTGTGGCACAAAAAACGCTATATAAACCGAACATTTGTCAGACCAACCGTTAGGCAAACTTCTTTTCTCTCGAGGCCCGGACTTCCTGCTTCTTCAGGTCGACATCGGAACGGGTGGCGTTGTAGGCAACATTGGTGTCCTGGTTCATTGGGTTTTCTGGGGACTTCTGGAACTCCTTGAACACCAAGTTCTTGACCTGTTGCTGTCTCAAGCCAGGATGTTCCTGCTTGATCTCGGGCATTCTTTTGGCTTCGTAGGCGGCGTAGGCAGCCTTGACTCTTCTTTCGGGATGCTTGTCGATGTCCTTGGAAGCAACCCCACCGTCTCTGCCAGTTAAGGACAACGCCTCCAACGCACTGTCGATACCGCTCGCACTCAACTCGGGCGCATCGCTGTTGAAGTCCAAAAAGTCGTCGATCTTGCCGGCTCTGCGTGAAGCAACCTTTTCGGCGCCTCTTTGCTTGGCCTTCAATGGCTTCGTAGGCAAAGCAGCCTCCTCGGCCTGTAAAAGCGCATCTCTTTCCGCCTTCTTACGGGCAGCCTCTTCCTTCTTGAATTGTTCGTCTTCCTTCTTCTTGTTGCCCTTCTTCGAACCTTGGTCCCACTTGGAGGACTCTTCGGCCTCTAACTGGGCCTCTTCGGCCTGTTTCTTCTTGTTGGCGTTGTCGGCCTTCTTGGCATTGCCTGCTGCCTTCTTGGTGTTTTCTCCGCCCTTTTTAGCCATGGTGGAACCTAATTGATGTGTTGCCAGTTGTTCTCGTAAGACCGATCTCGAAATTGAACCGGACAAAAAGTCACGTGGCTTTTTTTTGCAACTACACTAATACCGAAGCTCGATTTTATGGGTTGCGGACGAATAGAAACAGGATATAACAGCTGTAAATTAAAACTAAAACACTCATTATACATTTTGTCCCGTTCTCTCTCTATGTATTACAACTAAAGCTTGCATGGCCTGAAAACGACCCGGCCCTGGATCTTGCCCTTCTCGAGCTTCTCCAAGTACTCGGGAAGCTGCTTGAAGTCAACCTCGCTGAGGAGCGGCGTGATCTTGCCCAACGAAACCCACTTCATGCACTCAATCTGTTCGGCAGACGTTCCTCCAAACGAGAATATCACCAGGACCTCTCTTCTGGCAAGGTGATAGTTCTGGAGCACCACCTTCGATCTGCCCAACCCGACTATCATGTACTTGCCCTGAGGAGCGACGTACGACTGGCAGCCGTCACTGGTGGGCTGGATGCCGACAAAGTCAAACACCACGGGAAACGACTCGGGCTCGTGGTCGGAGTCGTCGAGGTCGGTGTAGAACTCGCTGGCGCCGAGCTTGATGGCGATGTCGCGCAACTCCTCCTTGACGTCAACAGCCACGATGTGGACGCCGTAGTTCTTCAAGATCTGGATGGCATTGAGGCCCAAGCCGCCCAAGCCAAACACAGCCACCTTTGTGGTGGGTGTCAAGTCCGCCTTGACCTTCTGGATACAGTGGAACGGCGTCAACACCGAGTCGGTGGTGACGGCAGCAGCCGCGTACGACACGTTGTCGGGGATGGGCAACAACGTGTTCAAGTTGCGGATCAAGAGGTACTGCTGGAACCCACCGTCCTTGTTCAAACCGTAGGCCTGGTGGCTCCGTTCACAACTGTTGTCTTTGCCGACCCTGCAGCTGTAGCACACGGTACAGGGCACGGCGATGGTCACGGCGAAGCGGCCGCCGACCTTGTACAAGTCGTCGTGGGCCAAGTTGTCGCCCACCGCGGCCACCAGTCCGGCAATCTCGTGGCCCATCACAAAGCGTTCGGGAGCGGTGTCGGTGTAAGGGTTGATCATGGGACCGGCGACCAAGAGGTGGGGGTCGCTCATACACAAGCCCGCGGCCTCGATCTTGAGAAGGACCTCGCCCTCCTTGGGTTGGGGCACAGGAAGGTCCACGAATGTCTGGATCAGCGATTCGCCATCGACATAACCATAGCCGGATTGAGTAGTAGGAAGCATTGTATACGTTGTGTTGTGTGGAGTAGTGGAAAAAATTTGGCCCTTTGACATATCGAGCACCTTTATACCGAAAGCCGAAAAAAATGCGGGGTGGTCCGGAGGTACGCGGGCACATGCGCTACTACCGAAGAACCGAACACGGCCAACGTCCAACCCACAACGCACACCAACAACTACAGTAAAATGTTAGAATATAAATACATTGTATTAACTTTTAACTAATGTCATGACCCGATTTCCGGCTGGAAATAAACTACTTCCTATGCTAAGTAGTAACGATATAAAAAATAGAAGCAAACATGGAGCGTAAAATGGACAAACAAAAAATCTGAATAGATTAACAAGGAAGCGTCATAATATTAATTATTCGGATTTTTGTTTCTTGGAGAGTGGTTCCTCACTGATGTCGACATCACCGTTGGTGTGGTGGGGCGCAATGGTGGGCGTGCCCAAGTCGGCATGGAAGTCCTTGATGATGGAATCCACATCGTCGATGTTCAACGGTCTGACGTCTCCCAACAACTTGATCTTGGCCGTGACTTCCTTACACTGTTCGTCGGTCAAATGTATCTTCAACTGGTCGACTCTCGACTTGATAGCGTTCCAACCAGTCAACCTGTTGGCAAAGTGGATGTATCTAGTCAAACCGAAATCGGCAGGGTTCAAGATTTCGTATGTAGATGGGTTGGCCAAGATGGCCTTGGCGTGGATACCGGCCTTGTGGGTGAAGGCACAGAACCCGGTGATCGGGTTGTTGAATGGAATATTCACTTGCACGGCATCGGCAACCAAGTTCTCCAAGTCTCTCAACTTGTGCACCTTGTACTTGGACAACACGTAGTCTCTGTCGGCGGTGATCATTCTGGCCATCAAAGCACCCAACGGCGTAATCCCGTTTCTTTCACCGATACCCAACACAGACACGTCGATCAACTTGGCACCGGCCTCCAACGCAGTGTAGGCGTTGGCAATGGCACATCCGGTATCGTTGTGGAAGTGACACTCAATGTCACACTTGACCACCGATCTCAACGTCTTGACCAACTCGTACACTTGTCTTGGGTTGGCACAACCAACGGTGTCAGCAATACCGACTCTGTTGACCCCGATCTTGTCGACGGTCTTGTAGATGTTGAGCAAATCGACAATGTCGGATCTGAACGAGTCTTCGGACGAAAATCTGATTTCGATACCCTTGGACTTGACGTATTCAATCACTTCGACGGCACTTTGGGCAATGTAGTTCATGTCCTTACCGTGGGAGTACTGTCTCAAGAACTGAGAAGTACCAATGACGACGTCGACACCGTCAACACCGGTCTCCACAGCGACTCTGGCGTCATCCATGTGACATCTGATGTGGGTCAAGATCTTGGCCTTCAAGCCCAACTTACAGATGGCCTCACAGTCCTTTCTGGACTGTTCGGAAGCCACTGGCGAGGTCAATTCGATGTAGTCGACCCCAAAGTCGTCCAAGGCCTTGGCGATTTCAATCTTCTTTTCCGTGGTGAAAAAGGCGTTGGCAAACTGTTCACCTTCTCTCAAGGTGGATTCAATGAGCTCGAACTTGTTGACGTTCGACAAGAAGTCGGAGGGGTTTGGCCCATAGGGATTAGAATTAACAGACATTTGCAAGGGAAGAGATGTGTGTGATGAATTAACTGGCGCTTTCAATTTCAGTGGATCCACTATATTTATAGGCCCGAAAAATTTTTCAGTTCCCCGTTATTAGTCAAAGCTTCGGTCCGAAAATGAGTAATCGCTAGCGGCAATTTTTCGCTACATATCGGTGCGTTATCTGGTGACACAAAGGCCGCGATGACTCATAGCTTGCGATAACCGTGAGATATAAGCAATGGAAGTCCCCGGTTTTTTGGAGTGGGGAGAAAAGTATATCCGGGGTTGGTTTCTTTGTCTGTATAGATTATATTGTGTATACTAGCTGGGTTGTGGCTGGTCGGTATCTACCAATACTTGGCCCACTATCCTCAGGGCCTGTACCGGAGCACGATTGCTGTTTTATCAGTTGCGTATTTAAAGAGACACAGATTGGCTGCGAACACATCGGTGCCGCAGTAATAGATCATGGTGTCGCTGAAAAAATACTGTGCAGGCGCTAGCCGCGGTTCACCGCCGCAATTAATCTCCCAAATTGGTAATAGCGACGAAATGGTTGCTCACCGGCCTGTACTGCAGATGGTAAGCACTCACACATGGCACGTGCATTCAGGCGCAGCATTAAACCAGAATCACGTGCACAAATGCCTTTTCTCTCTTTCTCTTTTTCACTACCGGTGGTATCAAATGTTAATCATAATTCACAAAAAAGACCTCAACTACTAGTGTAGCCGAGTATACCTATATAACCTAAACCTCAGTAGTAACCATCTTGACAAATCTGAAAATTTCAGACTTTAACCGAAGAACCTCAACGTCTTTGATGTTGAGCTTGCCATTCATTCTCGACACAATCTTGCGCACAATGATGTTAATCTCTTTGTTCTGCAAGCCGGTGATGGAAACCCAGTTGTGCTCTTTCATTGCCTTTGAGGCCGAGCTCTGGAGCTTCTTTTCACGCAAGATTGCCAACTTGAAACAGCCAATCACCAACTTCTTCAACTCAAAGTCCATAGCGTTGTAGTTGACAAAGTTGTTGGTCTGATTGAGATAACGCAACAAGTAGATAATGTCCATGTATCTGAACAAGTATATGATACCCTTCATAAACACCGGCAAGCCCAACTGCAATCTGCTAGTCAATAACAAGAGAAACTTATCCAAGGGAAGTTCGTTGGGTTTGATGGAACGCGGCGATTCCGGTGGGAAAGAGTTATGGATCTTGGTGGCGATGTACTTGACCACGATGGTCATGAGTTGGTTTCTTTCGTATTGAAACTTCTCGGCCGACAACTGTTCCGTTCTCTTGATCACTTCCACGCGGTTGGTAACGTTCTGTAACGGCGATTCCGCTCTAACCTGGCTATTTATGTCAGCCAACTTGACCGCTCTTCTGACCTGCTCGGCGGCAACAGAAGGCCGTATATTGGAAGAAGTGGAAGTAGCAGCAGGTGCCGCTTGGGTAACGTCCTGGGGTTGATGTTGGACGTGGTTGGTTGGGGCTACCATGAGGTGAGACTGGGCCGATCTAGTCGAGAAGGTATCGTCATCAGATAATGCTTCGTTGTCCGAGACAAGTAGAGGCATGTCTTCGACAAACTCGTCGTCAAGACCGTGTGTAGTGGTGATATCAAGGCTGTTGCCGTTGAAATTGTTGGAACCAAAATGGGTCATCAATATGTCGTGCGATGGCATAGTCAGACCATCAGTGGGTGTCTGGACCGCCTTGGGCGGAGAGCCCAGGGTACTTGTAGAAGAAGCAATGGGAAACATATCCTTAACCGTGACCATTATGGATGATGGCAAAAATATGCTGTATGAGTAATACAGCTGAAACTTTTGGGGGGGAAGGGAGATTAAACACCGATTTGATCAGAAATTCACTGCTTCTAGAAACAAACCAATGTCGTTATGAATTAACACAAACGTCGTTGTCGTCGTCGTTCACACCAGATATTTAGGACGAGACTAACACTCAATAAACTAAAGAATCCACCAAATAAAAAGACACTGCCGGCCTAGTAAGTACGGAAGAAATTCATCTCGAAGTTGGGAAATATAGTATAAAATGAAGTTAACGGGGTTGGTTCAGGGAGTGGAACGGAGAAGCAATCGCAGTTTATATTCTGGTACGTCAAGAGGATGATGGTGCTGAGATAAGTGGTGGTTTATCTCGAGTTGGTGTGTTAGTCCTGGTGGAGGTGTGTGAGTGGTGTTGTGGATGGGTTTCCTGCTGAATAAGGATTCGTTCGATGGAGAAAATGGGTTTGTGTAACTTTTCTCCTGTTTGTGTAAATTTTTCAAAAATGACTCACTCGCCTGCAGACAACCTAGTTTTCCAGGTTTGGTTTCTTGGGTTACTCAAGACAAGCAATGTAACACGGAAACGGTAACGTGGTAAAGCTTGGTAGGGTTCGGTGTATGTAGGAACATTATCAACTGGGCTGTGTGACTGGTTGCAAAATTTCAAACCGGTCAATTTGGTAGCAGAGCTCTAACTGTGCGGGACCATTTGCCGTTAAAGTACGCGGCTGCTTGCACCTGGCCAACGGAGATCGGCTGTCGCCTAACGGTTACCTGCGCTACCAAAAAACGGCCGCAACCAACAGGAGAAACGTATCATTGTGTTACCACAAGGTCAGACTCGTTACTAATATCGACAATACGCGAATTCCACCCAATTCACCAGTTATACCATACCCATGATTCATTTCCTCATTGATAAGCCAAAAAACTGTGTAGAAATGAGTACATAATTGTAGAGAATGATCTCCGACTCCACAGTTTCCCTCTTCTATATATCTACATCCGATCAGCACTACACACATACACACACAGAGAGACCGCGTACCATTGCCAACCTCCCCCTCACTTTGCAAGCACAAACCTCCTGTCCTCCCCCAACAAACGTACTCTGCTTGCAGGATTGGGGCGCCAAAGTTTGATCTCTTTTCCCGCTTACGGTGCAGTCGCACAAATTTTTCTATCTCTCACTATCACCATCAATCCACTGCAACTCATGGTTGATCTGTCCATACAAGAGGGCGTATCGGAGAAAGTAGCTGGAGCTACAGTTAAAGAAGAGGCGACGCCACCACACAAGCCCACCACCACAGAATCCGCACCAGAAATGCGAATCCCTGCCGCTGCCCGAACCTACAAGGATGCCATCAATTACCTCAACACATTGCAGTCCAATTTCGCCTCCATTGAAGCCATCAAGAAGCTTGGGCCCAACGTCAACAGGAACGAGTTGTCCATCAAGGAAGTCTACGAATATACCCGCAGATTAGGATACACGCCCGGCGATTTCAAACGCCTTAACCTTATCCACATCACCGGTACCAAGGGTAAGGGATCAACGTGTGCATTCACCGAATCGATCCTCAAACAACACTTGGTCAGAGACAACAAGGCTGGCTCCATCAACAAGATTGGGTTGTTCACTTCTCCACACTTGAAGTCCGTGAGAGAAAGAATCAGAATCAACGGCGCCCCCATCAACGAGATCAAGTTCACCAAGTATTTCTTTGAAGTATGGGACAAGTTGTCGACAACAACATCTTCTCCTCAAGATTTCCCTACCTTGCAGCCCAGCGACACCGTGAAACCAATGTACTTCAAGTACTTGACGATTCTTTCCTTCCATGTTTTCATGTCCGAGGGCGTCGATACCGCCATTTACGAAGTGGGTGTCGGTGGCCAATACGATTCCACCAACATTATAGAGAAACCCACTGTCACAGGGATATCCAGCATGGGAATCGACCACACATTTATGCTTGGAAACACTATCGAGTCCATTACCTGGAACAAGACGGGGATCTTCAAGAAGGGCGTCCCCGCAGTTGTTAGTGACCAGATAGAGTACCCACAATCACTTGAAGTCATTAAAGAAAGAGCTCAGGAATTGGGAGTCTCCAAGCTTGAGATTGTTGGCAACAACGTCTTACCTCAGGGCACCAAATTGGGCTTAGCCGGCGAGTTCCAGAAGCTGAATGCCGCCTTGGCTGTCAAGTTGGCCTCAGAACATCTTGCTAGTTTGGGGGTTGAAGCGGACAACTTGCCAAGATACAACGAGCTTGGCCAGATTGAAGAATTGCCAGAAACCTTTGCCACTGGGTTGGCTGAAGTCAACTGGGAAGGAAGGTGTCAGATCATTAGCAACAGACCAACATTCGAACATATCAACTTCTACATTGACGGTGCACACACGGTCGAATCGATCAATGTTGCTCTGACTTGGTACAAGCAAGAACAGGAGAAGAAGAATGCTCCCAAGAACTTGAAGGTGCTTCTTTTCAACCAGCAGAACAGAGAGAACGCCGATGTTTTGCTCACCAAGTTATACGAACAAACGTCTTCCGGTGTCAAGTTTGACCACGTTGTTTTCACCACCAACATCACCTGGTCGGACGGCAAGTACAACTCCGACTTGATCTCGCTCAACACCTCGCAAGAGTTGGTGGATAAGTTGACTATCCAGAAGGCATTGGCCCAAACTTGGGCCAACTTGGACCTGGCCAAGAAGTGCAGCTCGAGAAAGCATATTTTCCCCGACATCGAGACCGGAGTCAACTTCATCAAGAGTTTGACCAAGTCTAACGATTTCGTCAGCAGCACCGAGATCGACGTGTTTGTTTGCGGCTCGTTGCACTTGGTTGGTGGTCTCTTGGTGGTTCTTGATGGCGAGAAGGACTAAGGCACACAGACCTACGCGCACATACGGGGGTTTACTCAAAACCTGCTCGTTACGTATATGAAATTAGATATTATACAGTGTAATCAACAACACATTTTTTTACGCAGAACTGTTGACGATGTTCTCTCTGGAAGCCTTGACGATTTCGTTGATGTTCGTCAACGAGGTCTTCCAGTCCTGTAAGGCCTTCTTAACGTTGTTCCAGTGTTGGGTGTTGTCTTGGTTGGCAAGAATGAGTCTGTTGACTCTGGTCAAGTAGAAGGTTTCTGTGATTTGGTTCAACTTACCTTCAATGACACCGGACTTGATGGCCTTCACCAACAAGGTTTCGAACTCTCTTGACGATTCCACGACTGGTATTTCGCTGTATTGGAAGATTATTTTGTCTGGAGTAGCGGTGGTTTGTTCGCTGAAGAACTTGGCAAGGGCCAAGATTCTCGACTTGGAGTTGATGTGGGCGGCTGGAAGAGGCGACGAAGCTGGCACGGTGACCAATTCGCCGTTGACGTACTTGTTGAACACGGCAACGTTTTCTTCGGTGGCATGGGCTGCCAAGGCAGCAGCAACGTTCTTGTTAACCAAGAAGGAAACATCGACAACCTCGGAAGACAAAGCGAATGCAACCAACTCGTTCAATTCGGCGCTGTTCAATTGGTAGACGCTGGTGAAGTTCTTGATTAATTGTAAGGATTGTTCGGAGTACTTGGTGTCCAACTTGACAAAGTCCCAGAAGATGGATCTGATTTGGGCATCATCGGCGTGGGCGGCCTTCAACCAAGAAACCAAGTTGGCACCAATGCTAGCTTCAATGACGGAGTAGTCAATGTTGGAGATTTTGAGCACATTCAAGATCTGGCTCAATATGTGGATTCTGTTCTTGGAAGATGGTGGTAATAAGTTGAAAATGGTGTTTAAGATCGACAAGATACTGGTGGACTTGATGGATTTTCTGTCTCTCAAGGAAGGCTGGGTCGTAGGAGTGGTTTCGATCAATGCCTTCAAGAGGGGAGACTGTGGGCTGGCCAAGGCTTCGGATCCGCCCAACTCGGTGGTGATGTGGATCAACAAGTTGAAGGTAGGTTCGAACTCCTTGTCGGACAACTTCTTGAACGATTCGCTGGTGGAATTGGAGTAGATATATTCGAGTAATTGGGCGTTATCGGTTATTTGGTTGTCCTTGACGTATGCTTGTAATCCGGACGAAAATTCGGTGTTTTGGTTGGCAGCATTCAAGATCTGTCCGTACTCCTTGACGGAATCAACTAACTCGTTGTCGACTACAATAACGGAGGCCATCTTGTCTATAGTTATATATTGGTGGTGGGTCCAAGTTTGAATTATTCTTCATCGGCGTGAAAAAAAAATTTTCAAAACGGGGGCGTATATGCAGGGGATCTCAAACCCTCTCCAGATCATGTTTGGTTATAAATGCAAGTATCAGCTTCGGTAAATGGCTCCATAAAAACGGTCAAACGGGAAAATGGAGCAAAAACTCCTCACTAATAGTCGTCCTCTTCTTCTTCATTAATGACCGGCTCGTAGGACTTGGCCGTGGGTGGGCCTGATGGCGGCGACTTGGGACTGTCGCGGCCTCCCGATCCGATCTCAAACACGGTTTTGACCGGTTTGACCTGCTTGCTGTTCTTGTTGAACTTCTTGGGTACGGGCGGAGAGTGTGACCGGAAGTATGTTTCTCTGTCCGTGAGCCTGAAAACAGTGTCTGTGTTGGTAGCAGTACCATTGCTGCTGGGCGACGGAACCGTTGGCTGCGAAAAAATTGGGTTCTTGAACCGTTTGTTCTTGTTTAAGTCGGGAGACGTCGACCGGGCAGCCTGGATCTGGGAAAGTGCCGCGTCCAAATCGTGCACTGGGTTCGGTTTCAGCGGTACGGGAGACACGTAGTTATTTGTGTTGGAAAGCGAGCTATCGTCGGACGAGTTGCTGGAGAACTTGGACAACGAGAATTTCTTTTGGTGTTTCGACGTCGTGGCAGTAGTGGAGGAAGACTTGATCGAGATGTCTGAGGAAAGCGTCCGTCTGTACGACGGCTTGGGTCTGGGGGGCTTACTGGTCGAAGATGTGGATGCTCCCATGCTCGTGGAACCCAACCCATTCGACTGTCTACTAAAGTCTTGCGATGCATTGATACTCGACTCGTACAACACATCGTCGTCGTCAAAGTAATCGTCCATGGTGTCGGTTTCGTCGAGGTTTTCCATCTCAGACTCAGACATCATCGTTGACATCTGACTGAGATGACTGATTTGACTGATTTGTGATATCATCGACGAAGGTCTTGTCCGCAGACTCCGCAGGATTTCGTTGATTGCGGGCGGCGTGTGCAATATATCGAGTGTTTCGTCCTTTTCCTTAGTCTCAGGGATGGAAGACACCGTGGTGTCTTGATCTCGATTGACAAGTATCAAGGGACTCGGCTGCAATTGGCCATTGCCATTGGATTCGACATGTTTAGGGCTTGGAGTCTCGCGCGATTTGGCCTCTTCACTGTTCATAGACTTGCGGGTCTCGGAACTATGTGTACTGGAAAGCCCTTCCTGGTCATCGACATCTTTGTTCTTTTTCCAAAACTGTAACTTGTTCAAAATCCTCCCCTTTCTCTTGCCCGATTCAGGAATTGTGGGGGCTGCTGTTGCATTTGAAAGACGTCTTGGGTTGTCAGTGAAGAAAGAAACCGTCTTCTCCAATGGTGGACCAACAACAGAATCGCCCACTGTCCTGGGAGAATCGGTTACAGAATTGTTAGCGTTGCTCAACGACGAAGGCTTTTTCGTGCTATTGAGCAACGAGTTTCGGGACAGAACCGAGTTAACCCGTTTTTGTTCGACCTCAGACGACTTTCTGGAATCCCCGACTCGTTGCAAATTTGATTTGCTAGTATTGCGGTTCGAGCCGATGCTCATGCTTGAAAGAATACGCTCCAAGGGCTGGCTCCCCGAAGCGTTGCCCGGGCTGAGGTCGGTAAGTGATAAGACGCTCTTGACTTTATTCCGGGATCGCAAGGCCTTGTGTTGGTACTTCTTCTTCATCTTGCGGTAATACTTCTTTTTCTTCTTGGAAAACTCTCTGGTCAAGAGCAATTCGTAGAGTGCGGTGAGCGGGTTCATTTCGTTGGCATAGACACTCTTCTGGAGCTGCTCGACGTTGATATTCAACTTCTCCAACCGTCTGAGCAATTCTTTCTCAATTTTCGACTGGAAGGGTTGGGTGTTGTAATGATAATGCTGATTGATGGATATGATGGACTCGGCATCGGCGGTATGGGACTTTTTCGATGACTTTTCGACGTATCTGTTGTGTAATTTAATCAAGAAAGACGAGTTGAGAATGCCATTGATATCGGGGCGCAAGGCAGGGTCCTTGGAGAGGATCTTCTGGAGCAACTCGATGACGTCGGGCGGGATGGTGTCGCGATACTTGGGTTCTTCGTGCAAGATCTGGTATTTCGTTTTCAACTCGTCGTCATCGTCAAACGGCATCTCTCCGTACAACATCGTGTACAATATCACGCCTAGGGACCAAATATCGATCGAGAAGCCCGAGTACTTGTCGTTGCGCAAGAGCTCCGGAGCCATGTACACCGTGGTTCCGCACACCGTCGATAAGAACTTGCGGTTGCGAGGATTAAATTCACGGACAAAGCCAAAATCGGTGAGTTTGACGACCGTCTTCTTCTTGTCGGCTAGCAAGATGTTTTCCAACTTCAAGTCTCGGTGGGACAAGTTCAACGAGTGGACGTACTTGACGGCCATGGCGATCTGGAAGAAGAGGTGCTGGCACTCCTTGATTTCCAAGCGTCTCTTTTCGTAGATGTGGAAGAACAACTCGCTTCCCTGGCAGTACTCGAGGACGAGCCAGAGATGGTGTTCGGTCTTGACCACCTCGTAGAGATTGACGATGTTCTTGTGTTTCAATTGCTTGTGGTAGTAGATCTCTCGTACTATGTTGGGGTCGTCTATCAATCCACATTTGAGCACCACGTTGATGTCCAACAACACATGGTTGGCCAAGTACACCTTGCCAAACGCGCCCTCGCCGATCTCCTGGATAATACGGTAGTTGCCTATCTGACTCCATCCGGGCGCGGTGATGCGGAGGTAAAAATCATTGAATTGGGCGGCTAATTGCGCCCGGTGATTCTGGTCACTGATGAGTTTCTGGGAGCCGTTCATGCGGCAGCGACAGTGGTGGTGATGTTACAGCAAGCGGGCGGTTGCAGTGGGACTTTTCTGCTTATTGCAAACGATTTCGTGAATGACGAGATCTCTGGAAACTCACGTGTCGCGGCTGCTCAAAAATTTGGACCCAAATCTGCACCTTTTGCAAGACATCACTTGCGAGCGGCCATTATATACTACCCAAATGATACGACCGGTGCGGGCGTTGACACGTCAACGGATCAGGCCGACTGTTTTCACATCTTGCCTTGCCACAGCGGCGGCGCCAAAACCACACCTCCAAGCGGTGTTGGAGCCTGCGCTAACCCACCTTTTCCAGCGGTTAGCTAACAGATCGTTTGATTCCCAGTTCGGGTCGCTAAATGAGCTCAGTGCCAAAGAGCGGCAGCAGCTCGAGAAGCAGTTTGCCACCAAACTAGAAACATATACCACGTTACATCTCGACGATGGCGATGGTGCAGATGCTGCTGGTGCTGCTGGTGCTGCTGCAAAGCTAGTCGACTTTATCAACCCCAACCTCGCGAACTTGGCCCATCTCGTCGGCCATCCGCCTCTGAGCTACACAGACAAGTTGCTCCAGTTCTACAACTTGGGTACCCACACCGAACTACACGAACTCATCCTCCTGAAGCTCTTGTACAAGGAGTTCCTCGAGATGAAGATCAAAACCACCCAGCCCGAGAGCACCATGATCGACTTCTCCAACCCGGCGGAATGGTTCCCGGAGGCAAGAAAGATGAAGCGGAAGATCATCATGCATGTGGGCCCCACCAACAGCGGCAAGACCTACAACTCGCTCCAGACGTTGGCGCAGGCCAAATCGGGCTACTACGCCGGTCCCCTACGGTTGTTGGCGCGTGAGATCTACGAACGGTACAATGCCGACGGCATCAAGTGTAACCTCATCACCGGGGAAGAGGTTATCCCCACGATAGACAAGTTTGGCAAAGTGAGCGAACTCTCGTCGGGCACCATCGAAATGATTCCTCTCCACAAGAAGATGGACGTGTGTGTGATTGACGAAATCCAAATGATCGCCGATGACCGCCGTGGTGCTGCATGGACCAATGCCGTGTTGGGAGTGTTGGCCAAGGAGGTCCATTTATGTGGCGAAGAGAGTGCTGTGGCGTTGGTCAAGAAACTCTGTGAAGTCACCGGCGACGAGTTGGTAGTCAAAAAATACGAACGGTTGGGCAAGCTCACGGTCGAACAGAAGGCCCTTATGTCACTCAAGAATCTCCGCAAGGGCGACTGTTTGATTGCATTTTCAAAGAGGAAGATTTTGGACTTGAAGTGCCAGATCGAAAAGAGCACCAAGTTTCGCGTTGGCATCATATACGGGGCGTTGCCACCTGAAATCCGCGCCAAAGAGGCAAATAGGTTCAATTCCGGCCAGTACGACGTGTTGGTTGCGTCGGATGCCGTGGGCATGGGGCTTAATCTCAAGATCAAGCGGATTATTTTCCAAACGGTGAAGAAGTTTAACGGCAGCGATATGGTTTCGCTCTCGACCTCGGCAGCCAAACAGATAGCTGGCCGGGCTGGGAGATATAGCCAGGATAAAGGTGAGCTGGAAGGGTTTGTTACCACGTTCAACTCGCAGGACTTGAAGTTTATCCGCGACCAGATGTCAGCACCCAACAAGAATTTGAAGAAGGCGTGTCTCTGGCCGACCAACATTGTATGGAAGCACTATATGGCCAAGTTTGCCAAGGACACGCCGTTGTTTGAGATCTTGAGGCGGTTTGAGATCGAGACGTCGTCGTTAAAGATGAAGGATTACTTTATCAGCGAGATTGATTCGCGTAACGAGGTGTTGCGGCTCTTTTTGCGTGACGACTTGTACAAGAAGACGTCGATCGAGGACCAGTTGACGTTGAGCTTGGCACCGGTGAACATTATCACGGCGTCGGAGTCTGTTGTCGACACTGCGTTCAGCTTTATCAAGAGCATTACCGAGTGTAGCACCAACAATGTGTTTGACTTTGAGTTTCTACACGGCGACGTGATATCGCGGACCCGGAAACGGACGGCCAAGGACCATGAGATTGTCGAGACGTTGCAGCTCTTGGAGGATAACCATAAGCAGGTGTTGTTGTTCTTGTGGTTGAGCCAGCGGTGGCCGACGATCTTTGTCGACAAGGAGAGTGCGATGGATATTAAATCGTTGTTGGAGAAGCGGATCAGCCAGGAATTGTTGAACTTGCGGCGGGCTAACCAGAGATAGAGGGCGAGAGATATAGAGGGATGTAAATAGAGAGAGAGATAGAGAGAGAGAGATGTAAATAGATGTAATATATCAAACATTTGGTGTGCTCCCCCACACCGTCCCCCACAAAATGCCCCCACAAAAAGTTCCCAACAAAACGGCTGCGAAAAAAAAAGTGAGTGCAAGGAAGCAGCGCCAGATCCACCGAATCTCTGCATGTTTAGACGTGACACGGTTGCTAGCGACACCAAAACAAGGTTCCGTAGCTTAATCTCGACAGTTAGAGTCCCGGAACGTCTAAACCATATCTTGGGCCCGGTGAAGGTGTGGGGGTAGTTCTGGTGGGCGCACGCAAAAGTCCGCGAGCGAGTCCCCCCACCAAAAACCGTCCCCCCCCACCGAGTTTATATACCAGCCGTTGTGTCGAAAGAATACCTTTGTTACTACAAGTATGACCACGATGAAACATACGGTTGTGGTAGTGGGAGGACCCGCAGGCACAGGCAAGACCACAATCGCCGAGCTCTTGAGCACACACTACCAGGCTCCGTTCATAGAGGGCGACGCGCTCCACCCCGACGCCAACGTCGCCAAGATGTCGCAGGGCTTGCCGCTCACGGACGAAGACCGCTGGGGCTGGTTGGAGAGGTTGAGCCACGAGGCCGGGGCCGCTGCTGTGGCTGCCAGCAACGCGTCACACGTCGCCGTCGTCTCGTGCTCGATGTTGAAGCAGGTGTACCGCACGTACATCAAGACGGCGGGCCAGGCCGGGCTCGATGCCGCCGTCGAGTTCCGGTTCGTGTTCCTCTACACCACGTTTGACGAGTTGCTCAAACGGGTGTCGAACCGCCAGGGCCACTTTATGAAGTCCGACATGGTCAAGTCGCAGTACGACATCATGGAGATCCCGCACGGCGACGAGCTAGTGGCCCACGGCGGCGAGTGTCTCGCTGTCGACACCACCGACAAGACCCCGGACCAGATCTATGCCGAGATCCTCGGCCAGTTGGCGTTATAGAACCGTATAGAACCGTATAGAACCGTCTTAGCAACGCTGATCCCACCAACTGATGGCTGATCCGCCTCCGTTTCGCTCCCCTGTGTAAAAATTGCAATAAAGTTTGCGACGCCTTTTTTTTTTTGCGCGCACATGGAAATTGTCGCCAAAAACCCTGGCAGTTTACCACTTCTCACCTACCGCGGTTCGGGGGACTACCACACGCCTACGCCCACGCCCACGCCTGCAGTTGCATGTTTCCGTACCTCAATCCCGCTGCCGACCGCCGGGTCGTGCTCATCACTGGCGGCAACAGCGGTGTCGGCTTCTACACCGTGCTCCAGCTCTACCTCCACGGCTACGTCGTGTACATCGCGGCCCGCAGCAAGTCCCGCGTGTTGAAGTCCATCAAGGAGTTGAAACACAGCGCCACCGCCGTTCGCTCCCAATACACCTCCCACGAAGCCGTCCACCGGTTCGTCGGCGAGCTCTACTTCTTGGAAATCGACTTGAGCAACCTCAGCTCGGTCCTTGCCGCCGTCCACACCTTCTCTACCTTGGAACCACGCCTCAATGTCCTCATCAACAACGCCGGCCTGATGGGCTTGCCGTATGCCCTCACCCAGGACGACTTTGAGATCCAGCTCCAGACCAATTACGTGTCGCCGTTTGTCCTCACCACCAAACTCCTCCCGTTGTTGGAGAAAACCGCCGATACTTGTCCAGGCCAGGGCCCGCCCCGCATCATCCACCTCTCGTCCGCAGGCCACTACTTGTGCTTCCGCCACTTTGGCATGTCGTCAAAGTTCAACTACACCCCCAACTTCTTGTTCACGTGGCTCCGCTTCGGCCTCGCCAAGCTCGCATCCATCCACTTCATCAAGATGCTCGCCCTCCGCAACCCCAAGGTGTTATCGCTCTCGGTCCACCCGGGCTTCGTCATGAACACAAACTTGTTTGCATACTTGACCCGCTTGCCCATCATCGGCATTGTTTTTTGGTGCTGGTTCTCCATCTTCAATTGGCTCTTTGGCATCTCTGCCGAACAGGCCGCCGACGCCACCGTCAGGTGCTGCATCGACCCGACCCTCACCCTAGAAACCGACAACGGCAAGTACTTTTCCCAGCTAACGCCGGCAGAACCGTCTAAAATCGCCCGAAACATGGACTACGCCGCCAGAACGTGGATATGGACCGTCCACCAGTTGAGCGAACGCGGGATCACGATCCCGTCTTGATGATGATGATATATATGTATCTATTGGTTCCTATTTATCTTGTCCCGAAGCGTTTCCTTCAAACGCCGTGACGTTTCGTTGTCACCGCCGTCGGCCTCCAAGAGAGAAAGCACTTGTTCCATCCGGTATGTTGCATAGTCTACTTCTTCGTCATTGTCATACTTTTCGTTATCGTCATCGCCCTCGTTCTCGTTCTCGGACCCAGACTCATACGCATACTTGGTCTTGGCCGGCTCATCGTCATACACAACACATTCCTCGCCGCTCAGATCGCTGTGGTAATCACTCTCGTCATTATAGTGGGCGAATCCCACCGTGGTACCACCTTTTGTGCCCGTATCTTCTCCAAACCCTTCCTTCTCCTTGAGAAAATCAACAAAGTCCAGGAACTGGCTGTCTTTTCCCAAGTGTGCACCCAAAGATTCGAGGATCTGCTTGGTATCGGGGTATTGCTCCTCTTTTTCTTGTTCTTCTTCTTCCTCATCTGCATAATCTTGTTCAAGCAGCTCCTGTTCAAGAGCTTCTTTGATCGATTCTTCTTGAAAGTATTTGCCCCAGAGCCGTTCCATCTCGTCGGAGACGTGTGACTGGTCGGTGGGGTCGAGTTGGGGCATTTCGTCGGGAACTTCTCCGTCCAACCGGTTCGCGGAAATCAACTTGTGCTGCAACGCCTGTTTGTTGGTGAAAGAAGGCATTTCTTCCAGGTGGTCGTCCCAGTGCAATATGTGCTTCTGGATCATGACTTTGATGCCATGTACAAGCATCGACGCCATAATGACCGAGAAATCGGTCCCTGTTCGTATGGCCTCGATCCGAGCATCGACAGTAGCACGACTCGGCACCGACACCGTGACTTGTGGCCACGAACCATTGGCAAGAACCTGGCGTTGTTTATCTTTGACTTCAGCCACGGCCCGTCCGATTACCCACGGTTGTCTCGACACCAATGCTGCCACCAGCGCCGGCAATTTTAAGGCAATGTCTGCAATATCCGACAAGTGGTACTGGGACCAGCCCGGGATCTGTCCGAGCTGGCTTTCGATACTGACGGGTGCCGAATAGTCGTGGTTAAGCACCTGCGACACCGCTTGTGCCAACAGCAAGTCCTTGGGGCCATCGGGATGCGGTTTCGTCACGACAATGTCGCCGTTGGTGATCCAAACGCGGTTCTCGAGCGATGTTTCCCTGTCTTGTTCGCCCACTGCTCCGTTTATCAACACCGGCACGATTTCGCGGTCGGTGGTGTGCCATAAATGGGCATGGCACTGGTGATGTTTGGTGAACTCGATCACGAGACGATAAAACACGTTTTGGTCCTCGTTGCTGTCTCCCTCGAGCTGGCCATACACGTACTCGAGCGAGTTGTGCTTGTTGATGGCAAAACTCGGCCTTGAGTGGTTCCAGAGGTAGTGCTCCTGAAATGGCCGGTACCATTCGTTGACAGCGGCCAAAAGCCGGTATGGCTCAGAGCCTATCAATACAAACGACGCGAGCTCGACATTTCCAATGTAAAGATACTGTTCCTCCTGCGACGTGGCCCAGAGATACTCCAGCAGCATTACTCCCCAAGATGATTTTGGATTTGGTTTTGGTGGAGAGCATCGACTCCTGCATAGGAATATCACAGTTTGTACTTATATAAGCACTTACATAAGCAACACCATAATTTTGAAACCATTTCGATAATTTATTGAATAGATCACTACTCTATTTATAACGTGATTATAACTTGTAGTTGTCGGCAATCTTTTCGATGACAATGGCAGAGGCACCGCCACCACCGTTACAGACACCAGCGAGACCGTACTTGCCGCCCTCTTGGGTCAACACCGACAACAAGGTGATGACGATTCTGGCACCGGAACAGCCCAATGGATGGCCCAAGGCAACAGCACCACCGTAAACGTTCAACTTGTCGGCTGGAAGGTTACAGATCTGGGCGTTGGCCAAACCAACGACCGAGAAAGCTTCGTTCAACTCAAAGAAGTCGATATCGTCTTGGGCCAACTTGGCGTGCTTCAAGGCCTTTGGAATAGCCAACGATGGAGCAATAGTGAAGTCGATTGGAGCTCTGGCAGCCTCACCCCAACCGGTGATCTTGGCCAATGGCTTGAGGCCCAATTCCTTCAACTTGGCTTCGGACACCAAGATGACGGCAGCACCACCGTCGTTCAACTTGGAGGCGTTGGGGGCGGTGACGGTTCCGTTTTCCTTCTGGAACACGGTTCTGGCGGCCTTGAGCTTGGCTTCGTTGAAGTTCTTGATTTCTTCGTCGGCAGCGACGACGACGTCGGGCTTGCCTCTGAAGCCCTTGACGGTGACAGGAGCAATCTCGCTGGCGAACTTGTCGGCAGCCAAAGCGGCACCGGCCTTCTTGTAGGAAGAAATGGCAAAGTTGTCCTGGTCGTCTCTCGAGATGTTGTGGTCTTTGGCACACTTTTCGGCAGCGACACCCATCAACTTCTGTTCGTAGACATCCAACAACCCGTCCTTCTGGATCCCGTCAACCAAAGCAGCGTCACCGTATCTGGCACCGCCTCTGGCCAGAGGCACGTAGTAAGGAGTGTTGGACATCGATTCGGCACCACCAGCCACCACAATGTCAGCGGTTCCGGTCAAGATGGTCTGGGCAGCCAAGATGATGGCCTTCATACCAGAGGCACACACCTTGTTAACGGTGGTGGCCACGATGGCGTCCGACAAGCCGGCCTTCAAGGCCACTTGTCTGGCAGGCGCCTGGCCGACGTTGGCCTGCAACACCCCGCCGAACAAGATTTCTTCAACATCCTCGGGTTTGATTTGGGGGACCTTTTCAAGAGCGGCCTTGACGGCGTGGGCACCCAAGTCCGAATATGTCAAGGAGGACAAGCCACCTTGGAACGAGCCGATGGGAGTACGGGCGGTAGAGACGATATAAACAGGAGCAGTCATGTTTTGGTGTGGGAAAAGAACTGGTAACAAAACGATTGAAAGTCGTCGTTTAGCGCCAGGTGCAAACGACGGCGGCGCGCGGCGCGCGTGCAAAGTGCAAAGAAAACTCACCAAACTCAAAAATGCAAAAAACTGGAACGGGTCGTGCGCGCGGCCCAAATATCACCAGGTACTCCAAAACTTCCTTCGGTCCAGCGCTAGTTATCACAGGATATGTTGAGGGTAGGCTTGAGAACGAGAACGGCACCATTGCCGTGGTTGCGTCTGTTGCACTGTTCGGCACCGAGAAGTTTGTTCAAGGGCGATCTGGCACCTTCTTCTCCTTCTGCTGCTCCTGCTTCTGCCGCTACTACCCACCCCATTCTCAAACGTATTCCTCGCTTCCTCCGTCCCTACACCTCCAACTTCATCAATGCGCCACTTTCGCACGTCACGGCGTTTCTCATTCTCCACGAACTCACCGCCATCGTGCCGCTAGTGGGATTCTGGTACCTCTTCCACAAGTACCACTGGATGATCCCGATGGATCTCCCTACATGGGCGATCGAGCGTGGGTCCAAGATCATCGACTCATCGTTGGAACGCTTCGATTTCTCCACATACTCCGTCGCAGACAAGTTTGCCATCGTCACCGAGGGTGCATATGCGTTTGTCGTGGTCAAGTTCTTGTTGCCGGTCCGCATCTTGCTCAGTGTCACCTTGATGCCGTCGTTTGCCCGCTGGTTCATCATTCCCTTCACCAAGATGTGGAGGAGAAACAAACCCCAAGCACCATCGCCGCCCCAAAACCAACCCGACCCTGGTGTAGACACCGCTGTCAGGACCAAAAAGATCGACAAACCTCGACTCTAATAATAAAGATTTCTAGCTTTTTCTAGCTTTTATCATCATTCATGAAACTATCTATGACAAAAAAAATGTATGTAACGTTCATAATGCATCATCAAGAACTAAATCTATTCAAGCGTGTGCTGTAACTGTTCTTTAGTCCACGGAACAAACTCCAGCAAGTTGCTGACGTGCTGGGTCAACCGTAATCTCGAGAACGCAAATGCAGGCACCAACTTGTCGCGCAACTCGACCGGCATCACCGAGAGCTCCCGGTCGTCAAAGTCAAACAACTCGGGGATTGGTCTCGTGTCGGGCTGGTTGGCGTAGATCTGGTAGTTGGCGTTGTTGGAATGCGACGATCTCGACGTCTGGGACGACGAGTGGAACTCCTGGCTAAAGATCTTGCGGTAGTTGGGCAATTGCAACGACTCGTTTCTCAACTCGTCAAAGTATGGATCAACCATGGCCTCGACACACGATATACGGTCGACGGGCGAGTACTGCAACACCCGGATCAAAAAGTTAATGCAGTCCGGAGTCATCTTCTTGAAGATCCGCTGTAACGGAACCGGCTTGATCTGGGGGAACTTGTGTTCCATATAGTTGGGATTCATGTTCTTGATCTGGTCCTTGGACGGCGTGCCCAAGATCTTGATGATTTCCACCAATTGATCGATGCCCGATTCGCCGGGGAAAAGAGGCTGGCCCAAGATAAGCTCGGCCATCACACAGCCCGCGGACCACACGTCGATCTTCGTTGTGTAGTTGGTGGCGCCAAAGATCAATTCGGGGGCACGGTAGTATCTAGAGCAGATGTACGAGACATTGGGTTCGGCGGGGTTGAGGATCTTGGCCGAGCCAAAGTCACAGAGCTTCAATTCGCCGGTTTCGGGGTTGATGAGCAAGTTCTGGGGCTTGATGTCTCTGTGGCAGATTCCCAGCGAGTGGATGTAGTTCAATGCTCTAAACATCTGGTAGGTGTATAGTTTGACCTCCAATGGGGGCATTGACACTCTCTTGGAGACGTAGTAGTGGCTGGCCTTGTAGAGGGTTTCCGGGACGAACTCCAAGATCAAGTTGAGGTAGAGTTCGTTCTTGTCGGTGTTGGTGTAGAAGTAGTACTTGAGGTCGGCGATGTTGCGGTGGTGGACCAACTTCATAATCTGCAACTCTCTGTTCTTGAAGCGCTTGTCCTGTAACACTCTTTTCATAGCGGCTATTTCGTTGGTGGGCAAGATGTGGGTCTGGAACACGACACCAAACGAGCCGTGGCCAACCATCTGCGACTGGGTGTACTGGATCTGTTGGTCCTGGCCGGTGTAGCCGTTTTTCACGGTCTCGGTGACAACCTCTATTTTAGACATGTTAGTATACTGATAGAAGACAGGGTGGATCCCATAACCAATCACCTGGTGTATGGGGAATGTTGATGTTTTTTCCAGTCGGTGGGAAGTGAGATTACACAAAAGCAACGCATGACCTTTGCACTACCCCACTTTTAGTTGGCGCACGTCAAAAAATTTTGATTTCAAACTTTTTCGTCGCGACGGGGGTAGGTGGAGGTAGCGGCGGGGCGGCAGCGGAGTAGCGGCGCGCGGACACGCCCGAGATTGGTGGTAAACCTTTGTCTTTCCCGCATGGGTTTCCCACTTTTGTTAGGGGGAAAAACCCCGTCGCTAAATTTGCATGCTCACTATTCACACCATTAGTAAAAAAAAAACACCACCACACCACACCACTTATTTAGTTGTGGAGAAGAACTAAGGTTATGGTGATTGGTTATGGTTTCAAAAAAATGTGCTGTAATACGTACCGATCTGTTCACTGTTTCTGCGTTTGAGGGAGAACCCTAAAAGGCGCTGCTTGATAGACCTGCTCTGTTTTCTTTCTGTAGTCATGATACTCTTGGTCTGGTCATAACTGTTGCTCTTGACTAGGGGGATGGTGTCGGCGTCGTGCCTGGTGGTGCCGGTGCCATTGTGCGCGGCGCCCGCTGGTTCTGGCGGTGCGCGGTGGTCGACCGAGCCGTGTCGCGGCGCCGGCTCTGGGTAGCGCTGGCTCAAGTTGGACTCGACCCGCGAGTTGCGTTCCAGACGGGCCTGCTGGCGTGTGTGGAGCTCATGGATGTCCAGATGAGTCTGTTTGAGCGACCGCGAGAGCTTGATGGCGCGTGCTTCCAACGCCGTGGCTTGTTTCAACTGTTTGCGGTCGTCGCGGTGTTCCTGGCGCATCTGCTTGCGGTCGTCGCGGAGCTCGCGCTTGTCTTCACGGTGGACGTGCTTGAGTTCACGGCGGACTTCCCGCTGGACCTGTTTCAACTCCTTGCGGTCCCAGGGATTGGTGAATACCAACTCGTCTTCGAACGCGGCGGTGATTTCTTCGATATCGCGGCGAACAGCGGCAGCGGCACCACCACCACCACCACTATTCTGCTTTCTGTGCTTCTTCTTGGCCTTCTTGTTCGCCTCACTATAGATGGGCTTGCTGCAGATGAGGTCCTTCAACTGCGGCGTGGTGCAGTCACCATTATGGATGTAGCGCGGCACGTACTTGTGGATATCGTACTGGTGCTCGAGTTTTTCATAGTTGAGGCACCGGATGTATTCCAGCGCGGCCGGCGACACCGACCCCGACGTGGTGTCGGGCGTATCTCCTTTGAAACTTCTCAAGATCATCGCAAAAGAAGCCAGGTACTATGTTGTGGATGGGTGGTTGCTGATGTTTGGCTTGTACAATTTCAAACTAATCATCCATTCCGGGCACATGCGTTCATGTTTCTCCACCTCCTCCTTTTAATGTGTCAACCTTATCTGCCGGTTACGAGTGCTACTTCCCCACGGCCGTAGCCGCCGCCGATATGGAATTCGGGGGTGATGAGGGGAGGGACACGACGGGCGGCCACACACTAAAAAAAACTCGGGGTTGGAAACAAATATTTTTTGGCCCCACATTCTCCCCCGCCTATTTCCCCCTGGAGCCAATGGTGTCGCGACGGTATCCAATGTGCAACCGCAACCGCAACCGCAACCTACCGCCAGTGCTGCAACCGCCAGTGTCGCGCACGTGGAAATGTCGGCCTGGCTGCAACACTGCGCAAACCAAACCGTCATGGAACCACGCCCGGGAACACCGGTGTTTCCTGTGGTGTCGTGCTCGTCCGTCGTATGACCAGATTTGTTACACCAGTCCCACACGGGTGACACCGGTGGCGGGGCAGATCGGCTTGGCTTGGCCCCTCTGTGGTGGAACAAAAAAAGTTCTTGTAAAATAACCTGTTGTTCCATTCTCGGCCACGAATTCTGGGTCGACTTCGCTTAGCTCGGGCCTCTAAGGCCGACGCCGGTGTGGGTGTGTCTGATCGCCGGGTACCACAACTTCCACAGTCAAAACCGGTTAACCAAAACGGTCAACCAAGAACAGGCGGGCAACCAACTTTTCTTCGATTGCTGCTGCTGCTTTTTGCACCTCGCTGGATCTGTGCGTAGTGGGTTAATTTTAGGTTGACGTTCGCCGGCTAATTCTGCTTCTCTGCAGCCGTTGGAAACTACTGTTTGATTTTGTCTTCTTTGAGCTCAGCACTGATGGGGACTTTTGGTACTATTGATAACGGAAGTGATATCTCCAAAATCGTCAGTCTTTGTGTACTCTTGTACAGTAAACCATGTATGGCAGTAAATCTGGAATTACTGAAAGTGTACTGATCTTGTATACTGTATTCGACACTCAATACTCTTATTGAACTCTTATTCAATACTCTTACTCAATTCTCACTCAACACTCTTACTCAACTCTTATTCAATACTTTTATTCAACTCTCACTCACTCTTACTCACATATTCCCTCTCTTTACACTTTCTAATCCTTAGCCTGTATTAGATTCCTACCTATTAGCCTCACTACCTTTTTCTAGCTCCACATCGTGAAATCAAGTCCCACTATGCAAACAACTCCACGAGTTCCGCCAGCGTGGCCCTCTGGCTCGATTCATACACCATCATCCGGCCAAAAACATCCTGGATCCGTTCGTCTGCTCTCGGCAAGATCTCGCTGACGGCACGACCCTGTCTCCTGGTGGTAAACTCAAAGTTCTTGAAATAGTACTCGTCATTATCCATCTCGGGCCAGTACAACCGGTCCGGTTGTGCCGGCGGCTCGACGTACGGCGTGCCAAACGTCTTGAATATACTGTTGAGCAATGCCAAATCGTTGAGACGCGCCTCCTCGTCTAGATCCTCCTCAAAACACGACGTCAAGTCGACCAGAAACAAGATCGTCATCAAAACCCCAAACGACCACACGTCGACTTCAGCGCCATAGTTGACGACTCCCAAACATAGCTGCGGCGGCTTATATATGCCGCTACACACATCGGTATACTTGTGGGCGGCATCCTCATCAACACACACCGACGCCTCGTAACTGATGCCAAAGTCTCCCAACACAGGATACTCGATCATGCGGCCATCGGGCCGGGCCTGGAAAAAGATATTGCTGGGCTTGATATCACGATGTATCACGCCCTTTGCGTGGATATATGCTAATGCAGATGCAAGTGCCCGGCAGAACGTCGTGGCGTCGCCCAATTCCAACTGGTTTCGGATAACCAGCGTGTTTGCCAGCGGGTCGGCCAAGTTGAACTGGATCCGTTTGCGGCTGTGTTTGGCGGCAAGCAATTGGTCCAATGTGTATTCGTAGTACGGCATCACCAACACAATGTCATCGATATAGTGGTAATGGTCCAACAACGGCACGATTCCGTCGCCATGGACGCGACCAAGAAGCATGATCTCGTACCGGACATCGTGGGGTTTCAACCGGATATCTTCGTCAACAACCTTTAGACACACCTGTGTGTCCAATTGCACGTCCTTGCACTCATAGATATCGCTGTAATGGCCACTGTATATTCGCTTGCGCTCAATATACCGCTTGTTCTTGTCCATCGCTTTTGACGCTGATTCAATATTTGGGTGTGTCAAAAGATCGATGATTGTCTGGCCTGCAGATAAAAAAGAGTTATCTGGTTCGCCCACTACTTCTGTCTCTTCCTCATCAAGCTGGCATCGTCGCCGCCGTGTCTCTTGAAATTGGGCTGGATCGAGGAGTTGGAAACGATGTCGTTGTCGTCGGAGTAAATTCGTCTTCGTGGATACTTTAAGTTGAGCCCTTCAAACGCATTTTCTTGGACTTTGGGCAACTCCAAGAAGTACGGGTGGAATAGCGCATCTTCGGCCGTGAGTCTGACCTGGGGGTCGTACTCCAATAATCCCTTCATGAGGGCAAGAGACTGTTTGTTGGTACCTCCAATTCCCTTGTACCAGTTGACTAGATTGGGGGGATAGAAGTTTGTGATCTGCTGTTGGAACGAAATGAATTCGGGGTACTTGTTAAGCGACGGCCACACCTTCAAGTTGGGGGTGCCGAGAATCTCAATGATCTTTTGGAACTGATTTTTCTGGAACGGAACCGATTTCTTGTTGTTGATATCCAACTTGGCCTCTTCTCCCTTGAAAATGGGGCGCAACGAGAGGAGTTCGGCAAGAATACACCCCACGGCCCACAAATCTATGGCAGAAGTGTAGTGGCGGGCCCCCAAGAGAAGCTCTGGAGCACGGTACCAGATCGTGACCACGACTTTGTCTCCGGTGTACAAGCTCTGGAGCGGGTTGTTGAACTTTCTCGCCAACCCAAGATCACCGATCTTGACCACTCCGTTCGACAGCACCATGATATTGGCCGGCTTCAAGTCTCGATGAAAAATCCAGTTCTGGTGGAGAAACGACACCCCGTTCAAGATCTGCCAGATCAACGACTTGACCGTCTGCTGGGGGATCGACTTAACCTCGGGGTGCGAGTGGTAGTGGATGATCTGCAACAAGTCGTGCTCACAGAACTCAAACACCATGTAGATGCTCTTGTTTTCGAGAATGATATCGACGAGCTTGGTGATGTTCTTGTTGTTGAGCTCGCGACAGAGCGACATTTCTCGGATGGCACTCTGCGAGATGCCGGTGTAGTGCACCACTTCCTGGCCGTTGATGTCGTGGTTGTGGTGCTGTTTGCTGCTGCTGTGGTTGTCGCTCTTGAACTTCTTGATGGCAAACAATTGGATGTCGTCGGCGGCGTCAGCGGCCGCCTTGTGGTGGAGTAGGCTCTTCTGGCGCGGATGAAGGTTCATCTCGCTCCGCAACCCGCTGGCGTCGTCCTTTTCCTTGTTATCCTTGGGAGTCTTCAATTTGGCCTGGTACACCTTACCGTATGTGCCGGCAGCGATGTATCCCAAGATGTGGTACGTGGACAACACCGACTCCCGCGTCAAGTCTTTGCGGTGCTTGAACGGGCCAATGGTGAGGATGGAGTTTGGCGCCATCAATGCCGGCTGCGGTATCACCGGCATCTGGTTACTGCCTATCTGCTGCGATGCCTGGAGCTGGGTGATTCCATTTAGAGCATTGTTCATTGTACGGTTCTATATGATGATGATGACTAGGGTGCTGGATCTGTTGAGTCAGTTTGGGTGCGCAGGTCCGGAGACTGCACACAGGTCCATTTGGCGGCGTTTCCTGTAAGCACGTCCGGTCCGCCTACTCAAACGTCAATCCAGCCAACTCCAACAACGATTCGTTATTGGACGGAGGCGGTGCTGGTTCGGGGATTTCTGACGGCTCGCTGGGCTTGCCGAAGGTGTATTCGGGCTGAAAGCTGATCAAATTGTTGGCGGTTTCGTGTTCGACGATCAAGTTGTTGGAGATGGATTCCTGTTCCGCGAGCACTTCGGCCCTGATGGTCGCCCGCAACTCAGTCTCATCGTCAGCGTCGTCGTTATCGTTCGGTTCGGGCTCGGCTTCGTTAAACCTGTTAATAAAGTAGAATGTCCCGGCGATGTTCTGGTCGATCACAAGCAGGCCGTGCTCAACACACTTTTCTATCTCTTCTATGGCAATGCTGAACGACCAGTTGAACTTGTCGGCGATTTCCGACGTGGTGTTACCTCGGAAGTAATGGTACTCGTCACGGAGAAATGCATTGACGCCGGTGTCGCCGCCCATGGTGATGAACTCCATTTTGATCTGGTTGTACCGGAATGCCGCCTGTTGTTCCTTCAAGAAACCAACAATGAACCGCTCGTAGTCGGTCCCCGTCGTATTGGGAGTAAGTACCACTAGCCCCGACTTGTAGTGTTCGAGCTTGACTGGTAGGTGGAGCTCTTCAAAGAGCTCGATGCATTTGATAAAGTCCTGCGGCGTGATAAGCTCGGTCCCAAACCCTTGCGACTTGACCAAGTACCGGTTGTAGTTGGCAAAAAGGTCCTGTGACGTGATGATCGAGGTGGTTTTCGTAAGTTCGTAGGTCACAAGGTACTCGCTGATATGTCGCGAGAGTTCCAGATGGTAGAGCGCCGATGTTTTCTTGATGTTGAGTGGAGGAATGATGTTCTGGACCACACTGGTGCCGACAAACCCCTTGAACGAGCTCGATAGCTTGATCAAGTCCTGGAACTTGAACATCAACTGTTCCAAGTCTTCGAGTGACGACGTCAAGATAATCTCGTTTTGTTTTCGCTGCTGTTCGCCAATCTGTTCCAAGCCATGGATACCGCCACGGCCCTTTACGACGTCCGGCAGCGGTTTCTTGTCGTCGACCTTCTTGCCGTTCTGGTTGATGGCACCTTTGTTCTTCAACGTGTCCCACTTGATCTCGTCCAACACCGCCAACAAGTGTTCTTGGAACTTCTGTTCGCCACCCTTGCGGAAACTGAGCTTGACGTAGGGCGCACCGGACGTGTACGATTCGTTGTTGTTCTCGAGCTTGAACTGGAGATGGGACTCGTTCTCGTTCAACAGCACGTCCAACTTCTTCTTCAAGTCTTTAGATATCGATGACTTCAACTCGGTGCCACAGAGCTCGCAGTACTTCAACGACGGGTGGTTGATGAACGTACAGGTGGGACACTGGTCGTCGCGGGCAATTGAGTCGGGTGTCGACTCTCTGCTCGTTGTTTCGGACCGGTTCTCCTCGATAACACGGGCCAAGTGCTCTTTTCCGGGCTGGATCCCGCACGACGTACACTTGGGTATATCGGTGGCTGAAAAGTCAAACGTCGAGCTGATCTGGTTGTTGTACGAACAGATCCGACACACCCACGTAAGGGTTCTGTTGGTGGCAGCGGCGCTGGAGCCGAGACCGGACCCCGAACCGGACCCCGACCCCAAACCCGCCAGCTTGTGGAGATCGGTCTTGATAAAGAGCTTGACTTTGGGCGAGGAACGGAGGAAGCGCTCGACAAACTCGAACCGCGCCACGTCCACCAAGTCCAACGCTAGCGAGTTCTCGTTGTGGGCATTGTCAAAGTAGATCAACCGGCGGTTGGTCAAATATACGCGCCCGTGCTGGCGGTCCACCATCTTCAGCTTGCCCTGGTACAACCCGATATCGTCGCGGATATACACGTTATGCTCGTTGTCCTGCAATATGGGCCGGTTGCTGCGGTTTATGAGTATCGGTTTCCATATGTTCAAGTAGCTCATGGATCGGGAAGGCGTGCTTGCCCCTAAAAGATGTGGTTTCTATACAACGGTATGGTTGGTTGGTTGGCGCCGATGTCGCGCGCACCGCTGCTTCTTTACTACCAAAAAGGAGGAGAAATTGGTGTTTTCCTGCACCCAACCACGCACACTCGGCTATTTGTGGTTACCTCCAACTGAGATCATCGGATTCCGATTCGCCTCGTTACCCTGCTACACCAGACCTCGGGCGACAGTTAGAACCAGTGTGTTGTGTGTGTTTTGCATTGTGTTTTGCATTGTGTTGTTGATATAGAACTTTCTTTCCTCCGTCCCCCATTTTCAAAAAAAATAAACCGACCATGACCTTCTTGTTCAAGAGAAACCCCAAAACGCCCCAGGAGTTGATCAAGGCCTTGAACGAACAGGTGGTCAAGTTGGATTACCAAAGCGACCACAGCAAGAAGTACCAGGACGAATGTTCGCGGTACCTCAAACAGATCAAGATCACGTTGCACGGCGACGACGAAAACGAACCCCAGCCCGACCAGATCAGTCTGTTGGCCCAGGAAATCTATGCCACTGACTGCTTGTACCTCCTCATCTGTAACCTTGCCAAGTTGGACTTTGACTCGCGAAAAGACGTGTTGATCTTGTTTCTGGCGTTGTTGCGGCGACAGATTGGCAACAAGTCGCCCACCGTCGACTACCTCATCCATAGCAAGCCCGAGATCTTGATCATGTTGATAAAGGGCCCCGAGTCCACCGAGACCGGCTTGGTGTGTGGTCAGATCTTGCGTGACTGTATCAAATTCGAGGTCATCAACCGGTTTGTCATAGATAGTCCGTTGTTCTGGAACTACTTCACTTACGTCCAGATCCCGGTGTTCGAGATCGCCACCGACGCCTTCACCACCTTGCATGACTTGTTAACCGTCCACAAGCAACCCGTGTCCGAGTTCTTGGCCCTCTACTACGAACAGTTCACCTCCCAGATCAACAAGCTTATCCAGTCAAAGAACTACGTCACCAAGCGCCAGAGCGTCCGTCTCTTGTCGGACTTGGTGTTGCAGAGACAGAACCGCGCCTTCTTGACCCAGTACTTTGACGACACCAACAACCTCAAACTCATCATGCTCTTGCTCAGCGACAAACTGAAAAACCTCCAGGTCGAGGGCTTCCACATCTTCAAGTTCTTTGTGGCCAAGCCCCGCAAATCGCAAAAGGTGCTAGATATACTCACCAAGAACAAGCACAACTTTGTCCAGTTCTTCAACGATTTCGATATACAAACCTTCAACGACCCCAACTTGGTGGACGAAAGAGATTACATTTTGGGCCAGATCCAACAGTTGCCCGACATAGAGCGGGTTTAGTGACTGGTTCTCCCCCCCCCCCCACATCTCCCTCCACCCTATTCTTTACAGCAGCATTATTGTATATTATATATCAACTACTTTTACTTGGCAACTCTCGACCATCCCTTGTAGCTTTCTTCTCCGTATTGGATCTTCTTGATCCAGTCGGCAATCTGCTGCGTCAATTCACCGCTGTTGCCCAAGGAGGTTGGCACGGTGATGTCCTTGCCCTTCCAGCCGATTCTTTCGATTGGAGACACCACAGCAGCAGTGCCGGCCCCAAATGCTTCCACCAATTCACCCTTGGCAGCTCTTTCAACAACTTCACCAATGGTGTACTTACGTTCGGAAATGGTCCATTCGGAAGCGGGCAATCTGGTTCTGGTCAATTCCAAAATAGAGTCTCTGGTGACACCTTCCAAGATGGTACCGTCCAAAGGAGCAGTGACCAATTCGTTGGTGCCGTCGGCGTTCTTGAACACAAAGAACACGTTCATGGTGCCGACTTCGGTGATGTACCCTTCTTCACCAAACAACCACAAGTTTTGCTGGTAACCTCTCGAAGCGGCTTCCAATTGGGGCTTGACACATGGGGCATAGTTGGCACCCAACTTTCTGTTACCAACACCGCCTGGCCAGGCTCTGACAGCATAGTCGGTGGCTTCAAGAGAAACAGGCTTGAAACCAGACGAGTAGTAAGGGCCGACGGGAGACAAAATGACATACAACAAAGCCTTGTCAGGGGTACCAACACCCAAACCTTCGGACGTGGCAATCAAAGTGGGTCTGATGTATAACGAGTATCCGGCACCTTCGGGGACGAAGGATTCGTCAACCACGATCAACTTGTCGATCAACTTCTGCAATTCCTCACCGTCAAACGTTGGCAAGGCAATTCTTTCGGCAGACAAGTTCATTCTGACCATGTTCTTTTCACCTCTGAACGTTCTGATCTCGTTGTTGACGTCACGGTATGCCTTCATACCTTCAAACAACTCAAACCCGTAGTGGAACACGATGGTAGATGGATCGAGCTCCAACTTGTGGTATGGGCTGATTTTGGGAGTACCCCATCCCGCCTTGTCATCCCACTCTATTTCTAACATGTGGTCGGTGAAGGTCTTTCCAAACACCAATTGGTCCTTGGGAAGCTTCTGCTTGGGGGTAGTGGTCTTGATGGTCACCAACCTGCTCGCGTCAAGAGGTGCTAACTGTGAGGCAAATCTCAACTGGCGGAACGGAGCTCTGGCTCCTCCCGCTATTATTCTTCTAAACATCCCTGGTTGTCGAGTCTCTATAAAAAAGAATAGGTGTAATCAAGTGACTAATGTCTTGCGAGTTTTGAAATTTTTTGCGCGATACCGGTCCGGAAATCCACATCCGCGCAAGTGCAGGTCAAAGCGTGCTAAGCGATCAGTGATACACGGCCATGTTCTCTATAACTATGCCCTGTAAGATAACTCTTCCGTCACTGGCTACGTCTATCACTTTAATTTCGCCCGGTTTGTAACGTGGGAGTTCGAACGGTGCCGTCCATATCATGGCGCCCGGTTCGATGTAGACACCATTGATCTTCTTGATTCGAAGTACAGACTCGATATCTGAGGCTACCTCGACATTGGTCGGACACATGCCATCATTAGCATAGTCGTCGGGCCGTAAGGACTGGATGAGTTCCAGAGTGATGACGGTGTTGGTCAAATCGATCTTTCCTGGTGCTATCTTCTCAAAGATAATCCGGGCTGATTGGAGCTGGGGCATCCAAATGTCGTTTTCAAGCATGATCGGCTGGTCCAGCAAGGTGGCATCCTGTTTCATTACAAGCTTTGATAGCTCGATCTGGTTGATTCCCTTGATATCTCCAAGAAATGCTTCATAGACATCTGATGTGGCCCTCCGGCGACACTGCAAATGGAGTCCATCCTGTTTAAACAGGGTATAGGTGTCGTAAAACGACTTCGTCAACTCCATAGCAGACGAATTCAAGTAGTTGGGTCTGATTAAGGAGTTTCTAAACTCGTAATCGGCTTCAAATAAGTTGTCCATGGCATAATATCCTGAAGCCATAAACAGGTGCTTCGTCTTGATCTTGGCAAATGGATTCGTTTCACAAGTATCAAATTTGTTTCCATATGGGTCGACCCTGTCGAAACGAGACGATTCTCTCTCTGGAAGCCCAGATGTGTGGATTGCAGCTACACTTATGTTCCTGTAGTAGCTACTGGTGTCTTCTGACTCTATCAATTGTTGTTTCTGGTTATCGTGGAATGAGATCATCGATAAAAACGTCTGATAGAATGGCTTTTCAAAGTGAACTAGTTCGTCCTCTTTTAATTGCTTTCTATTCATGGGATTCAACTTTTTGTGGTACCAAAGTGGATGTGCCTCTGTGGAAAACACCCAGTTCTTGTTATTCATCAACGAACCGTGGAGAAATGATTCGTTGGTGCTATCAAACAACAAGAAGAGGTACTTCAAGGTTTCTCCCATGACAAAAGACTCCATTCTGTTCTGAAATTCGCCGGTCCTAACGTCTTGAATACCAGTAAACCCACATGTGGCCCTGAATTTGGTCTGTAAAAGCCCTAAAATACGTTCTCCAATATGCAAATACATAGGATCCTTAGTGGCCCGGTAGAGGTAGTACGTCGACTCGATGAATTCTGGTCTCAATGGGTACCATTCGAGGTTCACTGCTTCCTTCAAGGTTTTCCTCTTTACTGGGAGACGAGCATAGTTCCAACGCTCGGGTATCAGCTCAAAGGTATTCCAGATTTTCAAATACACCATATGGGTCTTGATGGCATCGGAAACATGCCCAGTAAGCACTTGGAGCCCGGAAAAGAAAGCTCCCAACAGGTCAATCCATTCGCTCTTGATGACCCCGTCGTAAGAACCCACGTTGCGAAAGAGCATTCTGCCTTGACCTGGGGTCCCGCCTTCGGCCAGGTGTATCAAGAGGGCCTTGTATGAGGTCTTGAATACGTTCCACATATAACTGTCGTTAAAAACAATAGACGCCTTGGCCGCGGCTTCGTAAAATGAATCTATCGATGCGCCCACGCCGGTCACGGCGTCTTTCCACAGGTTAAGGAAAGGATCTATGGTCATAGGCAAGAGGTTAAGGGCCAGTTTCGATGACCAGAGTTTCCAGAACGACAATTGTGTGTAGTGTTCGAACTGGGGGTCTCCGGTGAGTTTTGAAAGGAGGGTGAATTCGAGCACCGGAGTCGTCACGCCGGCGGTACATGCATCGTTCTGGTGGCGTTTCGGTACTGACTTGAGTCCCTTGGAGAGGTTTATTCTGGGGAAGGGAATATGCGATGCTGTTTTGTAAGACGGTATTAATCTAAGCCCCAAGTCATGGGCCATGCTCAAGAGAAAGCCATCGTATCCATCAGATATCTGGCGGTATTTTTCGTGTTGTTTCGGGACGTACTTGTTGTTGGTGACGTCGGTGAGCAAGAGATGTGCCGACAACAACCCACCAAGCGACCGGATGGAAAACTCAAACACTTGCACAATGGTGTCCTGTTCAAAGATTTCGTCTTTGTTGAGCTTCAAGTAGTCCAACATGTTGGCCAACTGGTCCCACTCCTCCATGATGATCAAGGTATCGAGGTTGTCAAGCACGGTCAGCGAGGTGTTTCCCATGGCATCATTGCGGATAGTGTCGTCGATGTTAACAAAGTCGGGTCCGTACGGCTCACAGGAGATTGGTCTGACTTCATCTGCCGGGAACCCGTAGTCTATGTACGACAGCCAGGCGTGGCGGAAGAGCTCTTTTGTCTGTGATTTAAGATACCGCGTGTGGTTGGGCGTGAAAGATGACTCGTAGCCACAATGGACAGGCAATGCTAGTACAAGTGTGCATAGCAAGAGCTTCATGGTAGACTAATATGTGATCTCCTGTGCAATCCACAAAGCGTTCGTTCTCTAGTATCGTTGTCACAAGCACCTGATTATGAATCCAAAAGTCCAGTGCGGTAATTCTCGATCTGGCAATCGTGTCGCAAAAAAAAACTTGTGAAGCTGCTGCAAAAAAATGAATGATTTCTGACTGTTTAATTTATAAATATCAAGGCTATTTGAATTACTTTCCAAAGATTCTATTTACTTGGGTCACCACTCTACCGGTTCCAAACCATAAGGTAACAATAATCAAGAAGATATTGATCACAATGATCAACAATCCGCTCAACATGAAGCGCGGAGCAAAGATCTTCCACACCATCAAGTGTCTTCTGAAATGCGCTGCAAAGATCAAACTCGACAACCCCGTAATCACATGGTAGGCAATGTACGTGGTCACGTTTGTCACCACCTGTGACAATACCGTGATGGGCTTGCTTGAAGGCACAATCTTCCAGAGTGTGATCAATGGCAATGAGAGACACACAATGAAGAACGAGCCAAACGTATTCAACACGATGTTCAAGTGCGTGAACGGGAACGTAATCGTCTCCGTCGTCATAAACCCGGTATCCCACTGTATAGACGGTATGGTTGCCTGGTGACCGGTGCTGAAAAAATGCTGATACCCCAATAACCCAAAGATAATGGGGGCTATCAAGTTCCGGCGCAACTCGAGGATCTCGTACAACTCCAACATCGAGAGAATCTGGACAATCAACATGTTCAACGAGATCGCAGCCAACGGCTTACTCACAAGAAGAATGGCTACCGTGAAGTTGAGCACCAACAAGAAGTACGACGATCCGTACACGTTGTTATAGCCCAAGATTGTGGCGGTCTTTTGCGGCTCAGTGCTGTCCTCGTCTTCGGGTGCCTGTTCCCTTACATCAAGCTTTACACAAAGTGGACCACGGGACCAGCTAAAGTTTGCAAGAACCAATGCAATAAAGAGCACGATCCGGGCAATGGCAAGCTTGAACGATTTCAACAATTCAATGCTGATCATGAGTGTTGTTCCGGCAAAATACTCGCTGTTTTGGATGTATTCAAATGTCCAATAGATCGCGTTCATGAACATCAAGAACTTGAGACCGGTGCCAATCCAGAGCGGAGCAGCGGAATGGTACGAATCGGTGAGCTGGTAGAATGAAGTGATGATTGTGGGCAATAAGTATGAACACAAATGCAACACTATCAAGGACCACCAGGTAGTGTTAAATGTCGGAACACAGTAAGGACGCTGTTCTTCCCGGCACAAATTGATCATCGAAACAACTCGTGAGAGAACAGTAAATGTGACCGCATGCAGAATACCCAATATCTTCTGGGCCCGGGTAATTTTTGTGTTGATAACACTGCTGAAGATACAACAAACCCCAAAGGTGGTGATAAAGAACAGGATCATCTTGTCTTCCCACACCACAAACGAGTTTGAAGCAAATATCAAACAATGTGCCACCACAAATAACAACCCCATAAAAGACCAACTGTTGAAATTATAAACAAAAAAGTCCTGTAACTGATGCCAAAGCCAGTTAAGGCTGAATCTATCCATAATTGGTGCCCAGAACCCAATGATTATTCCAGTGGCCGACCCGATAGACAAACACTTCTTCAAGTTAAAATCCTGTGGCCTCAATACTACGTATACTGAGAATCCAAGTACCAAGCCGAGGAGTGACATGGCGATGACCGAACCAATAAACTCGGACGACATCGTCAGTACTCTTACTGCTGGAATGGATCTGGCATATGTAATGATGAAGGTCAAACTTAACAAGATGATAGTAATACCAATACCGATCAATCTTAAATCGAATTGAGCCCATAGTCTTTTGCATTCTTCAAGTGATTCAAATTGGAAAAGTTTAGCCTGATCAACCAACGAAGCATGTGAACTGGTATCGCCAACGTGCTTAGTATAGTTCGCCATGAAGTGATGGAATTGTTCGTTGATTTGAGGCGATAAGTTGGGAGTGGCATCGCGGAAGGTTTGGAGTTGTTGTAATGTCTTATATGTAGCCGCGGTGAACTCCTCTTCGCTTCCAAAGGCTTCATCAATAGGGAACCCCAAATTGTTGTATGGAATAGGTAATCCCAATAAAAGAGACATGGTAGGAACAAGATCTATCTGGTTGACTTGTCTATAATTTTTGCCCATGTTCAGCGTATTGTAGTGAGTAGCATCTTTCTTGTTGAACTTGCGGTTTTTGGAATACAAGAACAACGTCGATTCAACTTCATCGGGAGAGTCTCCACCATGGTTTCCAGTAGAGTCCATCCCGTGGTCGCCCATAACCACAAGCAAGGTATCGTCTTCCAACTTTGACACGACATGGTTGATGACGTCGTTCATTTGGTTCAACTTTTCCTTCATCGAGTAGTGACGGGGTCCATATCTATGGCCAACATGGTCAACACCCAAAAAGTGGCCCACCAAGACGTCCCACTTCGTGGTGTTTTGTGTTTCTATCAATGGATATAAGTGTTCTATGACCCCGTTGTCAACAGTGTGCAAGTCCCAGACGTTCAACGAGTCGTAGGGAAAGTTAAGTTCTGGGTTTATGTATTCATTGAACAACGCATACCAAGTGTCATCACCCATAAAGGCGAGGCTCTTGTTGTTCCGGTGGAGCTGGAGAAGCCAGTTATCTTCGTCTATAGCATCACCGTCAAAGTTGGATCCCGCGTCAATAAATGTCGGCAAGGAACCTGTGGTAAGACCCTTGAGTCTCTGTAAGGTTGTTGTGGGCGGATCAGCAATGAACTTCAAGAGCACGCCGTGATCCAGCTGGGAAAGTTGGTGCAAAACAGGAAAATTGTTGTGGTAATACTCGTCAGAATTCTCAACTGGTATAGCAAAGTCAAACCGGAGTGCGTCTATAACAAGTAATACCGCCTTTTCGAACCGTGGAGACTCTAAACAGGTGTCCAAGTCGGCGCAATCTGCAATGTTGGGAAGCACCAGCCTCGACAAGAGGAAGCCTTGCGTGAAGAGCCCGACGCCGATGAACTGGACCACTGCCATCAAAGCCAACACTATAACATAACCAATGAATGTAAAGCGCAACTTCTGCTGTCTGATCTTGATTCGTGCCTGTTGGGCTTGTTGTTGCTTAAATATTCGCTGCCTTGTGGCAGGACTGGACGAATCCATTTCTATCCACTGCTCCAGGAGGTTTTCGTCCTGTTTCTATAACAAGCCGTGTTAGGTACTTGAATATTATTGCTGGAGACGACTAGCTTGACAACGAATACAACGCCAACTGCTCTTCTTTCGGTGATCTATCAACGGGTTATCTTACAATCAACAATACACGTCAAAACTTTTTCGGGTCAGACACGTGACCCAAACTCCGATCACTTACAATCATATTATTACAATTCGTTACTTATGGCTGGATACAGAGGACCAGTATGCCGTGCGGTGTCGATGTGGCAGGCAGTGCTGTACGCCTATTCCATGCTGTGATCAATCTGGCTGAGGAAATCCTGGTCAAACGCACTTTCGCCCATCATCTCATCGCCCTCGTCGCCAAAATCAATCAAATCTTCCATTCCGTCGTCTACCATGCCCAGATTGGGGTCCAAGTTGCCCTGTTCCTCAAACAAATCGTTCATGTCGTCTACCCCAGATATCACCTCTGAGCCTGACCGGACGTATGCGTCATCCGGTTGTTCCACGTTGGTATTCGCGTTGTCGTCAAGGTTGGTATCGAGGTTTTCGTCAATGTTGTTATCATCATTTTGCGTAATGCTGTTGTGATTATTGCTGGGTGTAGCGCTGATGGGTTCTGGGTAGCTAATCGGCTTTTCTTCAACGTATCCCTGTTCCTCATTGTTGTCAAACGTGGGCTCACTGTGGCCATTGGAATCGTAGTTCACATACATCTCGTTAGTGCCGTTGTATTGGGCCAAGTCGTCCTCTGGTGCAGTACCATTCGCCTGTGGCTCTGGTATATTAATAAAAGAGTTGATCAGTTTGGGGTCGTAGTTCTCCGGGGCGGATTCTACCTTTAGGTCAGCATCTATTTTGTCTATTGGGATCGAGAAATTCTTGTGGTTGGGTGTGTACTGGTACTTCCTCGTGAATTTCTGTTCGTATTGCTCGAGCACCGTTGTCAATTCGGCTTCTAACTCGTCCACCGACTTCTGGTCAGTCAAGGCCAGTTGGAGCTCGGCCAAGCGGTCAACCTTGAGTTGTTGGAAAGTGTATTGTTCGTCGTTGGGCAACCACTGGGTGACATGTTGTTTTAGTTCGGTAAGCTCGTTGCTCGCATCGAGTTCCTTGATTTTCATTGCATGCAAGTCGCCAAAGTATATGTCCTCGGCAGTCAACTTGCTTATTTCTTCGTCGCTACGTTTCGGTATGCTGGGGAACATGCTGGGGGGAATAATCTTCGACGAATGCACAAGCTTCGACGTCACATTCTCCATATATTCCTGGTTTGTCAAAAATCTCGTCAACGCATCCGTGCGGTATGATACCAAGTCTGCTTCATCGTGCAACTGAATGCCAGCACCCTCTTTTATATCGGTTTGGTGCATCTGGTGGGGGACGTGTCTGGCGGTGTGCGCAGGCGCTTGGGCTTGTATACGCGCCTGTGCCTGGGCCTGTGCCTGAGCCTGAGCCTGTTGCGTTCGTTTATTTGTCCGACCCTTGGGTCTTCCTGGATGTGCCATAACTGATGGAGGTTATATGTCTGTTGTTTCAATTGTTATCTAGTCGGGTTTTTGAGTGTGTTTGGGTATCGCACGACTTTTGTGACAGTATCTGGAGACAGTCAATTTTCCTGTTATCGTAATGATTTTTAGAAGTTTTGGGATGTTGTTGAATTATACCATTGGTAATAAAACGTATTCTTAATATTCCAGCTTTTTGTAGTATTATTAGCTCAGTTGTACCCATGTCAAACTCTCCCCATAAAGTGGTTTGCATATATGTGTTCCTGCATGTACCATATACGACCATTTTCCTCATATGAATGGGGTTTGAGTAGCAGGACATCTGGCTGATTGTCTACTATATGGAGACATTGAAGCCCTCCATGGACAAAGCTATACGACATTATATATTAAATAAATAAATTTACAACTTGTAGTAATAACCCACGTAAAAAGAATAAAAGTATAATAGTTTGTATCACAAATCGAATCTGCCATTGACAAATTCTTCGTCGTCCATGTGATGGTCTTGGTCAATCTCCATCTCATCTTCTTCATCAATCTGGTCGTCGTCAATAACATCTTCGTCTGGTGGAAGGTTGGGGTTACCTGGAATAAACGATCCTGGGTTCTTGTAGGTGTTTATTCTGTGAGATTTGCCAAAGTGGTCTTCCATTGCAGAAGCATCAACGTATGTAAAGCCCTTGAAATTTGCTTGGATACCGGGTGATAATGGCGTGGATGCCATTTCCATTTGCTTCTTCAAGACCGAAGTGGATTCAGAGGTGAATTCGGGATCAAAGTTCGAGGTATCTGTTTCAGAGGTCAAGTGAGGCTTGAATGGTGGAGGAATCGACTTGGATCTCAACAAGTCCCAGTCAATATCGTTGAAGAATGCATGTGCCCTCAATTCACGGGCATCGTTAGTGGCTCCCAATCTGTGCTTGGGGTTTCTGTTCAACAAGCCTTTCACAAATGATCTACCCTCTAACGATAACACTTCCTTGGGGAATCTCACTTTACCGAAGGCAATGTTCTTGTACATTTGCTGTGTGTTGTCTGCGTAGAATGGCGACCATCCACAGCACATTTCAAAAATAAGGACACCCAACGACCAAAAGTCAACCATCTTAGTATATCCAGACTCGTCAAGCAAGACTTCTGGCGCCAAGTACTCAGTGGTGCCACAAAAGGTGTTGGTAGTACCGTCGTTGTTCAAATTGGCCTTCGATAATCCAAAGTCACAAAGGGCAATGTGTCCGTTGGCATCGAGCAAAATGTTTTCTGGTTTCAAATCACGATACACAATATCATTATCATGCAAATGTTCAAGAGCCAACACCAATTCAGCAATGTAAAACTTGGCTCTGTCTTCAGCAAACCTTCCTTCCTTTTGCAAGTGCCAGAATAACTCTCCGCCAGACATGTAATCGGTAACCAAGTACAAATCAGCTGGTGTCTGGAAGGAAAACTTTAAGCCAACAATAAAGGGAGATGCTGCTGCCGAGGTACGAACAAGGATATTACGCTCCCCGATGGTGTGGGCAATTTCCTTCTTCTTCACGATTACTTTCTTGGATAAAACTTTCATGGCATAGATACGGCCAGAATCTCTCTTCTTAACCTGGAAGACTTGACCAAAAGTACCTTTACCTAATAAACGCAACACGTCAAAATCATCAGGGCCGTATGATTTCTTGTTGTCCAAGTAGGTGTACTCCCAGATAATCTTGATAGAACCAGATGAAACACGTTCGCCGACAATACGGGCCTTCAAAGGAACCCATTCTGCTTGCGAGGTCTTGTTGGTGACGGTTGATGGAAATATGCGGACGTGGCCCAAGAAGGCGTCATCTCTGGCGGCATCGTAAAGCGAGATGTCCAACTCAGAGTTGAATCCCACAACATCAAAAATCGCCTCGTGGTTATAGATGCTGTTGTTAGTTTCCTGGGCCGATGCCAATTGGAGTTGTTGTGTGGAGGATTGTCTCTGGTACAAAGCCGGCCGGTTCGACTTTACTGGTAATGCACGAGATGACGGGTGGTTGTTGTTATGAATCTGGGTGTTGAGGTTGCCGGAGATAGGCTGGTGCTTCTGGTTGTAAGAAGTTTGAGGGGACTTGCCATATGAAGATGGTGCATTGGTGACAAACTCGGACGATTCAAATGTACAAACAACATAAGGTTGACTGGCAAGGATGTCTCTAGTTTCGACAATGGTGACCTTCAATTTACCCTTTGGCTGACTGTTTCTAGCCATTGGGTTCAATGTCTGACCTGTTTCATCGGTGGTGATGATGACTGGCTGGCCGTTGGAGTAGTGTTGGGCGGATTGGTTGAGTTGTTGCTGTTGTTGTTGAGCTTGCTGTTGTTGAAGATGGTCCAAGTCAAACTGTTGTTGCTGCTGTTGTTGTTGGTATGGTTGCTGGGAGAATTGTTTGAATTGGTTTTGTTGTTGTTTGTTGGACTTGAACGTTTGGTTCAAGTATGCTTCCAGCATGTTGCTTGTGTTATTGGGGTTAGTGCTAGTCGTGCCATAAACCAAGGAGTTGTTGGATACGGCGGTTGTAGGGGTGACATTGACAAGGCCCTTGGGAAGAAACTTAGCTTCGTCTTGGTAGGGCGTTGGTCTAGAGTCGTAGTCGGGCATGGGCGAGGTTGCGCCTTGGGCGGGGGTCGACAGGTCTTCCTTCTTGTTGAAGGTGCCGAACCCGAATATGGACTTAGCAAAATCGGCCATTCTATTTGTCGTGTCTATGAATATGCAATGTAATTAACGAGGCGGCAAAGACGCTTGGTGTGGTTTTAACAATTAGGAATTGGGGACTGGGTGGGAACGAAGGGAAAAAGGAATGAGGAGGGGCGCCGATTAGGTGAGGTTGATGGGGATAATAGGGCCGGTGGAACAGTTGCGTGTGATGCCACTGACTACCAATTGTGTATATTAGTTGGTGGGGTGTGTATTAAGAGGGAATCGAGCGGTTTGCTTCGGTTGGTGATGAACGGCGTGTGGTAAGAGAACTGGCATCTGCCTCTGCTCTATCACTAATAATTTACAATCCAAAAAAACGTTACACAAACGTGATTTTATTACGAGAAAAAAATGCAAACAAAAAAAGAAATTTCTCCCCTGTGATATCATGATGATAACGGGTAGGAAGAGCAGCGAAGGGTCATGACTAGCGGGACGGTGGCGAAAAATATTGGGCAGATCGGACCATAAATGTGGTCGAGACGTGACGTTTTGAACGAGGAGAAGCGATTTTGCCAATACTGATGACCATGGAATTGGCCCTATTTGTTGCAATCCCAAATACTTATCCCGCCCTACCAAGCCCAATCAGGCCTAGTCAATAAGATTTTTTCCCAGTGCTCACGTTCCGGACATTTCCCGATCGGATCGTTATTTTGTTATTTACTGCTTTTTTACTCTCTAAAGTTGGACAATTGCGGGTTCTATCTTTAGAATTGGTCTACGGCCTGTATTATTGCCCAATCGGTCCTTGGCATCTCATGTGCATATGACAATACCATCTGGAACAGAGCGCTTGCCGGGTGTACCTCTTCTACACCTACGTGATTAAACCAAGACACAAACCATCGGTATCGCTTAATTATTCTCCCTTAAAATTTTTGTGAGCACTAACGCTCGCTTAATGCCCGTTGACCGCCAATCAAATTACGTGGCCGACTTGTAAATCTCGGGCTTTTATTGTTACTTTTTTGCAACTTTCTGCAATCATGGCAATTTGTTTAGCAAAAAATGTAGGCGGCCCCCAGGATTGTAGTAAAACAACCCAACAGTAAAACGTCGGATGGTGTGTTGTCGTTATTTTTTTCAGCAATAAATGATCAACATTCGTTCTCTGCTGATGGGTCCAATTGTCAACCTGCAAGCACAAAACTCTAACTTACCCCTACCTATCATAACGTAACACTTGCCCACTCACTCCACCCGTTCTGGCTGGCTCGGGCCATTTTTTTCCCACAACTCTATTTGTCTGTCGCGCACTAAAATGTAGGAAATGGGTGGGTCTCTTGGTCCTGCATGCTGTCCCTCTAACTCACCATCAAATTTTCATCCAAGCACTGAACCAAACACCATCAACAATCAATCATGTTCGGTGCCGGCATTTGGAACGGAGTCAGGCTGTTCAGTCTGTCGTCCATATCTGCTAGTAGAAACACAAACGATAAGTTCTTCAAAATTTTAAAATACGCCAAGCCAGTCACATCCACCAATGGCTACCAAGTCGGCGATGCCATTCCAAGAGACTTGAAGATCCCATTAAAGGCCAAAGAGGTCCCTGATTACCAATACGAAGCCATGTACTTTAAAAGACAAAACAGAGGTTTGTTCGGCGGTGTCCAGAGAAAGAGATCCAAGAACAGCTCGGAATCCGGTAACAAGTCGTTAAGAACCCACTTACCTAACATCCAGAAGTCCAAATTGTGGTCCGAGACCCTCGGCAAATCTATCCAAACCAAAGTCAGCACCAAGGTCTTGAAGACCATCACAAGGGAAGGTGGTTTGGACAACTACTTAACCAAAGAAACTCCAGCCCGTGTAAAGACCTTGGGCTTGAAAGGCTGGGGCTTGAAATACCAAGTCTTGAAACAGCGTGAATTCAACGAATTGCCTAAAATCAAGACGGAAACTGGCGAAGTCCAGGTGTACCATATTCATAACGACGGTAAGCAAATTATTGTTGGAAAGAACAAGTTATTGAAGGAGTTGTATCCATTGGTTAGAAAGAGCAGTTTCATCAAAGTGACCCCTACTGAGTTCCACAGAAACCACAGCTATTTGACCATAGGTGAACTTGTTGATAAGTTACAAGAGCATAATTACGACTTTTCCAATGTCTCTATCTAGTCATGTACATAGTTTAGCAATTAAGAAAGAGATATAATAGAATTGTGACGACAAAAACCGTTCCCACCTACATTTTCGATTGATTTTAGAGATTTCTTGCTTTCTGGTAGATATTCCATCCATACATACTCAGATCTTAATCTGATTCCGGGGTATTACTGGCACTTCCATAGTTAAGCACTATTTCCTATTAATTATACTGAGGTAAAAAAACAGTCACATTACACGTGATGCAAATTTAATTGTTCCTCATTGAGAAAAATCCTTACACCAATAATTAACAGTATGTGTGCTTAACTGCAGGCTCGAAAAATTTTCAAGCTTCCCATCCTGGTCCACGAAAAAAGGATTATAGAAAATCTTTCAGACTTTTCATATACATTATATCTCATAGTAAATATGGCTAAATCAGGTATGTACCATACTGAGAGAGTGTGTGAGTTGATAGCTTCCGTTTGAAAGTACATCTAAAGAAGAGGATCCCGTTAAGAAAAGAAAGAAGTCCTGCGATCAGCCAGCCAGTAATCCAACTGTCGATACGACGTCGAAGAAGAGATGAGAGAAGGCAAAAAAGTTTGCTTGAACACAGAAGAGAATTTCTATGTGTAATATCCATTTTCTCCTATCATTTAAGAGTTACTTGACTTGAAATGGAAACCAAACGAAACTTATCGATATATGAAGCATGCACGTTATAATCCGTTATAAGCTTCGATCATTTACTAACAATTAGGTATTGCTGTTGGTTTAAACAAGGGTCACAAGACTGCCACCAAGGAAGTTGCTCCAAAGATTTCCTACAGAAAGGGTGCTTTGTCCAAGAGAACTCAATTTGTCAGAAACATTGTCAAGGAAGTTGCTGGTCTTGCTCCATACGAAAGAAGATTGATCGAATTGATCAGAAACGCCGGTGAAAAGAGAGCTAAGAAGTTGGCCAAGAAGAGATTGGGTACCCACAAGAGAGCTTTGAGAAAGGTTGAAGAAATGAACCAAGTCATTGCTGAATCCAGAAAGCACTAAATATCTTCCTTGTAATTTAAGTACTTTACTCAATAAAACCTACATAATATAGAGATTTTGAATCGTAGCTCCTTGTCTGGTAAAGTTGGATTTGGCGGTACCAGACTTTGATGTTGCTCGAATAATGTAATGAAAATTGAACGTTCGCGATTACTCCACTTGTTTCCCAAACATGTTGAGCCAACAAGCCCAATTGGCTAGAATAGGAGCCGTTCGTTGGCTCAGTACACTTCCACCGACCCACTTTGCTGACTTTAATGCGCCTCCACAAACCTATTCCAATGGTTATAACCAAACTTCAACATCACAACCCCACCAGCAATCATCATCCAGTTTGCCACCAGTCCAACCACAACAGCAACAGCAACAGCAGCAATCCCAGTCACAGTCTCATGGGCAACAACAACAGCCAGCTCGTTATGCACAGAATTCCGAGAGGAACAGCTTTATCAAAGAAGTCACTGGGCTTCTAGCCATGGGTGCTTTGGCATATATTGCAGTGGATAACTATGTGAATCGGGTCAGGTTAGAGAAGTTAACCCAAGAAACTACCGCCATCAACTTGAAAACTCTCCAGCTCCAACAGCAGAACTTCCTTAATGCCCGTAAAAAGCGTGATCTTCAGGTGTTGCAGGAACGTAGAGAGCACAGCAGAAGGGCATTCAAGATGGGACTCCACATAGCCTTGCTTCGTAGACAATTGAAAGAGGCAGGAGTGGACCCAATAGAAATCGACAATGCGGTCAAGGAGTTTGAGAAGAATGTCAAGATAGACAATTCAGTGAAGAATGTCAGCGGCCAGGTATTATGGCTCGAAGACCAATCACGTAAGTACCAAGAAAGAACAATACACTAAGAAAGAAAGAGAGTTCGATTACTAACCTACAGCACTCAAATCATATCTTCCAGACATTCACGAGTATGATAAACGAAGTATTGTTGACAAGGACGAAAGAAATAACTCAGGTAATGGATCAACCTAAATAGGTGAACCAGGCTTGGTATAGAACCCCACTTTAATTTCAAGGAACACTAAAAGAGAGTAGTGAATGGATAGAGAACTACATGAAACACCACTGGAATCACGCTAAACTCCAATACTCTCATACATATTCATAACAAAAAATAAACAATACTAGTAAGCTAAACTTCTATCTGTACTTTTAGTACCCTGGAGAATATGTCAGGTCGGTGCAGTTACCCGCCCATTGCCCATCACTATAAAGCCAAAATTTTCGTGCCGTTTTTTTCGCCTTTTCTTCTTCATACAATGTCTTTTAACATAGGCGCCCATTAGAGTCACGGTTTATATGATTTCCTCTACATATAATCTATAACCACTATGTGGTTTTTTCGTGCTCGGGTAAGCCTTAGATCAACGGTTTTGTCCAGCCTCACAAGTCGAGTCTATTTCTGGATTGATGGATAGACGACGCGGTTCTAAACCTACAACTTCTTCTCATTTTAAACCCCCAAATTATTGTATTTTCGTTTTACTTAAGTTCTATCCTCTTCTGTATTCTACTAGCTTGGCATCGATGCTGCCGAGCTCTCGTTGTTTTAGCTTCAATTGTAGCAAGTTAAACTTTGGACAGCAGAGCGACTGTGCTTCGGGACCTCTGGCTTCATAAAAGCTCTTGCAACACAAGTACAAGTCGTCTATCAACTTGGAGCATTTCGACTCGTCGTATCCATTGCTCTGCAAACAATTCTGGATAGCGCATGCTTTTGCTTTACATTCACTGCCTTCTGGATCTGACATTGTTGGGAAAAAGATGTGCAATGGTTTTAATATTTTAATTTTTCGATTGCTTCTTCCCCGACATATTATGTGATTAATGATTTATCCAAGTCGGTATGATAATCATCCTCATCATACTCACTAGGTTCATAAATAACCAACGGCACAAAGTCGTCTTTACTCTGTTGCTCTCTTACATTCTTCACCTTTTCCACGTAGAACACCATACATCCCGAGAAAACAGATACCAAAATGGCGATGATTCCCCATCTAGATAAATGCCATCTGAAACTCTCGATCTCAGACCTCATAGCTGAATTCAATTCAGTGGTGATCTTGTGGTTCGCTTCTTGTATCTTTAATATGATACGTTTCGACAGAAGGGTGTTGTCTGACTTTTGGTCGTTTATGGCCACTTGTGAGTCGTTCCTCATTTGAATGAAATCGCTGTTCAACTCGTCTGAAATGATATGGAAGTCCCGCTGTAATATGTTAATCAAGCTAATCAACTCGTTTATATGCTGTTCTCGAGACCGAGTCACGTCCACTCTGATTTCCTGCTGGGCACTCTCAAAGAGATACTGTTCGTTCTCCAACTCATACATTTGAACATATTTTGTTGAAAGTTTGCCTAGTTTCAAATTCAACTGTTGTACTATCAAATTCAAAAGTTCATCGGCCTGTCCTGCTGTAAATCCTGCCTCCCTAAGTTGTGTGTAAACGGTGTATGTATCCATGTAAGGCTCTAGATGGCCGAATATAGTCGTTAGGTAGTCGTCTTCCAATTCTTCTTCTTGCTGCCCAGTCTCTCTCTGTTGTTCCTCTTTAGCTGCTGTGTTGGTAGTTTCCTTACTTGCTACACCACTTTCGCCTGTCTTAATTTTATCGCTTTTCTTCACCTTCAGGCTGGAAATCGTTGAGTAAAGTCGATGTGGTCGCTGGCACGAATTTGGTATAGGTCTATTGTGTAGCAATCGATGTATCCGCCTCAAAGGATTTGTGGTCGGCGTGAGCAGTAGTTTTGGGATAAATGTGCCATATCTTAACATTCTCGGTCAACTCAAAAGTTTGCTTGGTATTTTAGAAATTAGGGCCTCTTGGTGTGTATACCTGTATAGTGTAGTGTAATGTGTTTAGAATTGTTGAAGAAGGATTCTTGTTGTTTTTGTAGATGTGTTGGGTTGGAATCCTTTATAGATTACCGCTCTAGAAAATCGCACACAGAATGAGCATAATTTTTAGGTGGGCATAAGCGAGGGAGCGAGCGAGTACAAAGCAACAATTTTGCTAACTAGGCGCAATCTCAAGGCAGTGTCGTAACGCTCGAATTGAGATCAAATAGTCTTAGCTTTCTGACTCGTTGCACAAACTTTTTTCTGTAATTTTGAGGGGTTATGGAGCTTTCTGTCAAGGGAATTTCTTCAATAGGAAATGTTGGTTTGTTCTTTGTGAAGAAGTATAAAGCGAAAACAAAATCATAAGAATCTAACATTGCATCATTGAAATATACCACTGATTCTAGAATGGTTTCCTCCGTATGAAAACTTGCAAACCCTCTTATGTTGTTGGGTTGAAGAATGGATGTTGAAATAATCAATTCAGAACTGGGAGGATATAATTTTGCAAATTTATCAAATATTTGATTTTCATTGCGTTCTCTTAACTTGTCTAATGCTTGCAAATTATCCGTCAAAAAGGTAGACAATGTCTCCTTTCGATTTCGGCTATCTGAAAGATACACCGTTAGCTCTCTGTTTTTGTTCTCATTATTGAGAATTAAACTGGATCCAGTACTCAAATCAATAATCCTAATTTTGGGAAATGATTCACTGGACTCGAGTGAATGTGTCTTGAATTCTTTGAGTATTGTCGTTTTCATTGATTCAAGGTCTGATTCCTCTTGCCATGCAACACCTGAGGACTCGAAAACATTGAGATGTTTGGTTGTGGGGACAAATGAGCTCAAGACAACAAATTTTGCAACTTCATTTCGGAGATTTGATTTCTCTATTGCACTATGGGTTTTGTAGACAAAATGGTACTCTTTACGAAGGGCAAAACTTGATTGCACCTCTTGTTCGGTGGGATTTTGCATTTTTTTGTCAGCATCAAGGTATGGCTTGGGAATCTTAGGAGGTGGTGGAAGCCTTGCAGGTCGCTTGTGAAGAATCAAGCTTATACTCAGGGGTGTCTTAGCGGGAAATGAACTGATCATATCTCTTTTTGTGGGGGTATATCCAAATGTAGCCACCTTAATATACTTTTGGAGCGTATCAGCCAATGCACTAAGATAATCCCATGTAAACTTGATTGCTGAGATGATCCGGAAACCAGCTTTTCTCTTTGTAAGCGTAGCTGAGTTCCATGCAATATAATGTGCTAGACGCCACCTCGAGAGAGACCGAAGCCAGTATCCCCAAATAAGCATCGCTTTGTTGTAGAATAGAAAAATGTATACCAAGGCAAACTTACTTATGTGTAGTCTAAGTAGCTGGAAGGTAGAGATATCAATTCCCCAGTTCATCATACTGGCGTCGCCGCCCATTCTCATTGCTGATTGGAGATAAGGCATATCGTCAGCGGCTTTGGCTGCCAATGCTTCAATCAGCTCTATACTTGGAGATAATGCTGTGAGAAGCTCATATTCAACACGATCACCGATCTCTTTTGCTAATAGGTCGATATCCATGGTGTTGTTTGGTTGTCTTTTTGGTAAGCCAAAAAAATAAGTGCTGCAAAAGTCTACACATTTTATGTCTTACACATTTTTTTTGCAATTGTTAACATGAGAACTAAACTTTTTTTAATTTATAAATACTATTGTACACAGAATGGAAAGCAAACTAAGCGTTGTTAATCTCAGCTTCAACTTCAGCGGTCTCGGCTTCAGTTTCAGCTACTTCTTCTGGAGAAGGAGCATCGATTTCCTCGGTGGTGCTGTCATCAGAACTTTCTTGGTCGATGGAAATCGACACCAAGTTGTCCTTGTTGGAGACTTCAGTACCTTCGTTAGGAATGGTCAATTCTAATTCACCGTTGCTCAAGAACTTGGCTCTGATTTCATCAAACTTGATAACCTTGTCAAATTGGAAATGCTTTTCAAAGCTAACTTCGTGGTTCTTGAATTCCTTGATGAGGGAAGCAGCATCTTCTCTGATTTCTTCATCGTCTTCTTCTTCTTCGTCATTTTCTTCTTCGTCATTTTCTTCTTCGTCGTCGTCGATTTCTATGTCATCAGCTTCTTGTTGTTCCAATTCAGCTTCATCGTCTTCTTCTTGACCTTCGAAGCCAGACCATTCAAATGGTTCAACTTCTTCATTGCTGGCATCAACATAGTCATCATCTTCTTCTTCATTTTCTTCTTCTTCGTTTTCTTGCACAGCTTCAGCTTCGACCTCTTCAATGTCAGATTCTTCAAGGTCGTTGAAGTTGAACTTACCCTTGACAACCAATTCGTTTTCGTGCTTCAAGAAATCAATCTTAACTTCTTCCTTGATCAAGGATGGAAATCTCAAATTGATTTGGTAGGTGTTGTCATCCAATTCGATAACTTCGCAGTCTTTGCTGTCTTCCAATTCACCGGACAAGTCAATGACTTCAACGTCTTCGTCATCAGAGTCATCAGCTTGCAAGTAACCTTCTGCGTCATAAACTTCATCATCGCTTGGAATCAATTCTTCATCGGTGGAGTCATCTTCGCTGTCGTAACCTGGCAAGTCAAATCTGTGTCTGTAGATGGTGATTCCTTCTTCATCGGAGGAGTCGGTTTCAGAGTCGGATTCTTCGTAGTCGTAGTTTTCTGGGTTGCCGGCGTCAAATTCGTCTTCGCTGTGAAGTTCAATGTCGGAATCGATTTCGAAATATTCTGGTTCGGAACCCAATTCGGAATCTTCGTCTTCGGAGACAATTATTTCGTCGCCGGAAACCAAGTCTTCTTCGAAGTATTGTCTGACGTTTTCCAATTGCAATTGATCTCTCAAGTTTTCGTCATCAGAAGAGTATTCAACATCACTGTCGGATTCTTGACAACCTTCACATTCGCATTCTTCGCATGCACAGTTGTCACAGTCTTCACAGTCGTTGCATTCTTCACATTCACTGTCGTCGCAATCTCCAGCTTCGTTACATTCGTCACATTCACTGTCGTTGCAATCTTCAGCTTCGTTGCATTCGTCACAATCGCTGTCATCGCATTCTTCTTCATCGATGCACTCGTCGCATTCGCTGTCGTCGCAAACTTCGTTTTCTTCGCAGTCTTCACAATCACAGTCTTCTTCTTCTTCGTCTTCATCGTCAGAGTCGGAGTCGGATTCAGAATCGGATTCAGAGTCAGAGTCGCTGTCGGATTCAGAGTCGGATTCAGATTCGGATTCGGATTCAATGCCAGCAATTTGCTTCAAGGCTTCGGCTTGTAACTGGTCGTTCAAATCAATAACATCCAAGATGTCTTCTGGTTCAAGGAATTCTTCGTCTGAGGATTCTTCGGAATCGTTATCGTAGAATCTGACCAATTCGTCATTCAAGTCGTAGACTTCGCCTTCATCGGCCAAGTTGTCCAATGCTTCGTTTTCTAACTCGTCATTCAAGTCGATAATGTAAGCTTCGCCATCAGAGTCGATGTAGATTTCTTCAATGTCATCATCAGAGTCAAAGTCTTCTTCAGAGTCGGATTCTTCTTCAGAGTCGGAGTCGACAGAGTCTTCGTCGGAAGAGTAGATTTCTTGGTCTTGTTGGTCGTTGTTGTTCAAACCAAATTCGTAGACTTCTTCTTCGTCATCTTCAGACGATTCAGCATCGCTTTCAGGTTCTTCAACGTAAACCAAGTTCTTGGAACGTTGGTTTGGGTAGTACTTTCTGTACTTCTTGGTTGTTGGCTTAGACGATTGGTAGTATCTGTCAGCTGGGTAGAAGTTCTTTCTGGAGTATTTTCTGGTATTTCTTGGGTAGGAAGGCATTATGTATAAGATTAGTTTATTTTAGTATCGAGGATAATATGCTGGGTATGCTAGGTTTGGAGAACTTGGAGACTCTTTTCGTGTGTCTATAAAATGCTTTTGATAGAGTACTGGGACAATTCAAAGACTAATCTATACTTGATTGTATATGGGCCTATTTATATAAAAACTAAAATTTTCATGAATGCATGTCTAGATGAGATGGAGGTCGATGGTGCGGCTCAGCCAGCATTGCCAGGTTCGGCAAATTCCCTGCAAGAAGCACGGGTCGGTTCCATCACGTTCTTAAGAAAAAGCAAGAACACAAAAGATTTTGGAAGAATGAGAAAAAAGCTTCTAAAGCGCCAGTGTGAAAATTTTTCGCAGCACATCTGGCGTTTGTGTAACAAAAGCGCGTGTTCGTGTCTGGCACAAGAAGTCTGTGGAAACTTTGCAAGGATAATTTTTTCCAGCGCTAAAGTTACGGTGGGTCTCTGCGGGTCCCCGTCAAAATGTGGATTTTTTTTGCAGCATTGGGACAAAAAAATGGTTACCCGGCCAAAAGTGCAAAGTATAAATAGAGCCCATCCCCCTCGACTCCCTAGTTTTTCCGGCCAAATCTCTTTGCCTTTTGGCTTAGATCAAGTGTAGTATCTGTTCTTTTCAGTGTAACAGCTGAAACGTCATCAATGATGACTTTGATTATGTTACCTTTATTTTTGGATCTTGGTAGCTGGGACTGATGGGCTTGCTCACACCCAACTACACAGTGTCGTTGCCATTGCACTTTCGGCTTCTGACGCAAACTTTTAAGATATCATCATGAGGACATTATGATGTTTTAAAATGAGGCGTTGGGTCGATAGTGATGAGAGGGGTACTGTTTTGCATAATGCAACGATGGAATCGAGATGGATTTCGAAAGAATGATTTGGAGATTAGAAAAATGAATCACAAATTTATCATTAATAAATGACAATTACTTCAAAATAAATTGATTCGTGTAGGTATTCAAATGAGAATCTGTCTCTGGAAGGATCTTCCTGTGTGCTTTTCTGACAGGTTATTACGACCCCAGACCAATTTGGCTCGTTTATAGTGCTATTGTTTTCCCTCCCACAAGAAAAAAGATCACCCGTTTTGGAATGCCAATGTTTCCTGTACATAAACCTAATCAATCCATTACTAACCATCCAAACCAAGGCAAGATAAGTTCCACTTTACCCTTTACACGAATAAATACGACCCGCTATTGATGCCCCACGATGATCTCCTCTGATCACGAAGTGGATTTAGCTTCGACAAGCGATTCTTCTGTTGCAAATAACGGGTTGTTTCCCAGTCTTGCGTTGGCTTCCCGTATAAATGACGCAGCTACTTCAGACGACTCGTCGTCCATAGAAAACCTTAGAGAGATGTTCCATAATCGCGAAGAAGAATGTGACCTCTCCGAACACCTGAACCTTTTCGAAACAAATTTCGATACAGTTTCTGACATAAACTCGATAAAGTCCAAAGCACAGTCCCTTGATCCCTCCATCTTAAACCAAATGGCCAGCACCTTGGTTGGAAAAGAGCCTATAACGGTAAAAGATAGCCGCTTCAAGTACCTAGGGTTGTACGAAAACTTAAAAAAGGCCAGAAACCAAGACGATAACTTGTCGGTGTTTGGACTTTCCCGTCTCGATGACTTTAATCGATACGTCGAACAAACCGAGTTGAACGACCGTATTCACTCGAAAATAGCATCTAAAACCAACCAGGAAGATACTGCTTTGAATGTGTTGGACCCCATGGAGTTGGCACAGAATTTTGATGCCAACAACTTCGAACTGGAAGTTGTACTGAAACCAAAGAATGCTTGGTACAATAAGGAATCCAAACAAAACAACGAGTCTTTATTTAAGAGGTGGAATCGAGAAAAGGCAAAAACTGAGTTTGTCGATGCCGACTACTTTGTCGATGGTTCATCTTCCTCCTCATCCAACACCCAACTGCATATTTTCTTACAAAGAAAGCTCAAGGTGCGACACCTTCAAATGATCTCTTTTGGTGGAACGATGGGTGTCGGCCTTTTCTTGAATATTGGTAAAGCGATCACTATAGGTGGTGGATTCGGTACCTTACTTTCATTTATCATCTGTGGCCTTATTGTGCTCGCAACCATCATATCCTTTTGTGAAATGGTGACGTTTGTTTCTGTCGTCGATGGGGTTTCCGGGTTGAGTTCCCGGTTTGTAGAAGATGCATTTGGATTTGCAGTTGGCTGGCTATACTTTGCTAGTTTCTCCATTGGTTTGGCTGGTGAAATTGTTGCTAGTGTCATCATGCTTTCATATTACCCTTACTTGGACATCACCAGCAATAAGGGGTCATCCAGTGGGTTTGTTACTTTATTTTTGTTTCTTATCCTCCTAAGCAACATGATTGACGTACGGGTGTTCGGTGAGATAGAATACATCGCCTCGTTCATCAAGTTGGTAGCAGTGTTGGTCATGATTGTCATCATGCTTGTCTTGAATACGGGGGGATTCAACGGTAATCACTTGGGATTCAAGTATTGGCAATTCCTGAAATCTGACTTTGAAAACAATATTATCTTTGGTTTGTTTCGACCAACATTCAACTTGCACGATAATGGTACAGACCCACTTTCTGAAGGTATAGGAGGCGCAAAGGGCAGGTTTCTTTCGTTAACGGTCGCAATTCTTGTCTCAGCCTACGCCTATAGTGGCACCGAGATTGTTTGTATTGCTGCTTGTGAGGCCAAGAATCCTAGAAAGGCATTGCCATCGGCAACAAAGAGAGTGTTTTTGAGAATCATCATATTTTATTTGTTATCGGCATTTGTTGTCTCGTTGAATGTCTATGCTGGTGATCCCAGGCTCTTACGTTATTACCTGGGAAGTACTGGGGTAGAAGAGAGTCAACTTAATAACAACATTGCCATTGCATATGCTGGTGGTGTCAATTGCCAAGTTCCATCGGGAGTGTTTGCTGGTTACGGTAGTGGTGCTCAGAGTCCATGGATTATAGCCCTTCAGAGCGTCGGCCAGTGTCGATTAAGTTCTGCCGTCAACGTCTTCATGGTATTTTTTGCCGTCAGTTGCGGAAATGCCCAATTGTACGTCAGTTCGAGGACGGTTTACTCGCTTGCATTGCAGAGGAAGGCTCCCAAATGTTTTACTTACTGTAATAGGTTCGGGATACCCTACTATTCTGTGTTGTTTTCTGCCAGCTTTGCCTTACTTGCTTACTTGTGTGTTTCTGAACAGGCTACGGTGGTGTTCCAGAACATGACGAGTCTTATCGCATCTTCTGGGGTCATTCTCTGGTTTGCCATGTGTCTTAGTTTTATTAGGTTTTATTACGGGTTGAAGAGAAGACCTGATATCATCAGCCGTGACGACAAGACATATCCATACAAGTCGCCATTCCAGCCCTATGCAGCCTTTTTTGGGCTCTTTGGCTCTGCCTTCATTTTACTAGGCATGGGGTTCGTGGTGTTTCTTCGCGGAGAATGGAACACGGTGTTTTTCTTTTCCAGTTACGGCTCATTGATGATATTTGCCGTATTATACTTGGGCTACAAGTTTATTAAAGGTACGAGCTTCGTTAGCTTGGATACACTCGATTTCGATTCAGGGAGGACAGAAATCGATAGGTTTATTTGGGACGGTGGCAGGGACTACAACATTCGCAGTGCCAAGGACGTCTTCCACAAAGCTATGTCTTTTATGGCCTAGCAGTTCAATTCTTTTACTGTATATTTAGGGGTATATTAGAAAATACATTTCGTTATATTTTACGAAAATGACTGCGAATCTCTATTCTTTTTCTTGTTGAAATTGGCTGCGTAGAATATTTTTGCCCAATTTTCCCGATTGGGCTTAATTGTGAAATTTGGGCGCTTTTGTCGTCTAAATTAATTTCCACGAGAATCTTGTTACATTTCCACCAATATTCGTTGATCCCAGGACCTTTTCGTACCAATTGCTGTGAAAGACTTTGAAAGTATACCCTAGCAATGTCGTGGACTCCAACTGAAGCTTTTACCAGAGCAAAAATCATCAAGCCGTTCTTACCGTTTGACAAGCATCCCCACTTGCGTAACGATAACTTGAAGAACTTGTACCCTGGTGATGAAGTGTACATCTTTGAAACTAAGGAAGACAAGTGGGCCAGAGGCTATTCTTTGGCAAGACCATTCCCTACCGACTTCACCATCACGTCTGTTAATTTGGATGAGTTGCCAGGCACCAAGATCGCTATTGTTGTGTTCCCGTTGAAGTATGTCAAGCCATTGGAAACAATTCCAATCTCCTCGATCTCCGTTAGCAAGGACTTCAATAACATCTCGAATATGGATGTTGTTCCTACCATCCACGATGCCGAAGTCGCCCGCAAGGTTGCCTTGGATGGTGTCGATGGTGACGAAGGAAGACCCACGGTTCCTACTTTACCTTTGGAAAGCTTTAGAGAAAACGATGGCTTAATTGCAGAAATCAAACACGCTCTCGGATTGTTGACTTCGCATATCTTTGCTTTGTACTCCATTGGTGAGTTTAGACTTTTCAACAAGTTGTCCTCGATCTACTTCGACTTGAACGAAGCCAGAATCAAGTTGACTCACAACTTGTTGACGGCAAACGAAATTCAGGTTGCTAAGGAAACCGCCACTTACTTGTTAGACAAGATCCCCAAGAAATTGGCTTCTAAGGCTGCTAGATTGAACGCTACTTCCTACGATTTGGATAACACCAACACTGATATTTCGGGTTACAAGGCCATTTTGTCCAGAGACACCATCACTGGTGAGTTACTTTCCAACGATCGGGAATTACCTTCGAGAATTGCTTTCAACCAAGTCTTGTGTGCTTTGGCCTCGAACTTCCCGATCAATGCCCACCACCACTTGCAACAATACTCGTTGGAACCTCCTCCAAACAAGAGATTGCACCACGAACCTCCATCTCATATCTTGGTCGATTTCAAATCTGTTTCTGGTTCTTCTGCTTACCAACCTCCAGGTTTCGCCGGTATGATTGCGTACTTATATGTCCGTAACAACCGTAAGAGATTGACGGAAGCGTTTGCTGTCCACACGAACTCGGTTGATGAATTGGTTAACGTCGAAAAGATTAGTGCTGCTTTGTTCAGAAATATTCCTTCCAGTGAAATTGAAAACAGCAGAGTCTACTTAGTGGCGGTTTTGACTGAAGAAATTGATTTGAGCATCAAGAACGTCAACAACCTTCCTCTGATTAGAAGAGTCAAAAAGGGTGTTGCTGCCGGTGTTACTGATATCACTAGAATCTTCTCCAAGAACCAAGGTGCATTAGAATCCGGAGAATCGCACCAGTTCTCCATTAAATTATTTGGCTCCTATGTTAACAACAAGAAGAGTCTTCTCAAGGACCCATCTGATGGCCAAGTCAATAATGGTTGGGGTGAACTTGTTGACAGAATCATTGCCGGTTCAAGTCATGGGGTTGTTGTTAACCCAAGAGCTGAAAAGTTGGTTGTTTCTATCAAGGAATTTAAGCACCAGTTTGTCGGTAACTACAACCCAGTGACCACAGCTGCTCCTATTTCCAGAATTAAGCCTATTTTCTTTGACCCTATTGCTGAAAACTACGAACGTATTTACTTGGCTATGGGCAAGGTCTCCCTCCTTAACAGCGTGAGCAAGGATGACTTGTTGACTTTTGAGGTCAGTACCCCTTCAAACGAGTTGATCACGTTTGCTAAGGCCTCCAATCAGCAGGAAAAGCGCTCCTGGCAATTTGTTTCTGTTTTCCCAGATGAAGTTGTTGGTGAAATTATTAAGGTTAATGGTGTTTCTTTGAAGAACCCAAGTAAGAAGCTTATCAAGGAAGATTACATTGTGTTGTCTTTGTACGTCAATGGTGTTTTGGCTGGTGAAGGTAAACTTCTTTACAAGTCTGGTAACAGGTTGGTTGAATTTAACAAAAAGAAAAGTCACACTGTGGAAATCACCTCCACCACCCATAAGTTGCCAATGGCTCAAATCGAACTTAGTACTGAGTACGTTGGTAAGATTTACAACTCGGATATTTCCATTGATAGCATTTTCCAATTTGAGAGATTTATCAAAGCTGGTCCAAAGGGTATTGATGAGTTGTCTGCTGCTTTGGTTTCGTTCTGTAAATTGGACATTTCTCAGTTGGTCAAGTACTTCCCTGAATTATTGAGCTCGATGTACAACATCATTGATACTTCATTCCAGCTTGGATCTAGTCCTAGTCACGAAATCTTGCAAGACAATACGTTCAAGGCTATTGTTCACTTGTTAGATACTGTTTTCGGTAAGCAAGAGCAATACTTGTATTTGATTGATACATTCATTCAAAGATACACTAACCTTCCTTCAATTGGTGTCTTCTTGATGAACAAGGTCTCGGAGATTTTCGCTAGAGCAGAATCCAATTGGAACTCGATGTCGAGATCATTGTGTAGAATCGTTTCATTGATTCTTAAGTTGGCCATCAACTCGATGAATTCCAGCAGCGACAAAGAAGCTTATTTAAAGGCTTTGACTTCCTTATTCAAGTCTGGTTCTTTCTTCCTTTCTATTCAATCCAGTACATTAATCAATGACCAGGTTCTCATTTTGGAAATTATTGATTACGTCTTGGAATTCAAGAGTCACTTGAGCTTACTCAGTATTCTTAACTTGGTGGTCTCTTTTGTTGATTCCATTGGAATTAGAGGTTTGGGTGTTAACGAGGATAACTTCAACGTCAAGAAGCCAAATGCTGCCATTAAAGACCACAAGATCATTATCAGTAAGTTGCTTTTGATTCGTCGTCTTTTCAGTTCATCTTTGGCTGATCAACCTGAAACTCGTGCGGTCTTGATTTCCAACTCCGTAACCTGGTCAATGGAAGTCTTATTGGGTCCTACTGATATTGATGCTTCTAGATTGGCTTGTACCGTTTTGAATGCTGCTAGTAACCTCTTGTGGGATTCTGTTTTTGTCAAGGGTCACGTTGAAGAAATCGAATTATGTTACTCCTTCTCCAAATTGTTACCAGCTATTGCAAGAACTATCATTAAGTACAACAAGTTTACTAGAGGTAATGATTTCTTCAAGCCGAAGAGAACCTTTACCCCATTATTCCCAACTGAGTTTCCTTACAAGGAATCCTCCATCGATCCAATTGTTAACGATGAGGTCTTGGTTGAAATCTTGGTAGAATTATCAACTGTGTTCTGTTTTATTGCCAAGATTGGTAAGTCAACTGCTGGTAACGATGGATACTCTGAAATTTTGGGTAAGAAGCTTGCCAATGATTTCTTCAAATATGACAAGTACTTGGCCAATAACTTCAAGAACGAAGATATCATTACTCTTATTTCTGGGGTAAAGCTCATGAGACAAGGTAAATTCTTCCCTGAAGATAAATGGTTGTCCTTGTATTCTATTATCGCCGAGGGTGGTTTGCTGGCCTTAGAACTTGTTAGACCATTGTTGATCAACAACTACATTCCTCCTATTGAAGAATCTGAACAATTTGACAGAGTTCTTTGGGGTAACTACTTGAAGACTTTGTTGAGATTGGGTGTTTTAGCACCTGTTTCTATTGAACACTTGTCTGACGTTCCAAGAAAGGCATGTCAACAAATCACTGGTACTATGCGTGATAGAATTGCTTTCTTGGTTAACGAAGCCTGGGATATGTTGGCCTGGGATGCAACTAAGGAAGATATTGTTAGATTCAACTTGAACAAGTTTGGTGGTTACCAAGTGGAATTCATTAGTAACGATTATGGTATCTTGCAAGATTTGATGTTGTTTGCTTTACAAAAGAACGACCAATGTCAACAAGTAAGTGTCAAGATTTTGTGGTCTATTATTATTTCTGAATTCATCTTGAGCGACAATATCATTGATATTGAAAAAGAATGTCTTGTTGGATTGCACGATATTTACTACAGAAATGCTTATAAACCAAGTGTTGTTGAGCAACAGCAGTTGATTGAAAGAATGAAGGTCACCATCAGATTAGATCGTGAAGATGAAGCATTTGGTATTATCTACAACTTCATTGAAAGTTTGCATGGTTTCTTGGCTGTTCTTAATGATTTGAACAGTGTTCCTGTTGGTCCAGAATTTGACGACGATAGAACTTTCCACAAGTTGAACATCAATGCCTACTTGAAGAATGCCAACAAGCCAGAGTTGTTCCATTCTTTTATCAATTCTATGTACGAAGAGAACCTCCGCAAGAACGATTACATTCAAGCAGCTTTAAGTTTGGAACTCTTGGCTTCCACCTACACTTGGGACCATCAAACTCTTTTACCACCAAGTTTCAGACCTAAGTTCCCTGAACAAAGTTCGTTTGAAAGAAAGGAATCTCTTATTAAGATGATTGCTACCAATTACATCAAGGGTAACAGTTTGGAAAGAGCAACCGACACCTACAATGAATTATTAGACTCCTACAGCTCTCATACCTATGACTTGAAGAGTTTCGCGTATGTTCACAACAAGTTGGCCAAGTTGTATTTAGATCTTGAATCTTCCGACAAATTGAGTTCGTCCTTCTTCAGAGTTGCCTTTATTGGTGCTGGTTTCCCTGCTAACATCAGAGGCAAGGAACAAATTTACGAAGGTTTGCCATTTGAACACATCACCTCTATTCACGAGAGATTGTTGAGATTGTACCCTGGTGCAAGAATTATTTCTGACGATTCTGAAGCACAAGCTTTGAGAGAAAAGAACCAGAGTGGTAGATACTTACACGTTAGTGTTGTTGAGCCTGTCAACGAAATTTCTGACAAATTGTTCAACACCTCCATTGGTGTTAGACAATACGCTAGAAACAAGGATTTGAGATTCTTCACTACCATGAAGAAAATTCCTGGTGCTACATCTGTGTTTGATTTGTGGACTGAGGAAACCACTTACGAAACTATTCTTTCGTTCCCAACTTTGATGAACAGAAGTGATATCAAGTATGCCAAGGTTGTCAAGTTGTCACCATTGGACAACGCCATTAGAACAATCGTTAACAAGAATAACGACTTGATTCAATTGGAAAGTTTCATCAATATGGCATTTAGAGAAAAGGCTGACTTCATGTCTCTTTTCAACGATTTGTCGAGACAACTTGCTGGTACAGTCGACTCACCAGTTAATGGTGGTGTTGGTCAATACCGTACTTTCTTCACTGATCCTAAGTACGAAGACAACCCTGAGTACGTCACCAAGATCAGATTCTTGAAGAACGCCTTCAATGACTTGACTATCATCTTGAACAGATGTTTGCACTTGCACGGTAAGTTGGTAGCTAGCTCGATGAAGAACTCTCACGAGGCATTAGTTGAGTTGTACAAGAAGAACTTCAAGGACGATATTATTGCTTTGAAGCTCTCGACGGACTACGAGCACTCTGTGTACAACCATAGCGCTCCTCTGTTCCAACAGCTGCAACCACTGGTGTCTTCTGCTTCTGAGAAGCGGTCTATTTCCGGATCATTGATCGCTGGTGGTGGAACCTCGATTGCCGGCTCGAGATTGACAAGAACGGTTTCGCAAACTTCTTCCACTTCAAGTAACTCGGGTTTGTCGGGTCTTTCATCAGACAAGTCGACCATTGACTCTGCATTCAACTTTGCAAACAAGCAGAAGCGTACCGCTTTGAACTGGAGAAATATGGTCAAGAATTAAGAGCTTACAGATAGATTTATAGTTTAGTAAATTCCATTCAATAGAAACCTTTTTTTTTGCAGCTGTCGGGAATAAATGTGATTATGTAATCGGAGTTTGAAAAATCGTCAATCATCGTTTCAAAATTCGATGCTGACATTGTCACGAAGTCGTACCTTACACTTAACCCCACGCCATCAATATGTTTAGATTAGCTGCTCGTGCTGCTCGTGTTTCTGTTGCCAGAACTCCATTGGTTGTCAAGCCAGTCCGTTTCTATGCTGTTGCTCCAATCACCAAGGATGAAGTCACTGCCCGTGCCTTTGAGGCCTTGAAGACTGTTGCTGCTTTGCAAGAATCCAAACTCTCCACAGAAGCTTCCTTTCAAAAGGACTTGGGATTAGACTCCTTGGACACCGTCGAAGCCTTGGTTGCCTTGGAAGAAGAGTTTGACTTGGAAATCCCAGACAAGATTTCCGACGAAATCAAGACCGTCGGTGAAGCCATTGATTACATCTACGAAGAAGAACAAAAGTTGTAATAGTGCTGAATGAACAGCTACGATACACACTAGGGCCGAAGAAGTGAGGCAGCACTAGGGGCGGCTTCGCCCTTTTGCCTTTTGTATATAATTTTTGGCTGGTTAATGAAGAGTTTATTTGAAGTGAATCCGCATACATTTATCATGGACCTAGATGTCGGTGATGAATCTGTAGTTTCTGTTGATGTAGCGCTTGTAGTTGGTTCTTCTTCACTTTCGGGAGTTCTTATTGGTTGGTTTGCTCTACTGAGAGGCAAGTCACGTTTTTTGTCTCTGATCGAATTTATTCGCTAAGTTTACGTTTTGCTTATATCATCAACGATTTATTAACTCTACTCTTCATCATGACAAGGGAATTGAACGAAACAGACCTTCCCGAGACATTGGGAACTAGACCCGAAGATGACAAGCCAGTTTTGTCGGGTTCTGAAGACGACGAGGAAGATGACGAAGACCAAGACGATGAAAACGAGCCGCTCCCGGTACAGTATCCCGGAACAATTTTACCAGATACAAGGGTAGAAGAGATTGATGCCGATGCCGATTTGGCTGCCGAGTATCCTTCCGATACCGAGTATGTTGACTTGGTGCATTTGAAGGTTGGATCTTTGGAAGACCTCAATTTGTCCCGTTTCCACAAGCTCGAGAGTTTGAACTTGAGACAAAACTTTGTGGATTCCATTGTGGGTGTGGATGATTTGCCTGCCGAGACAATGGAAGAGTTGGACTTCTATGACAACAGAATCAACCACATTTCATCTAGCATAAAGAAGTTGACGAATTTGGTCAATTTGGACTTGTCGTTCAACAAAATAAAGAACATCAAGAACTTGGAAACATTGACCAAGTTGGAGAACTTGTTCTTTGTTCAAAATAAGATCAAGGAGATCAAGAACTTGGAAACCTTGACCAAGTTGAAGAACTTGGAATTGGGAGGCAACAAGATTGAGGAAATCAGTGAAACCTTGCTCCTGTTGGTTAGTGTTGAACAGCTTTGGTTAGGTAAGAACAGAATATCCCGGTTCCAGAACTTACATACCTTGACAAACTTGAGAGTCTTATCGATCCAGTCCAACCGTATCACCAAAATAGAAGGGTTGGAACACTTGGTCAACTTGAAAGAGTTGTATTTGTCGCATAACGGGATTGAAAATATTGAAAACTTGGATAAAAACGTAAACTTAGAAGTGTTGGACGTCACCTCAAATAGGCTTACTAAATTGGAGAATTTAAGTCACTTGACCAAGTTGACTGATTTCTGGTGTTCGTATAACCAGATTTCGAGCTTCGAAGATATTGGGCGTGAGTTGGGCAAGTTGCCCGAGTTAGATACCGTATATTTCGAAGGGAACCCAGTACAAACTCAAAATCCAACTGCGTACAGACGGAAATTGAAGTTGTACTTGGGTCCTAGTTTGACGAAGATTGATGCTACATATTTGGCGGTTTGATTTTATATATTGGGTAATATTTAATATGCTGCGGCATGGGTGTTTGGTATATAAATTTGTGGGTTGTAGTTTTTTATAATAGTTCTAGTTAGACTCAAGTCTTGTTTAATTAACGCAAGGAAACCTATGTCTTACCAAAAGAATATGTTGATGGAGTGGAAGTGAAGGGCTGACCGCTGAGTGCCTTCATGTCTATTTTTTTTGAATTGTTATGTTTTGTTAAAATTGTTTTTTAGATATTATATGCTTCAGGTAGCTAATCGGCTGCAAAAATATAAAATTATGATGAAATTCTAAAGTTTACAAACACAAGTTGCTTTAAAATGTATGATTCTAAAAAGAGAAAACGAGAAACCATAGAGGAAATACGTCAATTTGTTGATGGAGTCAAGACTATCGAATCCACTATCACGACCTACGAGGAATTGATACGATACCTTGATTCGAATATAGTTGAGTGTGATTTGTCAGACTTACCCCGAGCCCTTCCAGAAACACGGCCACTCCAAGACACCTCGAACAACAATCCGCTGCATCTACATCCAAATACACTGGTGCTCCCACCGCTTGAATTGAGGGTTCTTGTATCTTATATATCCGATGTCTATTATACTCATTCTAGATTATTGTCCTCAGTCTTGTAGTTGTCCAAAACAATTCTGTAGATAAACGACGGAGCAAAACCGCCAATATTGGTGATATAAATATCAATGTGTTCTGGCGGAATGTAGTTGTCCAAGGGGTTGGTGACGACCTCGACGTTATCCAAGAGCTGGAAGTCGTCGTAGTTCATGACCTTACCCGAGTTGCCGACTTCAATGAGATCGTCTCTGTTGAATGGATACAATGGCGACAATTTGTACAAACCAGCAACGGCAAACACCGGGGTCTTGTGTTCTTTGGCACATTCAACGACGTTGGCAACGCCAGAGTTGGCCATGCTGCCCCCGTTGGCAAACACTGCGTTGGAGCCTATTATAACCTTACCCACACGAGACATGACAGCAAAGGTGGTGGTGTCTGGTATCAAAATGGTTTCGATCTTGTGGTCCACCAACGTCTTGACGAACTTGTGGGCCTGGTTTATGTCGTTGGGGTAGTTCTCGGTGACCAACACAGAGAACTTTCTCTTTGCCCTGGCCTTGATCAAGAATTGCAACACCGTCTCCGAGTTGGGAGTCGGGGTCAACAATATCTCATTGTCATGGATCAAATCGACCGACATGGTTTCCAACCCTTCGTTGACGTTGGTGATTTCGTCCACCAAATCTCGGATACCTTGGATAATGATGGACCGCATATCGCTGGTTTGCTTTTTCAGTTGATTGTGCTGCTCTTTGTGACTGGTGTTGTTGGTGGTCGATAACAAACTGAACATCGAGCTCAACATCGGGGTGTTGTTGGACTCGGTGTGTTCTGTTTCGATTTCATCTCTGATCAATGCCAACACTCTTCTAACAATGTTTCCTGTTATTATCTGTCTGGGCTGAGCTTTGTGAAGAATGGTGCCGACCTTTCTGATCACCGAGATCAAGTCGTATGGGTTGGTCCACCTGGCGGCAGAGATGACTTTCATCAACAACTGGGCAATGGCCAAGGCGATGTTCTTGTCGCCTTCAAGTTGGTGGCGCTTCAAGCTGGAAACCACTGGATCGATAAGCGACAAGATTTCCGGCGTGACAAGCGACGACATGGCTGGTGTAGGGAGTTCGTAGTCTTTTGAGTCGTTTATGGAGCGTAGTTTAAAATTTTGATGTAATACAAATATCTCTCCCACGCACGACCAACTCACCTTGACCAAACTCTAATACCACAGCCACCACCATACCATGACTGTGATAGCCCAATGCTTGGACTCACTCTACGAGTACTCGCCCAAGTTTCGAGTATCGATAGATCTTATTCAGCGTCTAGCGCAGAACTTGCGCTTGGAAACGTTTGTTGACACACTTGGGTACACCGTCGATTCTTCCAAGAAGGAAGACACCCAGAGATTGTCGATAGCAGGATCGTTTATCTTGATAGATGTGGACTTCAAAGAGGACAAAATCATTGCCGTGTCGATGTCGAGTCCCGAAGACCAAACGACACGCGAACAGGGCGACTATGTTAAGTCCAAGACGACAACAGGTGATATCAACAAAGTAGTGTTGGACGTGACGAAATCACCACTTTCGTTCCTTAAACAGTCGACGGCAGAAGCTATACTCCTTCAGAACTTACAGCAGGACCGATTAAACAACTTTCCGCTCAACTTGAAATACTTGGCCAACATTGACCAGTTATCGACATCGAGCTCGAACCTCTTCTTGTACCTCGAGAAAGTGGCATTGTTGCTCTATGAAATATCGGTGGTTGAAGGTGTCGAGAAGCTGGATGATTGGCTTGTTTCTCTGGGATTCACGAGCTCCGTTGGAAAGGTCTTCTTGAATGATCCTGACCATGGTCAGGTTGGATTATTTTCGACATTCTGGAAAGATAGCCGGTATGTCAACCACGAATCGAGCACTTTGTATGGAAACGAATACAGATTGTTGTTGGGAATAGATCCAGCAGATACCGCCGCCAAAGTGGACTACTTGACTCAGAATAAGGACTCCGTATGGGAATTGGACGGTCAAAAGTACACTTTCGACTTTGAGTCGACGCCAGAAATCTCCCCCAACTGGACACTCAATATTACAATCAACCATCCTGTGTACGTGCCGAAGTTTCTTATTGAATACCTTGGATTGAAGTATACGGTAGCCACCACAGAATCAGAATACGAGGAGCTTCTCGCAAAGTTGGCGAAGGAGGACGATGTGACACACGATATAGACGGATTGCCGTTTTCGCTCCAACATGATCTAGCATACAGCGAGTTTATCCCATTAAAGACCGCCGCCATCAATGCCATTTCCGATTTGCCCCAATTGATATCGATCTTGAGGAACTTCATTGTGTTGGCCAGCATCTACAACAATATCATAAGCGAATGGTCAGAGCCACACAGAAACAGGTCGAGACGCGGCTCCAAGGCTGTTAATCCCGAATTGACGGAGGAATCGAGACAGAAATTGAAGGAGTCGCTCAAGTTATCGTATGACGTGACCGACGAGGAGTTGTTAGGGTTGAACACCCTCGCCGACACCTCCTTCACGGGAATCCAGCCCAACAAACGCGATGACATCGATTTAGAGGCTTTCTTGAAGGAAGAAAAGACCCCCGAGCCGTACTTGCGCCTCAGACTTATAGATATAGACTTGGCTTCGAAGAACAAGGACTTGATCTTGTCGTTGGAGGGTGTTGCCAATGTATCGTTCCGGATTTCCAACGGGGTGGTTGAGCAGCTCCAAGACGAAGTGGGAGGAGACGCGATGGAAATAGAGGACTCGAACGAGCTGAGACTCATCAAGGGGTTGGGGTTAACCGAGGACTTGGTGCTGAGTTATAAACACGTTTATATTTGACTATATACAACATAACTTAGAGCTTCACCCCAATGTGGATACTGGCGACTCCAAACGTCAAGTTTTCGTAGCCCTTTTCTGGGACGTAGAAACCTGCCTTTTCGATCATTCCCTTGAATTCTTCTTGCTTAGGGAACTTTCTGATACTCTCCACCAAGTACTGGTACGAGTCTCTGTCGTTGGCAATCAACTGGCCCATCAACGGCAAGAGAGAGAACGAGTACGCCTGGTAGATGTAGTCGATGGCAGGGTTATCGACGTGGGAGAACTCCAAGCAGGCGAAGATCCCGCCTGGTCTCAACACTCTGTAGGCGGTGTCCAAACCGGCCTGGATGTTGGTGAAGTTTCTGATCCCAAACGCAATGGTGTACACATCCTTGGAGTTGTCGGCGATCTGGTCCATGGTTTCACCGTTCTGGACAAGAAAGTTGACTCTGTCGGAACCGTCGTTCCACTCGGTGCTCTGGAATCTGAGTTCACCTTCTCTCAACATGTCGGCATTGATGTCTGCGACCGTCATTGTCGAGGATCTGTCGTTGTACTTGGTTGCGGCATGGTCCAACAATCCGAACGCGATGTCACCCGTTCCACCGGCAACATCCAAAAAGTCGAGGGGTCTGTTGGAACCCGGTCTCATGCCGGCGTCCAAGCGGTTGATGAAGTGGCTCTTCCATAAGCGGTGGACACCCATCGACATGGCGTCGTTCATCACGTCGTAGTTGCTGGCGACCGACGAGAACACGCCGCCAACGAGCTTTTCTTTGTCATCTTTGTTCACAGTCTTGTACCCGAAATGGGTGGTGGAGTCGTCCGATAAGCAACGGACTCCCCGGCGGACAAACGCACTGGTGCGCAAGCCGACAATGCCGGGCCGTAAGGTTCTAAGTGCAGACATCTGGCGGAGGAATGGCGTGGAGATGGTTTTCGTTTCGGAAAAGTGCAATTTTTCTGTGTGCGAAAATCCAAGTTGCAATTTCTCGGTGAAATTTCCCAGCGATTGCTGCTGCTTACTCGTTTTTACAACAGACGGATGCAAATGTGCTCCATATGATTTATAACCTAGAGCTTGTTTATATTGTTAGTTATACACCTGTTTCTCTCCAGTCCGTAGTTGTAGAATTTTTCGTTTCTCGTTTTTCGCTACTATACATTTAAGCTTGAACAACTCTGACAGTGTTGGAGTGACCAGAACCTCTGGTCCAACCTTGGACGGTGACAATGGAGTCACCCTTGTTGATAATACCCAATTCGATGGCTTCGGAAACGGCCCATCTCAATCTGTTTTCAACATCTTCTTGCCAGTTTTCAACCTTGTCCTTGGTGTAGATGAATGGATACACACCTCTGTACAAGTGACAGTATCTGGCACTTCTTGGGTTTCTGGTAACCATCATGATTGGGACGTTTGGCTTGTACTTGGACACCAATCTGGCGGAAGAACCAGAGGTCGACAAAACAACAATGGCCTTGGCGTCTTGTTCGTAGGCAGCAGAAACGGCAGCAACGGCAACGGTTTCGGTGGTTGGAGTTGGCTTCTTGGCCAAGGCTCTGATTTCGTTGTGCAAGGATTGGTATGCAATGGCCTTTTCGGCAATGATGGCAGTGTTGTGCATCATGGAAACGGCTTCGAATGGGTAGTTACCCTTGGCGGTTTCACCAGACAACATAACACAGTCAGAACCATCCAAGATAGCGTTACCGACATCAGATACTTCGGCTCTGGTTGGTCTTGGGTTGTAGGTCATAGATTCCAACATTTGGGTGGCACAGATAACTGGCTTAGCGGCCAAGTTACACTTACCAATCAATTGCTTTTGGACAATAAACACCAATGGAGCTGGGATTTCAATACCCAAGTCACCTCTGGCAACCATGACACCGTCGGTTTCACGCAAGATGTCGTCAAAGTTGTTGACACCTTGTTGGTTTTCAATCTTAGCGATGATTTGGATGTCCTTACCGTCTTCACCCAAAACCTTTCTGATTTCCTTGATATCGTCACCGGTTCTGATGAAAGAAGCAAAGATCATGTGGACACCGTTCTTGACACCGAATCTGATGTCGGCCTTGTCCTTTTCGGACAAAGCTGGCAAGTCGACATCGGTACCTGGCAAGTTAACACCCTTGTGGGAACAGATCTTACCGGCGTTGACGGACTTGACCTTCAAGGTCTTGGCGTCAACGACTTCTTGGACTTCGAACGAGAGAACACCGTCATCGATGTAGATGATCTTACCGACGGAGATGACCTTGGTGATGTTGGCGTAGTCCAAGTACATGATCTTGTCGTCACACTTCTTGGCGAAGGCGTCATCGGTGGTGAAGATCATTTCGTGGTTTGGTGGGATTGGGAATTCTTGGTCGTCGATGGTGGTACCGGTTCTGATTTCTGGACCCTTGGTGTCCAAGGCAATGGCAAGAGGACGGCCCTTATATATTTCTTCGGACTTCTTGGCGTTGTCAATGACACTTTGGTGGTACTCGTAGGAACCGTGGGAGAAGTTCATACGGACGATGTTAAGACCGGCCTTTCTCAACTTGACCATGACTTCAGCGTTGTTGGTCTTTGGGCCGATGGTACCGATGATGGAGGAACGACGGAGGGCCTTGTTTGGAGTCTCAGTGACGTCCAATTGGGTTAACCAGGATAAAGCGTTGGACATGATGGTGGTTGGTTTTCTTACTAAAAAAGTATTGGGGTGTAGCAAAAAAAGGATGCGCACCCACCTAATCGCTGGTGATACGCTCTATTTATATATTTTTCACACCACGTTAAAATTTTTTCTACACGGTTTTCTGTGAGCCGGACCGTCTGGTGGTACCACGGGTGGTGGGATGGCGTGGTGCAGGCCTCTGGTGAAGATGTGGACACAAGGTGAGGGTCTGGCGATGCAGGGCGACGTGCTGGCACCTGCCTACGGTGTTGTGATGCGACGGCGGGCTCGTGGTCCTGTTCTGGCGAGCCTTTCTCCCTCGCCGTCTGGCACGCACCGGTTATCTCCAATCTCTGGTATCGCGGTGGCCATCGTGGGCAAACCCAGACAAATTGCCGTCGTCCGCTGCCGCTGGTTCCTGGCGCAACACCATTTACATGACCTTGAGCACGACCACAACACGCCCAGAGCTGCACCAGGGCTCTGTCTGGCCACACCGGTCCGACTTTCCCTTCCCCATGTGCATCCACTCCGAGTCCGCAGCTCTCGGAATCGGAGTTTTAGGAGGGGTAGTGCTGCGTGCAGTACATCATTACCACCTAAAAAAAAATACCCAAAAACTTTTTTTGTAATCCGCCTGCTCCTTGGTGCAAGACGTGTGTACCGCGAGATAAAGCAATGCGTCTCTATTGGTTGATCCACGGCACAATTGCCGAGACCTCCATACACACCAACTCTGGGGCCGTTTGCTACTAGTACAGCTATCAAAACAAGAAATCCGCGCCTGCCGAATCGGGGGGAGCAACGATATCGTTTTGCCCTCTGCCCGTCAGTTTTTAATACCTTGTTTTTTTTTTCCCTTCCTAATATCCGTACCCTTTTCGGCATCTAACCGACTTGCCAAAAACTGTAATTTTTGTCGTGGTGCTTCGTATAATTCTTTTTTTTTATTTGGCGCGCACACAGTTTGCCACATTGTCAAGTGCAACATGCAAATGGCCCGCTCCTCCTTGCAACCTGCAAATATCTAATCTGGCGGTCCGCGCCCCATCGCTACCCTACCACCCATACATAGACTAAATTACCGATGGTTGTACCTATTTTGTTCGGCATTGGTGCTACTGTGGTGGCCCTTGCTACCAAATCGACCATCTCAGCATACAGGAAGTACCTTCTCCTCACACCCCAAATGATTGCATCTCTCAACAATATAAATCTCGTCAACGACGACAACGACGTACGAGACAAGAATCTCACCAACGACCCCAATTACGCACACTACAAGTTCCTCCGCAAACACTACCCAAACACGGGGTTTAAAGATCCCATGACAGAACAGGAGGCATTGTTGGTTTTGGGAATAGAGGGCGACGACATCATGAAGTTCAACAAATCGCTTCTCCGCCAACGATATCGCCAGTTGATGATCTTGAACCACCCGGACAAGAACGGCAGCCAGTACATCAGTCAACGAATTAACCAGGCTAAGGATCTCTTGGAAAACAGTTACATGTTCAAAAATACTAAATAATGATAATGACCCTTGTACATACACATACAACAAAATACATAGAACGATTACTAATGCCCGTTAGCATTGCCGTTAACCTGTTTGGCCTTTTCTTTGCCTCCTTCAAAGTTCTCCCTCACTCTCAAGTAATGTTGCAACTCTTCAGCACTGACCGAAGGATTCAACTCCGATTGTGCCTTTTCAAAGTCTTCCATCTTCACCAACACGTTTATATCTTCTTCCCCAGCAACATTATCAAACCACCATCTAGTGGATACTTCCTGCTTGCCTTGCTCCACCAAGTCGCCGTTATACTTCTTAATCTTGGCGTCGACCTCGTTCGCGACTCTGGTCATGGCATTCAACATCGAATCAGAACACAAGGCGTAGAAATCAGCACCAGTAAATGTAAAAGAACATCCTTCGGCAAGTTTGGGCAAATCAACATCGTCATCAAGCTTGAACTTTCTAGTTAAAGCTTCCAAGATCTTGGTCTGTTTGTCATTGGTGTCAGAAATACCTAGATACAACATCTTGTCAAACCGTCCTGGTCTCAACAAAGCTTCGTCCAATAAATCGGGTCTATTCGTGGCACCAACAACAAACACACCGTCTCCTCCATCACCACCACTCATACCGTCCAATTCGGCCAATAATTGCGAAACAATTCTGTCCATGACACCTCCGGAATCCCCCTGGTTTCCTCTCTTTGGAGCAACGGAATCCAACTCATCAAAGAAAATAACACAAGGTTTGGCATCTCTGGCACGCTGGAAGACTCTACGTACATTGGCTTCGGATTCACCAATGTACATGTTCAATAATTCAGGACCTTTCACACTGAAGAAATTCAACGAGAAGTTGGTAGCAATAGCCTTGGCCAAGAGCGTCTTACCAGTACCAGGAGGTCCGTAGAACAAGATACCACTTCTCTTCTTTAACCCGTTATTGAATAATTCAGGATGTTTCAACGGCATATCAATGGTGTCCAAGATCTCATCCTTAACCAAATCTAAACCTCCGATATCTTCCCACTTGACATTAGGAATTCTTGGTGCCCCTATCGAGTCACTGAACTGATTACGTGCTTCATTGATAGCAGCACTAAAATCATCAGGAATCCACGTAATTAAACCTCCGTTTCCAATTTTAACCAAACTGCTCAAGGTGATATCAGTCTGTTTTGCTAGCTTGGATAATCTCTGGATCGCCAATTTCTTAGACTTCTTGATAATCGATATCAAATCCCGAGGAGTCAACCCAGCTGATTGCAACGCCAATGTCTTAAAATTGATATCCTTCCGCAAGACAAATGGCAAAGACGTTATATCAGTTACTTTTAACTCCTCTGCAGAATCTCCTCTTCCTTCATTGGAAGATTTCGTCTCGTTTTCAATCAAGAACCTGAATATGTCCAATCTTTCCGATTCACTGGGAACATTGAAAGTAATGTTGAATTTAATCAACAGCTTTATATTATCGTTCACCTTGTCATAATCGTTACTACTCAAAATAATGCATATGTTGTGATACTTGCTCAAGTATTCGTGCAATGTTTGGATAATTTTGAGGGATAAAGATGTGTGGATAGACGAATTTTGGTCATTGGTGTCAACCTGTGGACACAAACTCTCAATATGTTTCAAATAAATAACGTGAAAGGCGGAAGAATCTAATGGCGAATTAGCAATTAGTTTATCAATCTTACCAACCAATAATCCAATTGTTTTCAATTCTTGTCCAGGGTTAATCAAATCAAAAGCATCAAGCTCGATTAAATTTAACCCAAGTTCTATGGATAGGTTCCGGACTAAGGATGTCTTTCCAATTCCTCTACTCAACGAGTTCAACATAACCGTTGTTTTCAAGTTGTGTTTAGAACTTAAACAAGTTTGAATAATCTTCTTAAGTTCCTGAGCATATTGAAAGTTTCCCGAATCCAAATGACTGTTAAAATTAAACACTGGTGGTAAGCTTAAGTACTTGTACCATTCAGAGGATTCATTAGGAGGTAATCTAACAAATTCGACTCCTGAGGAAACCGACATTGTCTTGCTTGGATCAATAATGTATTGACTCGATTCCTTTGCTCCTTTGACATCAACAATCTTGAACCATGCAACAGAGTCTGGGTCTCCAGTTGGGACAACGCTATCTCCGCTATCTTCGACATTCTCTTCACCCTCATGTTCTTCAATATTATCAAACATAGTCTTGGCTAAGACAGAATCAATGACAACGGGAAAAAGATCGCCCTTTTGAACACACTTGAATCTAGAACTAAGACTTGTCTTTAAGCTAGACAAAAATGAATTTTGATATGTCTTATCCATGGTAATTTGGGATGAGATTCTTGAAATGGTGACGGATTCAGCAATGGGAATTAAATCAGAAAATTGATTGGTATTTTCCTCTGCTATTGGTTCAAAATGGACCTTATCTTTCTTCAAATTCAAATTGACAACCAAAATTGGAGACAAATACACGTTTCCGGTACGTACAAAGTCATTTGGTTCTGCCAATGTGAAAATCTTGACAATAATGCTTCCCTTCGGATGAATTAACTTGACCACATCCCCGGTATAAACAGGAAAGCCAAAATTAAACAAATCTCTTGAGTTAACAAAAACATACAATTCCGAGTCCTCTTTAGCGTACTTGGAAGGTAATGCTTCGATTGTAATTCTTTCAGGCAATGGATTGACATTAAATTCAGGAAAAGTATGATATTCGGGCTTGGGGGTAAACAGCAACTCTGCAGTCAAGTAGCAGGACATGTCAAGGTCGGTCTCAAACTCTTGGTCATCTTCAACCTCGCCTTCGTCAACTTCTTCTTCTTCAAAGCCTTCGTTATCCTTGATTAAAATAATAGTAGTTTCATTGTTTACCATACCTTGAGAGACAGGTTCACAGAGTCTTATCTTACCGTTAATGACACGGACATTATCGTCTGAATTGACCACACATGCTGAGGTGACGAGATACTCGTTCAAGAACTTATTCCTGAGCGACTCTTGTGGTTTATCAGACAAAACGGAGTAGATTTCTGACGGTACTGAAATGTATACCTTGGACAAATGGGGAATATCCTTGGGGTCAACTGATTGGATGATAGCGGAATCCAACGTTAAATCATCGACATTGAAGTGGGATAAATTGGTATTGTTGATAAATCTAATCTGGTTTTGCAGATACTCAAAGTCGACCGAGGTAACCTTAAAGATTTGAAATGTCTTAAAGTAATGTGGCGATCCCAACAACTTGATTAAAACAAACTTGTTGGTACTATTATCATCACCATCAGGAAAAAGCTTATTGAACAAGTCAATTGACAACTCCAAACCGTCGTAGGTGTTGAGCAGAAGATTATTCACAAAGTTAACACTGGCCACACTAGATACATACATTTTAGCTTTTGGAATGGCAGACGGCATATCTAGTGAATAATGGTCGAGGAAACTTGTCTTCGTCCATACCTCAAGTTAGAGCCTCGGGCTAATTGTGGGGATCACGGGGACTGCACACAAACATGACATACATCAACCGTCCAGGAAAGAACGGCACCAAACCACTAGAATTCTCTTGTTATTGCAAACCGGAAAGCAAAGCAGACAAAGCAAATGACTAAAGATAATTTTGGGTGTTTGCATATACATATTCTTTACGTCTTGGACTTCACGGCGTTGAAACAGCGTTTAACAGCACCATGTGTATTTATACTGCTACACATAACACGTTCAAAAACTAAGCAAATGAGTCCTCTGACAACTTTCTTATCGGTTTAACCTACGCCAACAACTGTGCTGTGCACAGCTCTATTCTGTGATATTCCTCAGATGTAGGTCTAAAGTTGCAAAATTGTAGACCTTGCAAAATGGAAGAGATGGTTACCCGGACACAAACTTTTTTTGTTTTTAAGCTGGCAAAAGTAACGGCCAATGTTTCCAACTTGTTAATATAGTGTTTGTCGAAGAAGTGGTGGAAATAATGTGTGGATTAGATAAATACAGCCAATAAGAGTTGGATGTGATTTGTCTTTAGAGCATAACCGTTTCCACTGCCTCCTGTGTTTCGTTCTGAATTGTATGTATCTTGCAATCCTATAGATGATGATAATCTTTGTTTTTTCATACCACTTAAGAGCTTTCTTGGAGGTCGTTACCGTTTTGGTAGCACATGGCTTCTATTGCAGTGATCTGGTATTTTTGTCATAGTTACACTGATTATAGGTATCACTTGAATTCTTACTAACTAAAAAGGCTATTTAAAACCAACAGACTTCGTTGTGGTTACTGTAACAAGCTTCTCCGATGAGGAGGTTAGACTCCTCGTACTTCTCTTTGGTTTACTCTCATTCTATACTTCCACTAGGCCCAAGTAGTGGAAGCCAATGTCTTCTCTGAATCTAGCGAAATGGCTGTAGACAGAAGCTAAGCGAGCGGAGTACTTTACTATAAGCTCTGTACGTCCTTCTCCCATGCAGCAAATACTGCTTCTCACGAAGATGGCATTGGTAACGCTGGTGGACTAGTCTTCTCTTAGCTCCAAAGCTCTCTTCTTAATAAACAATCTGCCCTCAAGTGTTAGTTCAGTAGTTCCACCAATTGTCTCTACAACTTCATTCTACATCATTCTGTGCTTCATGTATCTCACATAAGCCTTATTCACTCTGAAAATTACCTCTTTTATTTATTTAAAATCCAATAGATTCTAATTAAGCTTCATCTTCATCGACGACAACGGTGTGCAAACCCTTGGTGGTTGGGACGGTGACTGGTTCAACGAAAGCGAACAACTTTTCCTTGGCGTCTTCTTCGTCGTTTCTCTTTCTAGAGATTCTCAATCTCAATCTGTGTTCAACACCTTGGACACCTCTGGACCACAATTGGACGTTAAGCTTTGGGTCTAATCTGACATCGGTGGTACCCATGTGCAAAGTGGCGAACTTCTTGATTTCCTTGACAGCCTTTGGAGCTCTCTTCTTGAAGTGGACACCGTGTAACTAGATTGTTAGTATTTGTCGTTCGTAGGGACGTAAAAGGAAAAGTTCATGGTGACGATGTCACTCTGTCGTCTTCGACCTCCGTTCGTTCATTCCTTCGGTAGTTCTTCTATCGTTCATTACTTACTCTTTTGTGCAAGTTGATGGTGTATTCACGGGTAACAACGTCTTGTAAAGCCATTATGGATATTGATGATGATTAACTAAAAGCTGTAACAAAAACAGTTTTTGATTACTTGAAAAATTTTGGGATTGACCAGGAGGAAAAAAAAAGAAAATTTTCGGAATGCGGGTTTAACTATTGAGGCAAGGGTGTATTTTACAAAGGACATTTATTGTGCGAGGAGTGTACATGGGTTGAGAAATTTGGTCATGTGAGGGAGATAACTTTTGGGGCACGAACCCTAAGCTGCGAAACGCCCAGATCCCCGAGGTCCTATCCAGTAGATAAGATAGTACTTTGAGAAGATACGAATATACAGAATTATGACAACAAGAGTAGCCATCGATACTGACGGACATATTTTTACTACCACACTACCGACACAACTGGTATCAATTATTGATCATCTCCGAGTTTAATCAAATTGAATCCGCCTCAAGAACAAGTTACCCATTATTTGTCATTTATTCATTCTAATCCATATACCTTGTAGATGTACTGGTAGCACCTATTTATCACGTTGTTGTAGATTGAATCTACAGAATCTTCTGTTTGTGGAGCAGCATCCTCGTTTAGCAATTGTAAGCCATCGAACTTGAGCTGGGGAAACCTATTCAACAAATCCCACAATCCTAACGTAGAACAGATGATTCTGCTGGTGACTTTTTCTTCCTTTATCAACTGGAGTAACTCCGAGAGTGAAAAGCTGTTTACTTCTACCGTTTCCTTCGATACAACAGAAGCCAGGACTGTGCGTAGCACATATGCAAGCGAGTCCCTTGCTTCTGGGGTGAGTGCGTCAAAAGAAGTTTGGTATTCGGCTTCAAGCTCGGCTATTTCCCTTCCCTTGGCAATAAAGAGGCTGGATTCTATGATTATCAGTATCAAAGTCACATTGGCAAGGTACTGGGAGTAGTCGGCGTCGTCAAGATGGATCAATTCGTGCTTCAAGCCCTTCAAATAGCTCAACAACGTCAAATGGTTCTTTGTCACCACCAAGATGACAATTACATCGTAGCTGAGGTTTATGAGCTTGGACTTGGACGATTTGTTCGCCGACGACCGCAACCGGAGCTGGTAGTCCAATTTGTAGAGCTCGTTGACCAAGTTCATGTTGGGAACCGATTTCAACCGGAGCAACAATACCAACAAGCTGTAGTTGATGGCCGAGTCGTTGTTCTTGGGCAATGGATATATGGGCTGGGGCGGAGAGCTCAAGGAGGAATTCGAACGGGACCGTTGGGCCACGGGGATGTTGGGAGTCAAGGTGTTGGCGTTTTCGTGTAGATACAACGCGTTGTTCAAGTTGAGAGCCTCTTTCTTGGCGGATCCCAATTGGTTGTTGAATAGATGGAGAAGGAGTCTGATTTCCCATACCTGGAGCACCTGGGCTGGCGACAACTCGTGGCTGTTGATAAGATGGTAGGTGGTGTCGATCTGATGGGCGTAGCTCGAACCAAAGCCGGCAATCAAGGCTGGCACCAGCTCCTCGGTCCGGGCCTCGGGAAGCTTGACAAACAACGATGTATTTGCTAAGTGAGACATGGCGTATATAGTGGGGTCGAAAATGTCTGGATATTTATATAAATTGGATCGCGCTCTTAAACTGATTGCACAAACTAATCAATAAATTATGGCGTCTTCCCACACCGACCTTATCCGGGAAGCCAAGGCCAATCAGATCAACGAATTGAAGCGGTCGGCGGCATATTCACGCCAATTGGTCAACACGGTGTCTGCGTTGGTGAAGGCGAACTCGGAGCCCGACTCCAACACCCTCATAGATAAGATCACGACCATCCACCAGCTCAACGCCGATATCGATCGCCAGTTGAACCAGGACATCGCCCGCAGCTTCTATGACTTGATGAAGTGCAAGAAGGACATCTCCACCTTGATAAACAAGTGTCACCGCATAATCTCGCGCCACGAGCTGGGCAACCTCATAGCCAATCTTCAGTCGCAGGCAGAAGCAGTCGACCAGGAACTTCGGATCCTTGAGAATACATTGAAGTTGGTGAGGGCCAACAGAGGAGGGTGAAGGTGACGAAGGGCAGAACGCCCAGCTTTGAAAAAGAAAACATTACAGTGTATTATGATTATCGTTACTTACCATGCTAACCCGGAAGCCGGAACGAAAACGGGGGGTATGGTCGTCATGTGTGTGTTGTGCCAATCATGGCAAGCCCTTTGCCGCCCGTTCCCACTTCTCATCGGCTATCCATCCCGCGTTTATGATCTTGACCAAGTCGTGCAAGTTGATGCGTTTGTCGTTCTTCAACACCCGGCCCTTGTCGACCAAGAATTGGTATATCTTGACGTAGGATTCACGCGGTATGTGCGCGATGGGCAGTTCTGCATCCGGATCGCGTACCTTGGCCACGGTGGCCAGGTTCTGGAGCCACTTCTTGCGGCGATAGTCCCAGAGTGCCTGGCCCACATTAACGGGCTGCGGCCGTTTGGATTCCGACGATGCAAACTCCTCGCGCAACTTGCAGACATCGATTTCGTGGAAGTTGACATCGTCGTTGTCTCCATCCATGTCGAATTCGTTGTCGTCCTCTCGGGCGGTGTCGCTGCCGAGCGAGGACGTTTGCCGTATGATGTCCTCGAGGGTGACGGCGCGCTCGGATACGACGGTGGTGGACGACTTGACGTCGGCGTTGGGGGTTTGTTGGTGGTACTCGACCATTTTGTCCAAGTTCTGGAACTTCTTGTACTTCTCCAAGAACGACTCCTCTGCCGAGTTGTAGATGCGGTTGTTTTTAACTAGTTTATCGAAAAACTCGTCCTGGTCGGTGTCGACAAAAAGGTCGTCGATGTAGTCGTCCGAGTTGGCAAAGACTTCTTCGGAAATAGAGCGGACCTTGAGCAAGAACAGCTGGACCTCGGAGGATATACGTCGGAAGAAGCCCTTTCTTTTGGGGTGTGACGAGGATGAAGATGCAAGGGCGGAAGAGGAGGGTTTGTGTCGTAAAGATTGGAGCGAGCGGGAGTTCCTCAAGAGAGATGGCAGAGGAAAGGAAGATGTGGACGTCGCTTTGGATGTGAGTTCATGAGACATCGAAGTCCTTGGGGGGTTTAGGCGTCTTGCGTGGAGATGGCTGGGAAACCCTGTCTAAAATTTTTTTTTATCAGTCGATCACTGCCGTTTCCGAGTGGAGCGACCAAGAAAAGAAAAGATGATGGTGAAAAAAGTGTGGAGTGAGAGATGAGGGCCGAAATAGTCCGAGTGCTTTTTTTTTGGTCTGGCAGTAGAGGTGTCGGGGTCGAAACTTCCGCCGGGGCTTACTTGGAGGGGGATGGGCGGTACCGTACCGGTTACGGAAGGTGCGACTTAGCCGCTGGTCTAGGTAGCCGTAATTTGTAATCGGAAATTTTACTGGGGTTGTCACAATCTAGAACCTCTCACTACGATAAATAATAATCTGGTTCTGGACCGCTCCCCGGTGTTGCTAGTTGCAAAATGCCCACATTCAGGTAACGATGCGATTTACTAGCTGGTTTTACTCTTACTTAAGTCTGGTTGGTAGTTGCAGTCGGTTTCGGCTAACTTTATTACGCTTTGGTCCACTACTTTATTTGCTCGTGTTATCGAGCAAGTTTTTTTTTCCTCGCCTTCGCTGCAGATTCGATGATAACGTTATCAGGGTGACCCGGTCGTTTGTCGTGAAGGTTTTCGCGGTATCGTTTGCCGCGTATATCGACCTGTATTATTTACGCTAAGCTTTAAATAAGTTACAAGTTACACGCGTTGGCACGTAGCAAAAAGTCTAATTCTTCTTCTTTATTCATTACTTGGTTGTCCGCGCTGGAGTGTCTGATCGTATTTTGTTTTTACACGGGCTGTCCCTCCACTTGCTCCTTCACGTCCTTTCCACCTCCACTCACCTGCACCTCGTCCTGTGACTTCGCCTCCTCCTTCGACTTCGCCTCCTCCGTCTCAAACTTCGCCTTCAACTCCTTGTAATACTTGTGGTCAAACTTCCACCCGCTCTTCCGTTTGAAACTCTCTTGCTTGTCCCGCATCATTTCCGTCTGGTACCGTCTGAAAATGGACGCATCCCGCAAATATGCCCCACAGCTCTCCCACTTGATGTTATGTATAGCAATCGACAATCCGGAGTGCCGGTTGAAATCGGCCCACGTCCGCGAGTTGATACCATGGGCATAATAGCCGTGGTACTGTGGTAATGGTGGCAACAACAACACCTCCACAGAGAGATCGCCAGGCACCTCCTCGTCCTCCTCCACACCCAGTGGCCGGATCAAGTCCTTGGTTTCCCACTTGGGGTTCCACGTCTTCAAATCCACCTTGTTCTCAAACAACCCCAAATGTGTCAACACACTCAAAATGTCCGAGTCATCCGTATAAACTCCACTGGCACCGCCCCAGAGTTCGCGCCGACGCACCACGTTGTCCATGTTCACAAGGTGCTCGCTCACATGTCTGTAGGGAATCTTCACCTCTATTATGCTGTTGATGTACTCTTGTGTCAACGGTGGAATGGACGGTATGTATCTTGTTTCTATGTCGGGGTTATCCTGCAATCTGGCAGCATATTGCTCCTTTATCTCTTCGAACCGGTCGTAAAGGTCGGATTTCAAGCCGTACAATTGTGATGTCTGCAAGGTGGTCCACGTTGTCGTGGGATTGTACACAATCGTTCCCAAGTTGTGCCTGACGGGGAAATACTCCGCAATAACCTCATTTATGGGAGCGGTGTTGAGTACGATGGGCACGGTGGGGATCTTAATAGGCGCCTCTTTGGCAACTTCCAAGGCCTTTTCAACCACAGGCTCGGCCACAACAGGCTCAATCACAGTCTGCTTTGGTTCCTCTGTAGGTTTCTCTGCTGGTTTGTCCTCCAACGGAACCTCTGTATCGAGTTTGATTCTCTTGTTTTCTTGTACTTCGGGCAGCGGGCTTGGGGCGTTGAGGAAGCTTGAGATTCCAAGACTAGGTGCAGGGAGCTTGGTTCCGGTTTGACCAGAAATAAAAGAGATTGGGGGAAGCCGAATCCCTTCGCTTGGAGATTGCGCCATTGTTTAAAGTACTCAATTGATAAACTACTTTTCTTGCTTGATCGAATTACTCGTCCTTGTTGATATTTCTGCGATGAACGATTATGTAAGCCATTGAATTATGAAAAATTCTGGCATATAAGAAGCTTTGCATGTTCGTCCGATTTTGCAGCCTATACATCTAACAATACCTGCAGAACCATCCCTTTACAAGGTACTCTGTAAAGTAATAGGATTATTAATTATATCGCTTCCCTTTTGAAGTATTTTGGGCAAAAATATACGCGTTATTTTAGATCTGGCAATTCTCCCAGAACTAATACTAGAGGGAGTAAAGCCAATTTTGTAAATTTCAACAGTCACCTTGGTTTCAGTAACTATTCTACGGCCAAACGCTTGGTTAATCTAACTAATCGTTTACTCCTCACTCAATCATTCTTCTTCAGGGCAAGATTCAGCTGCTCTTCTTCTCTGACGTCTCCCCAGATATAAACAAGGCTTGCCAACGCTATAAGTTCCAATACCTCAGGGATATGCTTTCCTTCCGATACATTATTTTGGTTTCCACCAAGTACCTGGTCAACAAGCCTATTGCCTAGATTGTCGACAGGTAGAGTTATAAATGGATTGAATAGGAATGCACCAAAAAGTATATAGGCAGACTTCAAATACCGCTGGTCACGGTCAATTTTGTACGTTTGATATCCAAAATAGAGTACTGTTGCGAGCAGACCAACAATCAAGATTATGCGCATATACCAATGGAAAGCAAAATCAACTGGATAGTATTTTCCTATCACCAAATTGATCTGGATTGAATAAGCAATTATTAAACAAAAAGTTTTGACCCACATCTCTCCGGTGATCTTGAACCGTTTAGTTCCATAGCCAAGGGAAAATAATACAACCAAACTCAAGCTTGTTATCACTAACAAGAAAGACAAAATCCAATGGAAGAAAAATAACACTCCTAATTTTCTGAGCTGTTCTTCATCTTTAACCAGTTCTGGACTGTAAGTAAATAAGATAATAAAGTATGCGATGGTATTCACGAGTTTCAATGCCAAGTACCGCAAAATTGATTTCGAAAGGGTTGAAAGCCTGAACTTGTACCCTGGGGCCAATTTCCGTCTCTTGTAATGAAAAATCGATATAGCAATACTTGCTAATAGATATGCTCCAAGAACCACTCCACGCTTGTAGAATTCTAGTGGATTCAATAAATCATTAATCTCATCGTATTGAGCAGGTGATTCCTCCTCATATACCTTGGGCATGATGCAGGGTTTCTTTTTCCAGTAGTTTATTAAATTGCTAATACACTGTTATTTATGTTATTTATGTTAGTTTGACGTGTTATTTCACTAATCGTACCATCACCTTGTGCAGTCTACTACTATTTTGCTACAAGAAGATTGGTTAAACTTTATTTTGCAATTTCAAAGTTTCGATATGTGTGCGTCGCCATAAAGTGTTCAGGATGTATTGCATTCAGAAAACAAACTGTAGAAGAGGGTATTGAAGGTGGGCATCATGTTTCTACTTCGGGTTCATCCCCAAATATGATACCATAAATCTGTAAATCACTATTCTTCAGGCCATAACGGATCATGTCAGTTCTGAATCAACCCTTCAATGTCCAGCACCTCTGGTTCCACTTTGACATCTCTCCAGATTTAAATAAGGTTTATCAACACTATAAGTTCAAATACCTCAGGGATATGTTTTCTTGTTAGTTCATTATTTAGATTTCCATCGCCAAATAATTGAGCAACTCTATAGCCTAGATTATCAATAGGGAGATTGATAAACGGATTGAGTAGAATGCACCAAGAATGAAATAGGCAGACTTCAACAACCGCTGGTCACGGTGAATCTTGTAGGTATCATATACATCATTAAGAACTGCCGGATTCCGGAAGACTAATAGTACCCAAGCGTACGCCTTCTTCTTCTTCGCTGATGTCTCGCCAAATATACACAAGTGTCATCAATACACCTAGTTCTAAGACCTCAGGAACATGTTTTCCTGCAGCATAACGTTCTCGCTTAGCGGCACCAACAAACCCCATAATACTAAAATCATCAGGAAGTGTAAGAAAAGGATTGAGCATGTATGCACCCAAAATCACATAGGCAGATTTCAAAAACCGCTCATCTCTGTCGATTTTGTAAGTTGAGTAACCAAAATATAACGTTGTGATTACCACTGCTACAAACAGGAACCCAATTGATACTATATGGTAAATGCTGACTTCTCCGTTTCTGTACGAATTGATATGGTCTATTTCGTTAATTAACGATTTGATTGTTTGTATCAAGTATCCCACAGTGAGTATGATTGTTTTCAACCACATCAGGCTGGTAATGGTGAATCGCTTGGTTCCATACCCAATGGCAAACAACGCTACCAAGCTAAAACTGACCACGGACAACCCGTAATTCCAAATTGAAATAGATAGGACTAAACGAAGGAACGATTTCTCTTCGAAGTAATCACAAGTGAAGAGATATAGAATCAGAAAGTACACAAGGGTACTCGCAACTTTCAATACCAAGAATCTGAATATCGATTTGGAAAGCGTCGAGAGTTTGAAGTTGTATTCTATTGCCAATTTCTTCCTAGCGCGATACAACTCAAATATAACGGCTGCCACCACACTGTATATACCCAATACCGCTTGAATTTTCGAGAAGTCCCACGAATAAACAAATGCATCTAAGTTTGGGTACCTCCTTTGTGAAAACCTGTAAAATAAAGCAGATTCATTCACTGGCATGGTAAAATTTGATTGAAGTGCATTAATAATATCCAGGAAAGCAACATGTTCAAGCGTATCACTAAACTTAGTGGGGTCATCTGAAGGGCATAGACCCAAACGGAAGCATTTGGCTGCATCAAAAACAGTTGATATTCTGGCAGTGAACTTGTGAGTACGAAGATGAGCAACAACTATTAGGTGGTCGACCGGAATTTTTGACATTGTCACTGTAGCATGGATGTATCTACGTTACCAAACCACTCTCCTTGTTTTTCTTGATACGTTTTTGTTAACTCCTCTTTAGATGTCTTATCTTTATTATTTTAGACAATCTGCATGCAAACTTCGCGTATCAGAACTTCTATATTTAGAGCTGAAGTATATACTATTGCAGCAATTCCCTCTTTAGGCAACCATAATGTACGACCTGACCTTCCTTGTTGACACTGAATACACTGTATCCAAGTCGCCTGTCACAAATTGCACAAAGCTGTTTACCCGAATCTATTGGGTAGCCCTGGCTCTGTTCTGTCAAAATCTTATCCTGTAACTTTACCGTGCCAACTTTATACAACTGTGCTGCAATCCGACCATCGTGTAATGCCTCCTGCGAGCTCCTCAAGTGACCAATCAAGTATTCTGAAAGCTTGTTCAATGGGAAGCTATTCGGTAAAGCTGTCAACACCCTAAACACCGACATCTTGGATCCTTGAAGCGTCAAGAGTCGGTTGATTTGATCAATATTATCGTGGTAGTTCACAAGCAAGTCTTCCAATAGTTTCTGAAGTAACTTCTCTCCAACATGTTTATTGTTGGGTTGTTGGTAAATTTCGGAACAATAAGCCATTGCCAGGTCTAAATCTTCCAACTGGTTGAAGAGCACATCGATTGACTTCTCGTGTTCGCCCAATCGTTTATACACAAACACGGTAAACATAAGAAACCGATCATCCGTGGTGGGAATGTTCTTCAAAACAGTCCACGGTTCGTAGAGATTGGTCGATCCAAGAAACTTGTATAATTTGCCGTAAGTAGTGGTCTCCTTGAATTCCTTCTCATTTAACTCAAGCTTCTTCAACTCTTTGAGGTATAACAAACTCAATTGGGTATGAAACTTCAAAATAACCTTTCTTTTTGTGAGCTCCTCAACCAAATCACTCTCGAAAATGAGCCACTCTAAGTACCTTATTCCTAATTCATCAGACTTGATCACATCAACTAAAAACTCCAGGACCTTGAAATTATCGTAACTTTCACATTCAAATGAATCATTCATAAAAATTAATTCTCCATTATGCATACTCTGTTTTGGATCATCAACTAGAACCCAGTACGAAAATTGAAACACCAAATCCAAATCACCATTAGTAAGTTTCTGCAAATATTGAATGGTTAATTGAGGACCCTTAACATAGGTATCAAAGTTGTTGTCGTCTTCGTTGTCATGTAGACCTGCTTCATTCTCGTCATGTGCCAAATTATAAAGCATTTCCAACGCATCCTTGTGTAAATGCCTGCTGTAATAAAAGTCGAGTAACTCTTTAATAAAATTTGGCTGTTGTAAGGTTTTTTGCTGATGGTGATTGTGAATGTTGCTAAGTAAGCATTCATTGACAACTTTGGCATTACAATAATTGTTAGGTAATCTCAATAGAGGCCCCAACAACATCGGCTTAGTATGATAATAACAAAGAAACAAAGATGTGTCGATACTAGCAGCCATATGAGTTAATTGAATGTTGAGGGAATCCTTATCCAACGAAGGGTAAAGATCAAACGGTGTGATTTCAATTCCTTTCCATTTGATTGGTGTCTGAGGATCACTAATGAAATTCAGGTGAATTCTTCTCTGGTCAGTCAAGTATATTATAAGGTTATTAACTGCCTTTGAAAACTTTCTTAAGTCGATTGACTTGGAATACCCCTGTGTCTTTTCTTGTGATGGTCTTTGGCTTCTTGCTACCGATCTAGCACTTTGAGTATCATTTAATTCATTCTCTGTGCCAGATTCGCCGGTATTGGAAGAAAGGTTTGATCCCTGGATATCGTCCAAGGATACACGTTTTATCACATTGTGAGAAAACGATCTAAAACTTCTAGACTCGTCATTAAGCTTGGGGGTATCGCCATGTTGAGAAATTTGTACATCCCCATTCAAAAACTCGGGGAATAGTTCCAACACATCTCCAAAAGATATTAACCATTCCAAACAAATCTCTACCAATGCTTCGTGATATTTGGAGTACGATTCAAAAAGTATGATCGCTTTCTTTCTGTAAAGATTCCTAAGAACGAGCTGCTTCTTTTTCTCGTTGGAAACATATTCATTGTCAAAGAAGTGACTGGAGTGACTCAAATTAGATACAACTGATATGCTTTTCTCTAATCCGATGAATTTCAAATCGTTGTGAGGATCTCTGATACTTCCAGTAGAAGCTTTCCCGCTTATACTTAAGTACTGGTCAATTTGTTTTTGGTATCCCAAGATATTAAATTGTAAGATATCCGTGCCAGAAGCAACGAATATCGAGTTGTTTTCGTAAAATGCAGATATTTGATTGCTGTTGATTTGATGGTTGAAACGTTGAATGAGGTCGCCATTATTCACGTCAACGACCTCCATCTTCTTATTATATATCACAAGCAAATAAAGTGGATGAATAAAGGATATGAAAACTGGTACCATGGACAATTTTATTGGCGAGGGAATAATTGTATTATGGTCTTGATCTATGCTGAGGATTACTGTTTGTGTGTCTTTGATCAAGAGAATTGAAGTATCGGTATATTGAATGGCCCAAATTGACGGTCCTGCCGATCCCAAACCAAAGTAACTAAAGGAGTTACTGTGATTGAAATTGTATAATGATGTTTCTTCCACGGGCAACTCTTTGATATTATAGCTTCTTAAATCTAAGAGAACAAAGTCGTTTATGAGTGCAATGAGTAGTAATGCTTGGTTGGGGTATAATGAAATGGTCTTTATCCTGTCTTTAAGCAATATCTCGGAGTGAGTGTCAAAATAGATTGGTTTCCTCGAGCTGGTAGAAATATGGTAGACGTAAAGTTTCTTCCTTGCCCCGACAATGAGTGCTCGGCCCGTGTCGGTTTCGACGTAATGGAAATCGCTAAATTGTTGGCATTCAGACAATTTCTGAATTCCCGAAAGCCCGTTCGATAACACTTGATAGATATGCACGCCGTCATTACAAGCGACGGCAATTGTGACATCGTTTGACCGAGTCGGTATTTCTAGTATCTTGAGGATAGGCGAAGAATCTCGCGTGACATTGGTATGCATTGTAGTTGGTTCTAGGTTTTGCAACTTAGAGTTGTCATTGAACAATCCTTTGATATCATTGAATGACTTTAAGTACTGGGATGGACGTGTCAGTTTGGTCCCCACATCGGTGCTGGCTTTGCTCAAATATATTACCAAGTCACCGTTGGTCAAACCAACATAGAATCGATTTTCATGTTGATACACTGTCGATATCCTCGCTCCAGATTCCAAATGGATCCGATTGAACGGCTCTATTATATCTATATTCATGGTTGGGGTGTAGTAGTCTTTGGTTTATCAAAAATGTTTAAGTTAGACGGAACTGCATATAAACACAGTCTATATAGATAACCAGCCTTCGCAGAGCATAACGAGAAAAATACTGTCCACCTTCAAACCAGTTAACGGTTAGAGGGTCGAATACTAGTTGTGTTTATTACAATGCTTGGTCAGCAGTGGGAATGATCTGTTTTGATGTTTTTAAATTACCGTTTCTTTATATTTTTGTCTAATGGCTGCGAAAACTATACAGTAGTCAAGAAATCGATCACTCCCGAACAATACTTGACCAAGGAATCCAATTCTTCCATTTCCTTGTGGTTTGCTTCGTTGAGGATGTCCAAGTTGTCATGAAGTTGTTGTTCACTCTTGTGGTTGTGGATGATATCACCATGGTTCTTCAAGAACATAGCAAAGATGGCTTGGTAGAGATCGTAGTTGGTGTTGGAAGCGAGACCTTCGTTTAATGCGTCAACAAAGTTCGACATTTCATCAAGGGGTGGGAATGAGTTCAAAGATCTGATTTCCAAATCAATATTAGCTGGTGAAGCGTTCACCAAAAACTTCAAGAACTCGCTATAGTCTCCACCCTCGCTTCCTTCTCTCAACAACTTGGTAAATGTAGACTCAAACGCCTGACTCTTGCCGGATTTCAACTTGAGCAATTTACTGTTGGCATCTTCGTCGTCTTCGTTTTGATTGTTGTTGTGCACCACACCTTCGGCACCAGAAGCACGGTCACCAACAGCTTCACCTGATAAAGATAAGAAGAACGGAGCTTGTTCGGGTTTCTTTGGAGCTTCTTTTGGTTTGCTGCTTTGTTTGATCGTGTCCAAATGCAATAATGTGCTGTATTTGTTTCTAGGACCGAGAGATAATGTGACGAAGGATTCATCAATTTGGTCACCAGTCTGATACGTTTGTGCCAAACGGTCAGATTCTTCGTCTTCGTCTTCCGATTCCAATGCACCGTCCAACATTGTGGACCCACCATCACCTGAGGCATTTGGCAATAAGATTGTGGAGAATTCTTCTTCTTCGATGTGTCTAGTGGAGATAGGTCTGAATTGAGCTCTGTTAGTCCAGAGTGAAATACCATTCCCGGTAACATGCGTCGTTGCCAACATATCACCAATAGGAGAGAATTTGACCGAGGTTGCCACGTTAGGAAGTCTCACACCGTCAATGCATCCACCAGTGGGCAAGTCCCAGGTTCTCAAGGTGGCATCCAACCCAACCGAAACAATCCATCTGCCGTCTGGAGAGAAATCCAAGCCGGTGATTCTGTTTGTGTGTCCAAACAACACTCTGACCACTTTGTGGGTTGTTACGTCGACAATTATTATACTCAAGTCATCCAAGGCACAGGCAATCAAGTCGGAAGATTTGTGGTATACCATGGAGGTAATGGGGGCGTCTAACTGTAACTTACCCAAATATTTGGACTGGGTGAAATCGTAGAATCCAACAACACCATCCAAGCCACAACTAACCATTTTTCTATTCATACCGTCTATGGCAAGGCCAGTGACGGCTTTCTTATGCAAAACGTACTTTTTACGCAACAATCCCGATTGCAAATTGTATACTCCAATTCCACCAGAGGCAGAACCAATCAAACCAAAGTTTCCACACTGTGATATAGAGACCGATTTGACAATACCGCCGTCGATGGTATTTAAGTTGTGACGACCAACACGCTTGTTTCTGGAATCCCAGGTTCTAGCAAAAGTCTCGTCCTTGTGAGCAGTTAAAATGTTTTCCCAGTCACCTTCACGGGCTTGCGAGGAAGTGATATCTATGATTTCTGGGAACTTCTCTCTCATGGAAGACACGGCACCGGCCTTTCTTTTTCCGTCCTTGGACTTTGGAGGTCTCTGGGATAATTCCTGAGCTTGGGCATCCTTTCTGAGCGAAAACGACCAGAAGGATCTGTCTCTGGAAGCACTGTATATGAAATGGGATTTGTCTTCGTGGGGGAATTCAATGGCAATTGGTGGTGCCGAGTGACCACCTCTCGATCTCAAATGACGTGGAGGTGAAACAATGGAAGAATTCGAGGTAGATAAACTTGGATCGAATACATATTCCTTCAACTGGTTGTCACCACCATTAGTGACGACGATTGGTTGGCCATTCAAGAACTTGGCGTTAGCGATACCACCGTGACTTTCCTTGTGAGCATTTCTCAAGATGTGAACTCTGGCTTTCTTGGCCAAGTCGTAGAAGAACAAATCACCAGTACTCAAACCGGCAACCACATGGGGCGAGCCGTCCGTTCTGAACGATAACGAAACGACCTTGGCGGCCTCTTCTTCTGTAGATGCAAAGATCTTGTCTCCCAATACTCTGCCCTTCTTTAAGTTAAACAAGTAGACACCACCAACAGCAGTACCGACAGCTATTATATCCAAAACTGGAGCGGATTCGATACACGAGATGTTTTCCAAAAACAACTCAGCCGGAGTTCTGAAGAGCAACTTTCCGGTACGGATATTGAAAATAAACAAGCCAGAGGTGGTGGCAACAACAATCTTGTTCAAGTATGTTGGGGGGTGGATCAAACCAACGATTTTCCCATCGACGTCGGCGTTGATGGCTCTCAATGTAGTGTACAACTCAGTTGGGTACTTCTCACCTGCGGACTTTTTGAAGATGAAGATTTCACCGTCGGAGGCAGCAGCAATAAGATACTCACCAAACACCAAGGTGTGGGTGATCACGGCGGTGGTGGAGCACTCTAAGGTATGTTCCAAACGGCCTCTCTTGTAGATACCAATCTTGTTGGCAAATGCGGCGTAAATGTAGTGGAAATGGGCGGTTAAACAGGTGATTTTGGAAGGAGTTTGGGACTGAGAGACAAACAACAAGTGTAAGGTGGCGATGTCATAAATTTGGAACGATCTGCCCACAGAGGTAACGACGTAGAAAGTGGACCCCAAGCTGCCCAAGGCAAACGGCGTTTCATTGGAGACATTTCCCAAAGCACGGAAAGGACTGAAGATCTTGGAAGGTCTCGCCTTACCCTTTGTTGACTCGAGCTTTCTCTTTTTCACGGGCTCAACCATGGTTTCTATGTTGTTAGCTGGAGTAGAATGCGTTTAGTTAATTGTTAGCGGTTTGAAAAATTTTGGGATGGGGTTCTGTATATAAGTCCCTTGAATATGGCGATGAGATGGTGGGTCCCTTAGTATGGAGATGGGGCAAATATATAAGGCAATCATGGTGACAAGAGTTACATTCTACAGAGTAAACTAGTAATATTTGTATTTGGGGTTTTGAAGTACATTCACCTGTTTCAATTGTCGGTTCTGTAATATCTGGTGTACCTTGATCTGATTATGATGGATTGCGAAATTTGAACATTCATTTTTTCACGCTATCGCTACTCTTCATCATGACTTCTGTAGCTGAAAAAAGACCTGCCGAAGAGGTCGATGGTAACGAAACCAAGAAGGTTCACTTGGTAGACCACTTTGCCAAAGGCATTGCTCCTATCAAGCCCGAATTCATCGTGGAAAACACCATCAGAAACGATGCCTACGACGACGATGAGGCCGAAGGTGGAGACAGAGAAAAGGAAGATGTTGGCGCCGGTAACGGTAAGAGAAAAAAGAGAAGAGGCCAGAACAAGAACCGTGAGTTCAAGCAGGAAGTGGAAATCCGGTTGTGTTCCGCTTTGTTGGATCCAGAAAGCGGCAAAGAATGTACCTTTGGTGCCGACAGGTGTCGTAACACCCACAATATCGAAGAGTATCTTGCTCAAAAGCTTCCAGACATTGAAGGTACCTGTCCTGTTTTCAAGGCACTCGGATATTGTCCTGCTGGATTGAAGTGTAGATGGTTGCAATCGCACTACAACAAGGAAACCAATCGGTTGATCAAGGACTTGGAACAGATCGAGAAAGCCAAGATCGACAACTTCGAAGTCAACAAGATCTCGGCAGAACAAAAGACCAAGTTGCAGAAGAAAAAGTACGAATTCGATGTCTCATCCAAGGTCATTCCGTATTTGGACTCGTTGGTTCAGAACGAAGAGAATATTGCCAAAGCCCAAGAGGCCGCTAAGGAAAACCAGTCGACCTACGTCGAGGCCCCATACAAGATTGCTGAGAAGAAGAAGTTGGACTTGCGCCATGCCAAGATCGTGTCTCCATTGACCACCGTCGGAAACTTGCCATACCGTCGTCTTATGCGTACTCTTGGTGCAGACGTCACTTACTCGGAAATGGCCTTGACCGTGCCGTTGCTCCAGGCCAACAACTCCGAATGGGCTTTACCCAAGGCCCACAAGTCGGAGTACCCTGGTTTCGGGGTCCAGATTGCCACTTCCAAGCACTGGGCCGCAGCCAAGTCTGCCGAGGCCATCTACAACGAAACCAAGTACGTTTCCGAACTTAACTTGAACTGTGGGTGTCCCATCGATTTGTTGTACCGTCAAGGCCAGGGTTCGGCGTTGATGGACCAGCCAGCACGTTTGGTGAGAATCTTGAAGGCCATGAACGCATGTTCCGGAGACATTCCCACCACGGTCAAGATCAGAACCGGTACCAGGGACAACAAGAACACCGCCAAGGCGTTGGTAGAGCGTATTTTGGCCGAGAACGACGTCGCTGCCATCACTCTCCATGGCCGGTCGAGACAACAGAGATACACAAGGGAAGCCGACTGGGAGTACATCGGCGAAGTGGGGCAGACCGTCAAGGAATGGAACCACAAGAAGGCCGACAACAAGGACCTCACCGACACCCAGCCCACGTTCTTTGTGGGTAATGGGGACGTGTTCACCCACGAAGACTGGTACCGTGCCATCAACACCGACGGGATCGACTCGGTCATGGTGGCCAGAGGAGCCCTCATCAAGCCATGGATCTTTGAGGAAGTCGAAGCCCAGCAGTACTTGGACAAGTCTGCCAGCGAAAGATTGGAGATTTTGGGCAAGTTTGCCGACTTCGCCATCGAACATTGGGGCTCGGACGAGTACGGTGTTGGGTTGGCCAGACGGTTCATGTGTGAGTTCTTGAGTTTCACTCACAGATACATTCCCGTTGGTATCTTGGAAAGATTACCACCCAAGCTCAACGAAAGACCTCCCAAGTGGAAGGGAAGAAACGAGATGGAGACGTTGTTGGGATCATCCGACTACAAGGACTGGATCAAGATCACCGAGATGTTCTTGGGCAAGGTTGGCCGGGGATTCAACTTTGTTCCTAAGCACAAGAGTAACTCTTATGAACAGTAGATTTTTCTTCTTTTCATAAAAAAAAAAACTAACTACTAAAAACTATAAACTAAATCAAGTTAACGCTTTCTCAATTCGTCGTAGTCGCCTTCCAAGCTCTTGGCCTTGTCCTTCAAGATGGTCAAGTCTTCGTCCTTTTCGGCCAATTGCTTCTTCAACTCAGCCACTTCCTTTGAGTCTTCGAGCGGTTCGGCCTTCAAGTTGTCCAACTTGTCCTTGGTAACAATGAGTTCGGCCACAAGGGAATAGGTTCTGGTCAAGATCAACGTCAAGAACAATGTGAACCCACAGAGATACATGTTTCTTTGGGCGTAGAATCTTCTCGACTGGATCTCGGCACGGTCGTTGACGATGCCGGAGACAATGCCGTTGTTGGGCGAGGCCGAGTGCAATTCGGCGGTGACAGAGTACACTCTGTTGACGGAATCGATAAACAACACCGCCACGAAGCCCAAAATACACTTGATGGCAATCTGGACCTGTTCGTTGCGGAACGGCGACGACACCGTGGTCAACACGGTTCTCCTGATGGCACGGGGGAACGGCAACGACAACAACGTGAAGAAGGCCATTTCGGAGACCAACAACCCGAAAACGAGGTTATAGTAGAGCGCCATGGTGGGAATTGACGGTGAAGAAACAAGTGATGGATACGGCTCGTGGACTTGCTGTTTCAGGTCAATCTATAAATGGTGCGCGAAACAATATTGCGGTCCGGGTGTTCTGCGTCACACGATTGCTACCACATGAACCAACACCACAGAACACAAGTGAACTGAAGCGAAGTTGTGTTGGAGATTTGTTTGGGTTTGGTTTATTTGGCAATGGTTTGCATGGTTTTGGTTGTTTCATACGTGATCATCAAAACTTACTTTCTAGGATATAGTGATATTATTGTATTACCCTTTATAAAATTCTAAAATATTAATTTTTGCACCCATTTCAATAACCCAAAGATACCTTAAATGTGAAAGTCACCAAGAACGGCAACGTAATAAACAAGATGGAATACTGTGCAATCAAACACACGGCCAAGCAGTCCATCTGCAAGTGGTCTTCGGCGAGCGGGTCGGTGTAGAACGCCGTGAAGTACACCAAAGCCGTCGCGCTCGGCAAGCCAAACTCCAACACGCTAACAAACCGGATCAAGGGGTCGTCGCCGTACCAGCCTGCCTTGTGCAACCCGGTGGTGATGCCGACACCGACGATGGGCAAAAGGATGAGCCGACACACCGTGATCATCACGGCGGTTTTCCAGAACCCGGGCGGCATCTTTTTGATCTGCAACCGCGAGATGGTGGCGCCCAACAAGATGAGTCCTAGCGGCACCGACGCGGCCCCGATGTAGCTGACGATGTCCATGATAAAGGATAATGGAGGCTGGCCATCCGGGGCCGGATGGATGTGGACTGCCGACTTGACAAACAACGCCTTGAGTGGTGGGGACATGGCGATGGCGATGGAGATGATCAACGACACCGAGTTGGGGGCAAGGAAGTTCTTCAAGAACTGCTTGATGAAGGCCCCGTAGTTGAATTTCTTGGTGAGAACGGAGGCGATATCCTGTTCTGGGGTGGCGGCACCGGCGCCGGCGGCCGAGTGTTCGCTGGTGCCCGAATGCGACCGTCTGAGCTCGGTGTTCTTCAAGTTGTTGAACTCGGAGTACTCGTTGATGACGTCGCGGATATCCTGGGACTTGTGCTGTCTGAGTTCGGCGGCTCGTGATGTGGAAAGGTGGAGGGAATAGTAGTCGCTCGAGATGGACGCTCTTCTGGACCGGCCGGCACGCTGTTCGCTCGAGGTGGTGGAGTGGGCGGCATTCGATGCGGACTGGTGGAGATCGTGTGCCGTCAAGAACTCGTTGTGCTGTTTGTCTTCATCAGGGGTGTGTGGTTTCAGGCCGCCGGTCACCGAGGACGAGATGGAGGTTGTTTCTTCGCCGTCATCAAGGGCTATGGTTGGGCGCGGCTGCAGCTGGTGGACGGCAACCGGCGATGTTTGTGAGCCCGTCGAGGAGTCCTTGGGTTCTGTGTCGATGCTTTCCTCGTCGTTGCCCTTGAGTTCGTCACGGAAGTCCCACTCGATCAAGCGGTAGCCGCCGAAGCAGAACTGGTAGAGCACCTGCGATGCGAGAAAGATACAGACGTACGCCACACCCAAGTTGCCCTGTTCGGCGGTGAACACGACATTGCCGACCGAGAGGGTCTGGAGATAGGCGATGGGCAAGTCTGAGATGTTGGGGAAGAGGCCCACGGAGAGAAGGCCACCGAGCCACTTGCGGGGCGACTTGGTGACGATGAAGGTGAGGTAGGCCAAGGCGGCGCCGGAGGCAAAGAGCACGGTTCCGGAAAAAAAGATTATGCCCAAGTTCTTGATATCGCTGCTCTTGAGGTTGGTGACGATGTTGTTGAAGATCAAGCACGGCATGATGGCGGTGACGATGGTGTCCGAGATGTCGCGGCAGGTGGTGACGGACAAGATGTTGCGTTTGGCGAGGAAGAAGCCGAGGCCGATGATGAAGTAAATCTTCCAGATGGGCTTGACCGCTGCATAGATGATGAGGCCGAGCGGATGGTCAGTCATGGCGACGGGCTTGCGCGGTGATGGGGGAGTAGCTCTGGAGAAGAGGTGACAATTAGGTTTGGAAACTCGCGGATGTGGAGGGGCCACTGTGAGAATTTGGGGGATTGCGAGAAAAAATGCGTCTGGGGAGGCTTATTTGGTTCTGGCACTGGCACTGGCACTGGCACTGGCACCGGGGTGGGGTGGTTTGGTGGTTTGGTGGGTGGGCGCAAAAAGAATATAGTATTAATTAGGGTAGCTACAAACAGCGGCAGCAGCGCTCGGCAAAGGGGTATCATATTATATAGCGCGGTGTAACACCACGGCGGCCGGCGTACGTTATCTCTAGGACCAATTCCCGCACGGCGGGGACTTGCGCGGCCGGCCCTCGCTCTCCGTTCCGCAGCGATGGCTTTTGTACCGGAGCGGCGAGACAGCGGTGGAAAAGTAGCGGGACATTCCGCGGGGGGGGGGGCGTGGATCTATGAGTGTCTAGCACTGATATGTTATAGCAGCAGAAAGGTAGAAAGGCAACGGAATGAAAACAGAATGAAAACAGAAAGGTAACAGAACAGTTCAGAAATGCAACAGCAACAACAACAATAGTATGAATAGACTGGAATGTTTGCACAGTCAGCTCATCAGATCGCAGCAGAATCTGCGCCAATAGTTTCCCTGGCGGAATTGTGTCGCTGTGCCGGTACCGCAACGACCTTCTTTATCGGTGTCGCGTTTCTGTCAAGTCTCGGTGACGTTTCGGCAGTGTCGCGTTAGTCAGCTGGTCGCGGTGTGGATTCCCACGACATTGACAATGTCGTCCACCTGGAAGATGATATCGTCCTCCATCTCCCGAAACACCACGTCCAAGTCGTCCTGGTCGAGGAACCCGTCGTTGAAGTCCTGGCGTGACACGTTGTCGTGGGAAAAAATCGACTCGTCCATCGACGACCGCCATCCCGGCTCAAACGAGCTGGCGTCCAGCACACTCGAGGGCGACGCCGTCACCGATGTCTTGTCGGCATTGCCCTTGCCGTGGAGCCGCCGCGGCGACCGCTGGGGCACTTGTATCTCTTCTTGTAGCGTGGTGGCATACACCAAATAGTCGTCAAATTCCATGGTATGTGAGGGCTTTTGGTTGACAACTGCACAATCGAGGACTTTGCCTCGCTTATGTACCTTTTCTCCCCGGGAGGCTGGCCCTGCGGCCCCATGTGTCACAACGGTTTCGGCATGTCAAACAGTTCTGGGGGCAGTTTGCAACCAAACGCTGGTCCTTTACCCAATTAGGAAATTCAGGCTCGGTTGGCAGGGTGCGCGGCCTGCACACAGCTTATTTGGCCCATGGTTCTATACATACCAGCGTCGGGATCCAAACCATTGTTGGCGCCATGCGACCATTGTGGGCGTGGCGTCGTCGGTCATGCCTTACATGGAATGCCCAAATAAGGTTTGTGTTGCTTAGAGTTGCCTGGATACGGCTGGTGCTCAGCTACTGGTGACCCTTATTTGTCTTGGTAATTTTGCAAAATTTATCGTAATATACACTAAAATTAGTTCTTAGCCTTCTTAGTTGGTGGCTCATTGCTGGCACCAGGGCCCAGCTGGTCCTCATCCTCGTCTCCCGAAGACAAGGCAGCATCGGAATCAAACTCTTCGGCAACGTCTGAATCGGACCCCGAGTTGAAATCATCATCAGCACTTTCCGAGTCGTCTTCTCCAGCACTGCCCATATCGACATCGTCGTCATCGTCGTCGTCGTCTCCTGCCTCCGTCATTGCCTTGGCCATCATTGCCTTGGCAATCTTTTCTTCGTTCTTGACCCGGAGTCCCTTCTCTTGACAGTACTTCTCGATGGTGTCCTGCTCTTCTCTGTCTATACTACCAAAGATATGCGACTGGTTACCCCCTCTCAAGTTGATCTCCAAGTCAAACGTTCTCGAGGCTGACACCCCGCCGCCGGTTCTCGACATCGTCACGCTGCTGATCTCAGAGAATGGAATGTACACCGTAGGCTTGGTCACAAAGAGGAAACATCTGTCCAACGGATACAAGTAACCCTCCGATGCCTTCAACGAACAAGACACACCCGGTTGCAAGAAACGAGACTGGAACGACCCAGGCACCACCAACCGACGCTCACTCAAGCCCCTGAAACAGTGCGACATCACCAAGTGCGTTTGGCTGTCATAATTCTTCTTTAATCTATCCTTGTACTTGGACTCGTACTCTTCATCAGAAACATTCAACTCCAACTCGATCTCCTCTTCTCTGGCAAACTGTAACGTCAAAAACGGATATCTCGTTTGTCCCTGTCTCAATGGAGGGTCAATCTGCAACACAATCAAGTGGTGTGTTTCATCGGGCTTGGGCAACGAAAAGATCCGCTCGATCTGCTTGTATTGGATCTTGTAATCGTAAGTCTTACCACGCAATCTCAACGAAGTAGGGTACATGTCGATATCGTAACGACCTCTTGGTGTCAAGAAAAGAACGTCGCTGAACGAAACAATAGCATCGCCGGCAACCTGGCCAATATCGGCCTTGTCCTTCAACTGCTCGTAAAACACAGTGGCAGCGCTGATTTCTTCAGTTTCCTGCTGTTCTTCGCCTGCTTCGTTCTTGACCGTCTTGGTTTCCCCTTCAACAGTACCAGGAACATAGAATCTCATTTCGACCAACTCGTCACCGGCCTGGTCCACACTCGCGTCCAAGTTGAATTCGATAGCAACCTCATTCTTACCAGTCAAGTTCGAGTTCGAGATCACGTTGTATGGAACTTCAAAATCTGGCTTGTTGTTCACCTGGAACACCAACTCGTTTCTGGCCAAGTCGGTCTTCCCCCAGTTCCAGCCTCTCAACGAATGTTCCTTGTGTTCCAAGTTCAAGTTGAAGTTGCGCTGCAATTCCTGCTTCAATTTGGCAAAATCTTCAACATCAAATCCGTCCAACAGCACCACGCCCTGGTTTTTAGTTTGGATCCGCAACTCATAGCCCCTGGAGCCACGGGACCAATGTGCCGTCAAGATCTCTTCCGATGGCAAGAGGAAAGGCGCGCTGTTGGCGTTGCCTGAGGACTTCCAACCAAGACCCGAATCGGCAATACGCATACGGCCATTGGTCTTGGAGACATTGTGGTATATTCTCTCAAAATCTGTGTTTACCATTGTGATTATTGGGGAGGAGGGGTGACAGGATAAGGATAAAACACACACGTATCGTGGGTGGTGAAAAATGTTGAACGCGTTTAAACATCGAAATGGGCGCGACATTGATCTTGGAAAATGTGCGACATTCTACGACAAACGACTTTTAACGACACAAAACAAAATACAATGCGACACCGATGACTCAAATCTCCGATACAGGCCCATGATTCATAAAGGTTGGGAATTTTTCACGAGATTAGTTGTTTCTTTATCTTACAACATCAAATAGTACTAGAATGGTCAAGAAAGCCGGAGTTTTAGGAGCCACAGGATCTGTTGGCCAGCGTTTTATCTTGTTATTGGCCGAACATCCCGATTTCGAGATCCACGCCTTGGGTGCCTCGTCGCGTTCTGCTGGCAAGGCCTACGCCAACGCTGTCACCTGGAAACAGACCGATTTGTTGCCAGAAATCGCCAAGGGCGTCACCGTGCAAGAATGTAAGCCCGAAGGCGCATTTGCCGAGTGTGACGTTGTTTTCTCCGGGTTGGACGCCGACTACGCCGGCGAAATCGAAAAGGACTTTGTCGACGCCGGTTTGGTGGTTATTTCCAACGCCAAGAACTACAGAAGAGAACCAGACGTGCCCTTGATTGTGCCTATTGTCAACACCGAGCACTTGTCTGTCATTGAACAGAAGGTTGCCAAGTCAAAGGCCGAAGGAAAGAAGTCCGGCTACATCATCTGTATCTCGAACTGTTCGACCGCCGGTTTGGTTGCTCCATTGAAGCCGTTGGTTGACAAGTTTGGCCCTATCGATGCCTTGACTGCCACCACCTTGCAGGCCATCTCTGGTGCTGGCTTCTCGCCAGGTGTTTCTGGTATCGACGTGTTGGACAACATCGTGCCATACATCGGCGGTGAAGAAGACAAGATGGAGTGGGAAACCAAGAAGATTCTCGGTGGCATAAATCAAGAGGGCACCGAGTTTGTTCCTTTGGACACCATCAAGGTCAGTGCTCAGTGTAACCGTGTCGCCGTGAGCGACGGGCACACCGAGTGTATCTCGCTCAGATTCGCCAACAGACCCGCTCCTTCGCTTGAACAGGTCAAGCAGGCCTTGCGTGAGTACCAGTGTGAAGCCTACAAGTTGGGGTGCCACTCTGCACCCAAGCAAACCATCCACGTCTTGGAAGAGCAAGACAGACCCCAGCCCAGATTGGACAGAAACAGAGACAACGGTTACGGTGTTTCGGTCGGAAGAGTCAGAGAAGATCCCGTGTTGGACTTCAAGATGGTCGTGTTGTCCCACAACACCGTTATCGGCGCTGCTGGTGCTGGTATTTTGATCGCCGAGTACTTGAACGCCAAACAGCTCATCTGATAAGGCGATCAAATTCCGCGCCAGTTTCGCAAAATCATGTATAGTTTTTAATACAACTCCGGTAAATCCCCGGTATTCGCCCACTACAACGCGCCAATGGTGGATGTGCTGCTGTTGGACACTATAGAAGATGTCCAGGACCACATTTTCGAACTTTACACCGAGCGGGCGCCGCCCGAAAGTGCCGATTTGGGCTACGTCGACCGCCGCCGTGACGTCGTCGCCATCGGCTTGAAACACGCCGGTGTCGACTTGTCGATCCGGCAGTCGCTTGCCGAACTCAATTCGACCCGTCAAACATCTTCAACGGGCTTTGTATGCTGGCGGGCGGCGCTGTTGTTCGTCGATTGGGCGGTGAGCGACCCCCGGTGTCCGTTCAAGTTCACCGCCGACATGGCCGTGGTGGAGTTGGGGGCGGGTGTGGGAGCCGTCATGGTGTCGGTGTTGGGACCGCGTGTCGGGTGGTATGCAGCCACTGACCAGAAACATATCTTGAAGCTCTTGCGGAGCAATTTCGGCGCCAACGTCGTTTCGTCCAACTTCACCACGACGACGATTGCCGAGGCGACGCCCACGCCCGTGAAACGCAAGAAATCCGCTCCGACAACCACAATCGAGATTTTCGAGTTCGACTGGGAATGGTTGGACGACGGAATGGCCCGCTACGCCGAGCTCGACGGACCGGTACCGGACGTCATTGTCGCGTGTGACACCATCTACAACGAGTATCTCATCGGACACTTTCTCGCGGCGATGAAACGCCTCATGGGTCCCCACACGGGTGCCATAGTCACCCTCCAGTTGAGAGAACCCGATATCATGGAGCTGTTTGTTGACCAGGCCAAAGGCGCGGCCTTGGATGTCTACAGCGTACCCAGCGAGTTGTTAAGCGAAGAACTCCAGGCAGGCTTCGTGGTATACTATATAGAACAGAAACAGTCATAGCCATATTTCTCAAGCCATACACAACAAAGCCAAACCGCCACAGACTTAGAAACTTATATCTATATGCGTCTTGTCCACTATTCCACATCTCTCCCATCTTTCAACACCCGACTCTTTATCACCGTGTCCCGCGGCGACTCGTCCAGTCTGCAGGCCCAAACAAACACAAAATTTTCGTATACACTACCATCACCAGCACGGTCTCGACACTAATCCTCTACATGTCTGCATTCGGGGACCCCAGCAAGCCCAGAGGGAAGCCCACCAACTTTACCTTTGGCGATGGGTTCAATGATCCCCGTCGAGGAGGCACTTCCACCAGGAAACGGCCGCAGAAGTCCAATGTCTACGTCAATAACGGCGGCAAGCACCAGTCGAACAACGGCTCCAACAACAGCAATAGCAATAGCAACAACAATAACAACACCAACAAGTCCAATGATAAACGCAAACTTAATGGCAACAGGAAACGACCGGCACTGGCCCCCAAACAGGAACAGCCCGAGTCGACACCCGTCACCGACTTGCCTGATCCCTTGGACATTCCCACTAGAGTGATACCCCGTCAAACCCCTGGAAAACTCCAGAACTACTCGTCCCAAGAAATCCAGGCGACCGGACAGCTTCTTGCTAACCCCGAACTGTTGGGCTTCTCCCGCAACACCAAGTCCATACCACCACGCCCGATTCCAAAGTACTTGTTGGTCCAGCCACGGTTGTTGCACACACCACCTTTTGTACAGAACCAATGGGACAGAGAGAACCAGGCAAAAATGCTTGCTTTGGAACAAGCCAACAGTGGGCTGGATTACCAAGGCTTGTACGAAGTGTTTCAAAAAATGAGAGAGGCCGAACGGAAAAAGATGGAGGACCTCGGTTTGGTCGACGCAGAAAACATTGCAAAGGATCTTAACGATGCCATCTCCTTCCAAGGGTCTTGCCTCGATATGTGTCCTGTGTTTGAAAGAGTGAGAAGAGCTCTTGAAAATAACGTTAAATCCTTGGAAAAGGACCCTTCCACCAACAAGATTGCCCGCGAACGAGCAGTCAAGGCATTTTCCAGACCGGCAGCTGGCCAGCCTCCTCCATTACCCTCTGAAGTGAGACCTCCGCATATATTGACCCAGAGTTTGAACTACTTGGTTGACAATATTGTGCAACAATTACCAGAGGCCCATTCCTTCATTTGGGATAGAACAAGATCAATCAGACAGGACTTTACCTATCAAAACTTTTTTGGACCTGAAGCCATTGATTGTAACGAACGAATTGTCAGAATTCACTTACTTTCATTGCATATTATGAGTGGAAGTGACGTCGAACACTCGCAACAACAAGAACTAGAACAGTTCAACAAAGCATTACAAACTTTGATAGAAATATATCAGGATGTGAGAAATCATGGGGGACAAGCTCCGAACGAGGCTGAGTTCCGCTCCTACCATTTATTAAGTCACTTGAGAGACCCAGAGCTAGAAAGAGAAATACAGACGTTACCGAACCATATCTTGCAAGACAAGAATGTCCAATTAGCATTGCGTTTGAGAAACATTATCTTGCAAAACAATATCGTTGAAAGGGGATACATCAACACGGTGGGAGCATTGGGGATGTTTGTGGAGTTTTTCAGAGTTGTATATAGTGATGAAACTCCATTCCTCATGGCTTGTCTCTTGGAAACCCATTTCAACGAAATCCGGTTTTATGCGTTGAAAGCGATGGCAAGGAGTTACCATACCAAGGGAAGAGCGTACCCAGCCTCTTCATTACAGAATCTCCTTGGTTTTGATAGCCTAGAAAAGCTCACCAAATTTGTCACATACTATGAAATTGATTTAATCAACGAGAATGGGGAGATCTTGGTTGATTTGTTCAATAAGGAAAAATTGGAGACAAAGTACAAGTTAAATTCAGTTCATGATAAGGCAAAGCTTTCTCCAATCTATTCGACCCAGTTGGATATTAAGATTCAAGGAAAATCGTTGAGAGATTTCATTAACTTAGGCAAGTCCAACGCTGATTTGAACTTGAAATTAGATCAAAAAGTTTTACAAACGCCTGTCATTACTTCATCGAGCGTTCAGACCCCTCAACCGAACTTTGGTGGTACGTTTTCAAATCCTCCTCCGGTCCAGCCGACCGTTCCTAATGTTGCATTCCCCAAACCACTGCATACGGCTCCTCCCCCATCCTTTGCCGCAGCCACAAGTGCTGCACCAAAACTTGCACCTTCTAAGGTACCGTTTGGAGCTCTTCCTCAACCAACCAATCAGTATCCTGTGAAGTCATCCACTCAAACACCCACCGCCAAAATTCAAATACCTTCTACACAAAAATCTGCTCCGGCACAAACGTCCTTTCCACTACAAACCTCAACTGCCACTTCAAAACCATTCACTTTTGGTAAGCCATCAGCACCTGAAGCTGCACCCGTGGTTTCGAAAGCCCCATCACTTGGTGCTCTCGAATCTAAGCCAAACTTTACATTTGGCCAACCAAAGTCAACGGTACCTGAGAAGTCGGTAGTTCCCAAGATTGAGCTTATTAAAGAGGAACCTAAGATTGTTACGCTTCCTCCCACACCGGTCGCCCCAATCCAAAAGAAACTTTCTGATTCAAAGTATTTTGCTGAGGCCGTTGGCGAGATATTCCAAAAGATTTTGGATGGGACAGTTAATGAGGAATTGTCAAAGATATTACCCAAATTGATTCACAATAGAAACAGACACTTGGAACGCCAGGAAGTGATAAAATCACTTAGTTCGGAGTTATACTCGGCATTTTTGTCTGAGGTGATATATAACCAAACTTTGGAAGTCAAAGCCGATTTCGTCTATGCTAAAAACTTGAAGATACGCACGATTAGGAAATTGGGAAGAATTGGATCGGTGTTGAAGGAAAAACATGAATTAAAGCGCAAGCGACTTGCAGAACTTAACTCTGTTTCTTTCAAGGTTCCTAAGCGTAGGGGATCTACCGCTTCTCTTCCTCCAACCAAGAGACATGATTTCAAGGAAAAGTCACCACTTAATATCACCCAGAGACAGCAAGAAATCCAGGAATTATGGGCTCCTTTGGATCTTAAAGCATTTGTGTCTGGATGCTCACAAAATGTGCAATTAACCATAGAGAAGGAAATAGCACTCAAGTTTTTGGTTGTGGTTGAAAATTGGTCGTCTCCATACTCGAAGTGGCTCAACAATAAGCTTTCCCTCAGAGCAGACAAGGAGAAGATGTTGTATCAAAATTTGATCGAAGACAAGATTTCTGTTGAGTTTTCGTCGCTTCCCAGCGGCTTGAACAAGGATTTCTTTGCCAACACCGGTTTTATTCTCTTTGAATGTGGTCACCCGACCTCGGGAAACCAGTCGATAGTGGCCAAGTTGAAAAAGGACGAAGTTATCCTTAAGAAGATTGCGACATATGCAACCAAATTTAGCGAGTACAAAGTTCAGTTGCTTGTTGTATTTTGGGATGTGACAGGATCAGGGTTATCGACAGAGGAAGTGATGCAAGCATTGAACTTGCGCGACTACGAAGATTCCGAACTGGTGGTTGACATCACTCTCTGTGATATGACGGTCCAGGACGGAAACATTAATGAGATCTTGGCTGGCGGTTTCAAGAACGTTGAAAAGACCTTTACGGGACAATTAACCAAGAGAGGAATTAAAAAGGTAGAAAAGTTGAGACAAGTTGCAGCATTGAAGGAAATGACCCGCAAGCGGGACAACAATGCTGGCGCTATCATTAAAGAGAAGGAAGCTCAATTACTTGACAGGGCCAAACGGGCCAGAAGGTACGAGTATTTGAACAAGCATTTGACCCCGACACCATTGTCCAACGGAACGTTGGATATCACACACACAAACTCGCCGCAGTCGGCCAATTCGTCGTTCGTGACTGCCCACAACAAGTCGATTCTTCACCACTTGACGTCTATACGTCGAAACGAGACAATCAACTCCAACTCCACCGTTGGAAATACCACCACATTCAACAACGGCACCATCTTGACCGGGTTCGGCAATGGCATGATCGAGGAGAGTACGCCGTTCAGCTCGCCCAACTCCAAAAAGCGACTTGAGCCAAGCAAACCGTTGCCCAAGAGTGTGCAACAGTTGAGGGATTTGGCTCTGGGCATCCGGGACCGTTATAAAAAGTAGCATTGTATAATAATTAATAGCATTATAAACAGTTTAAGTTTTTATTCTCACAACCTAAAAAAAGCACGAAATTTTTTGCAGCTAACCAAAAATGTGCTTAACAAGCAGCGGAAAATTACTGAAAAACTTGAAAACCTGAAAAAAACTGAAAAATACGGTGTCCTGCACACAAATAAGGATTCGTTGGCCGACCCAGAAACATCATCCGTAGCAACGGATCCGTGACCCTCGTCAACACCACCTAGTCATTAACAGCCGCCATGGATCTCTTGAGAGACGCAGCAAAGAATATCAACCTCTATGAGGTTAAGGCTTACGTCCGGAAGGCCCAGAATGGTAAGTAAACCGACGAAACGCCGTGTGGCGGAACCAGACGGATCGAAAACGTTACTAACACAAACAGTGGCTATGAACTTGACGGAAATGGAATCTCGTGTTCGTGAAGCCACCAATAACGAGCCTTGGGGTGCTCCCACCACCCTCATGGCCAAGATTGCCGCCGGCACCTATAACTACAGAGAAAGAGAAGAAATCGTGGGCTTCATATTCCGTCGTTTCACCGAAAAGGCTGCCAACGAATGGAGACAGATCTACAAGTCGTTGCAATTGCTTGAGTACTTGGTGAAAAACGGGTCCGAGAGAGTCATCGACGACTTCAGAACCAACTTGTCATTGATACAGATGTTGAAATCGTTCCACTACATCGACTCCAAGGGAAGAGACCAAGGGATCAACGTCAGAAACAGAGCAAAGAACTTGATTGCCTTATTGAACGACGATAACTTGATCAGATCGGAACGTAAAAAGGCCAGAGCCAACGCCAACAAGTTTGGTGCTGTGTCTTCCGGTGCTTACGGTGGCGCATCGTCCATTGTCAACGGCACCCAAATGGAAGACGGAGATTTTACAAATAGAGTGTTTGGAGATGGTGGTGTGTACGGTGAAAGATACGATGATCCAGCTTCGGCATACTCCAACGGCCAAACCGGTTCTTCCAACGAACAATTCGAAGAATACGATGTCGCCGCCTCGTCGTCCAAGCCCACCACTTCTTCTTCTAGGGTGAATGCCACCGCAACGAAGACCAAGGCTCAACCAGAACAACCAGAACAGGACTTGTTGGGCGACGACTTCGCCTCGTTTGGTGCTGGACCACAGCCAGCCGCAGAAGATGACGAGGACGATGACTTTGACGATTTCCAAGCTGCTCCTTCGCAACCGGCCAAGGGCAACAACCTCTCGTTATCGAACTTGTACCAGAGCCAGCCGCAAAACGGATTTGGCCAACAACAGGCACAATTCGGTCAACCACAACAACAACAACAATTTGGCCAACAACAACAATTTGGCCAACAACAACAATTTGGTCAACAACAACAAGCCAACCGTGTTGTTAGTGGGGGTGCTTCAAGCGGTCCAGCTAAGCCATCCGGTGGTAATGACGCTTTCTCGTCGTTGTTCTCCTCGGCCAAGACTAAGTCCCACAGCACCTCGAAGCCAGTGGCTGCCTCCAAGCCAGCTCCAGCTTCTCAGGCCGTCGATGATGATCTCTTCGGCGGCTTCAGTTCCAACAACAACACCTCAGCCCCAGCCAAGCCCACCACCAACAATAACTCTAGCAACGGAGAGGTGGACTTGTTAAGCTTTTAGTTCTACAAAATCAATTTAAGTATAGTGAATGGACCTATGAACCATGTAACAGTCCGAGAGGAGCTTGTTCGGAGATAACATGATGTCAGTAGTATTAGAATAACAGTATGATATGTATATGTGCCCAATCATGTAGCGGTGGTATTCCCACGACCAGTATACCACCCCCAACGAAACTTTTCACCAAAATTACCAAGCAGTCCCTCCGACCAAGACTTCGAAACAAACCGATACAAAATGTTCAAAAACTCCGCCAGACTCTTTTCCTCCTCTACCAGAGCTTGGGGCACCAAGGTCTACTTCAAGACCTCCATTGATGGTGTTGCCCAAAACCCAATCAAGTTCGAATTGTACGACTCGGTTGTTCCAAAGACCGCTGAAAACTTTAGAGCTTTGTGTACCGGCGAAAAGGGCTTCGGCTATGCCAACTCTATCTTCCACAGAGTTATCCCTAACTTCATGTTGCAAGGTGGTGACTTTGAAACCGGTAAGGGTTACGGTGGTAAGTCGATCTACGGCAAGTCTTTCCCAGATGAAGACTTCTCCAAGAAGCACAACAAGCCTGGTCTTTTGTCCATGGCTAACTCCGGTCCAAACACCAACGGATCTCAGTTCTTCATTACCACCGTTCCATGCCCATGGTTGGACGGAAAGCACGTCGTTTTCGGTGAAGTTATCGACGGTTTCGATGTCGTCAAGAAGATCGAATCTTACGGTTCCAACAGCGGAAGAACCGGTGCCAACATTGTTATTGAAGAAGCTGGTGAACTTTGATTGTAAATAGTAAAATGCTAAAATAAGGTACCGATGTTTTAAAATTTTCTGTAAGCGGGTGTGTCAACATATAAATCAGTGGTGTGTCAACACAGAAAGCAGAACGTAGTTATGTCTTTAACACACTACAACCCCATTCTACAACAAGCTACATTCTCACACAGTCAACCTGTTGATTAAATATGTATATGACGTTAATGCTCTAAATCTGAAGCTTTGGGTTTGGTTCTTCGACAGGGATCAAATCCTTTGGCAACTTCTTCTTCAATTGGGCCAACTTGTCGTAGTCACCAGACAAGATTCTTGCAACGACCAAGTCGTCTCTGTCTTGGATTTCCTTCTTGGACTTGCCTTGGTTGCTCAAGAACTCCTTGGCCTTTTCAGTGTCTCCGTGGAAGTAGTCTTCCATGGCTCTCAATCTTAATTCCTTTTCAGCCCAGTCTGGACCGTCGGTTTCTCTTCTCTTCATCTGTGCCGTGTACTTGGAGTAGGCGACGTATGCGAAGATAGGTAACACCAAGTAGAAGTATGGGAATTCCCAACCTTCGGCTTTTTCAGTCTCACGAACAATCTTCCACTTCAATTCGCCAGTGGTCTCGTCCTTGTATGGAATCTTGTCAATGATCTTACCAGCATCCTTGGTGACAAACTGGAAGTTTTTCAAGTCCTGTGAATTGTCCTTAAACAAGTCCAACTGTTCCTTAGGAATACCTGGAAGTATGAAGTTCCATTCCGAGTGGTTTCTTTTGTAGTACAAGTTCTGTAACTCGGCAATGGTCTTGAATTCTTGGTCGGTTGGCACTCTTGGAGTTCCGTCGGGATTGCTGTAGATCTTGGTGACAGATGCTAACGAGTCCAACTTAGAACGGATATCTTTTTCCACGGCATAGTCAAATTTGCCTACCTTATATCTTAACAACCCGTTTAACGGGAATTTGAATGTGAATCTCATGTCCTATTGTATATAGTACACGGTTAAGTCTGGTTAACTGGTTAGTTTTGAGCTTGATTTTATTGGAGGAAATTTTTTTTGAAAAATTATTGCAAGTTAGACCAAGTTTTGCTGGTTATCCCAAAACTACAAAAACGCCAGTTTTTTACTGGTTGCAACTCCCAAACATTTTTCAGTTTCACTATGTCCTTATGTCTATGTGTTCTAATTATCGTTTTGTAGTGCCGAACCCACTTATACCCATTGCTGCTGCTATTTCATCATCTTCGTCCGAATGGACTTTCTTGCGTACTTTGCGTTCTTTACGTTTACGCCGTTTTTTCTCTTCAAATGCCCGTCTTCTGTCAACTCTTTCCTTGAAATCAAGCTTGCCGTTTCCTGAAATCTCATTCCTTTGTTTTATCAGCTGCTTCACCAATGCTTCAATCGTAGCAACTACCTCTTCGTAAGATGCACGGGCAATTCCTCCTTCTAGAAGCTCCTCATTCTCATCGGAACCAGCCTTCTTACTTACGTCCTGCGTCTTTGTAATGTGTTGCGGCGAGTTCAAATGGTCTATCAACGCCATATTATCTCTGAATGAAAGGTTACATACGGGACACGAAAACCCAAACTTTCTATCTTTACCATGACTCGAGATCGAACTTAACGGATTGATTATGTTGTATGTTTTGACTGCGGCCAACAGTTCTTTGAGAAGCTTCTCTCTGTGATTGATGTATGACGTCGACTGTTCGGGTATCACGTCTCCTTTGACAACTGTTTCTTGTGGCTTTTTGTGGTTTTTTGCTTCTTGAGCATATGCTTCGACATTCCACAATTTCCGACCATATTGATCAAGCGTAACCTTCTCCGCATTATTATCTGCGCCTTTGTCCATTTTCAGACACTAATATGTAATTTATGGTCTTTTGTAGGAAGAAATTAGAGAATAAGTCTGGTCTGGTATTTCCTGTCAAGATTCCCTCATCTTATCGTGTTGCATAATATGCAGGATGTTATGGATAATAACCATGCCGAGTGTGATTCAAAAAAACGCCATTACGTGAGTAATACAGTGGTATATTGAATAAAAATGTCGTTGATTGTATTAGGAGCTGTACTATGGTTCATTGCTTTGAACAAAAATTTTGAATAACTCCCAAAAATAATTTTGCAACCTTTTTGCAATCTACGAAGCTTCCAAATCTAACGGATCGTCATCTAGCCTTATAACTGCATCTGGTGGAACTCGATAGCCCTGGCTATTCAAAACGTAGTTGTGTTTATCTTGGTGCCATTTGTTCAAGTATTTGACTAGCGTGATTGCCAATACTGCCACTACTTGCATACCAATACTTAACGGGTACCCAATCTTGAAGTGGGCATCGGTAGCTTTAGTATTGTATGCCACAAGAGGTAACCATGCATTGGTGCAGTAGACAAATGTGTTACCAGTAGCAACCAACAATCCTTTAATATCAGGTTCGGTAGTGTACAATTCTGTTCCCCACGCAATGTAAATCGTCTGCAAAGAGTTCAAGCCCTGGCCTATCATGAAAGCAGCAAACTTGAGTCCAAATGGAATATCCCATACTGTCAATAACACCATACCAACCATACCTACAGCAGCACCAAACATCAAGATCCAGTAACGCCAACGGAAATAATCTGATATTGACGAGAAAACAAAGGTCCACACAATATAGAAAGCATTGGTTGACGTGGCCACCATGTTCAACCTGATGAGGGAGAATCTCTTGGTAGACTTTAACCAGATATTAAAATAGTTTTGGGCCTGGGGGGCACAAGCCAAGAAGACATATCCAAATACAAAACTCCACAACTGCCAGCCAAGGAGGACCTTGACTGCCCTCTGCCATGTGTACGGAATCGGTTTCTTCTTTCCAAAGTAATCGTATCTTCTTCTCTGAAACTCGATATCTTCTTTATTGAGCCACTTGGCAGCAGGATTGGGAGCATCTGGAAAATCTGGAATACAGAAATATCCAATTACTCCAATTGGAATTGTCAATAAACCGTCAATGATAAATAGCCATTGCCAACCAGGACGGCCCAATTTACCGTCCAACGTGGCCAAAATTGCACTTTGCATGAACCCCGAGAAAATCCCTGCGGCGGAGTTGGTCAAATTCAAGAACGATAGCCGTTTGGCAATTTCCAAAGGACCGTACCATTCACTCAAAATCAAAACCAAAGTTGGAAATAAACAGGATTCACACGAGCCTTGGACAAACCTGAGGCCAAAAATGACATTCTTTGATTTGGTCAACCCCATTGCCAACGTAAGAATGGCCCATACTACTTCACAGGTAGGCAAAACTTTTGAGGGTGAGATGTTGTTCACTAATAAAATCATGGGGATCGAAAATACCAAGTATCCTATGTTGAAGTAAGTAGTCAAGAGGTTCCTATCATTCCCCACCATATTCAAACTTTCCTTCATTCCAGAGACGTAGGTCACCAGAATATTTGTCTGGTCAATGTATTTAAGGAGTGAGCTTAGAATAGCATAGAGAAAGATAAAGAAATCGATCTTGAGGAGAAACTTTCTTTCCTTAGGTGGTCTCCCGAAGGAGTCCCAGAAAAGAGTGAGAATCTTGCTGCTCGTGGACATTTGGGAGGGATCCAAAACCGGTTCTCCGAAAGCATTCAACGAGACTTCATCTTCGACGGTTACAACGTATTCTGGACCTTTCTTCAATGACATTATGTTGGCCGCTAAGCAGAATTGGGATTAGATCTCCCATTTATATTGACCACAATACATTACGATCCACGATCAATTATTGACCACACTCCATTATTGCAAAAAGATGATTAAATAATTGTGGAGACGAATGAGCAATTGCGGCAAGTCGGGCTATATTTAGTGTCAAAAATGACAGTATTATCCACCGTATCTTCGAGGAAATAATTTGCATTAGTCAGGAGAGATGGACTTCTACACAAGACTTGATGGAGAAAACTTCTTGTCGTAAAAATGTATAGATTCTAACCATCCCTTCATTGCCCTCTGGATTACGTTTATCCCGTCGCCATTTCATCTTTCCCATAGCTACTAATCACCAACTGATAACAAGGCATGTTGCAAATCTGCGCGAAATATTTTCTTATCTAAAAGCCTCGGAGACAAAGACCGGCACGTTCTCAACTATGGCTGAAAACGGACCGACTTCTTCCTTTTGTCGATGGAGTATTGAGAATTTAGGTTTCATGCCCCAAAATCGCTGGTGTATGGTGGGGGTTTGTGCAAATTGGATTGATAAAAACACGCGTAAAAAAACTACAGTACATGTATGAGTAAAGATATCTTCTCGTTGCTTAAAAAGGCAAACCCCGGCAAGTCTCTGGCAGCAGTCTCCAAGCCAGTCAGTTCCAACACCAAGGTGGCTAATGTGGCCAATGTGGCTGTCCAACTCGCGGAAACAGTAAAGAACAACGCGTTTCCTCTCCGATGGGAGATCATAGGAACCCATCTTATACGAAACACCTACCCCCTCGTTGCAGGCGAAGTAAAGGTAGCAGCGTTTGATCTCGATAGCACGTTGATCAACACCAAGTCAGGACAGAAGTTTGCTCGATCCCCAGAGGACTGGAAGTGGTGGACGACACCCCAAGGCGACGGCGAGGTAGTGGCGAAACTTGAAGAATTGGTCGAGCAGAAGTACGTCCTCGTGATCTTTACCAATCAAGGAGCCGTGATTGCTCAGAAGACGAGCAAGTCATATCTCAACTTTGTGAATCGGGTGAATCTGATCGCAACAAAGCTACCCGGCAAGGTTCTCGTGTTTGCTTCGCCAAAAAGACCGGCAAAGGGCCCTTCCAGTACCGAACAACAACACAAAAGCATGAGAAAGCCTTCTCCAGGTATGTGGCTTGATCTTGTGTCATATCTTAAACTGCAGAGCTGCACCGTGGATCTTGAGAACAGTTTCTTTGTGGGGGACGCTGCTGGACGGCCTCAAGACTTTCTGGACAGCGATAAGTTGTTTGCACAGGCTGCGGGGCTCCTGTTCAAGCTCCCAGAAGACTTCTTTTTGAAGGCTAAACCTGAGGAGGAAAGTTCATAAGAGACTATTTGTAACAAACGGCCAAATGATTTCCAGGAGCTTTAAGCTAGAGATCTTCGTCTACAAGTCTACGTTACGGATTATAATGGTCTTTGACACATATCCGAATTTAAAGTTCTTGTCTACACCTCCCGATTAGATTGGACGCCGCATATTGTGGGCATGACTTGGCCCTAATTTAAAGTTTGACAATATCTATTCAGGTAGTATTGCCACACTCCAGCCTCAGTTACATTATCTCCAGATCCACCTCAATTATAGAATGTACGACTTTTATAGAATGTACCACTGATATCTATCATAGAATTGATGGTGTGCTCTTTCTCTGAGCGAAGCAACCAATCCTCTCTCAGAAGCAATGTTTGCGGCAGCAGAAGGGTGGCTGCAATCAAAGAGTTGACCGGAGTATCGCTAGATTCTATATCTCTGTTTGATATTATCGGAGGTTGAAAACTCCGTTACAGTAAAAAAATTATGCATGAATATATTTTATGAAGATACGAGTATAGGCAAAGCAAATAATACTCCCATCAGCCTCAGTAAATCTAGCCACAATAATAACAGTAATTACTAAGTAAGCTTTGTATTTAAGTGAGGTATGTTGTTTAATTCAGGCAGGTCTAGGTAATGTCTACTTATTATTTTCGCTGGGTGCAAAAAATTTTAAACTCAAAAATCTTCAAACCCCGGAGTGTACCATTGCTTAAATTACTTCGGTAAAGTGAAGGCGATGGCGCTGTAGATACATAATGCTCCTACGGGTTTGGATTCGTTGACTACAAACTGTTACTTTATTGTGTAGTTCATATCTTTCAGTTCTTTGCGTTCTATTTACAGACTATTTACAACATTTTATTTACAGTTAGAGATCTTCCAATGCAAAGTCGACGAGTTTGTCGTCCAAGACATCGTGCTTGCTCACAAGAGTCTTTGTCTTTTCAACAGTTTCAAAATAACCATTGACGTTGGCAATGGAACGGGCTTCTTCTAACGGAAGCTTCGGCACTTCGTTGACCAAGTCGTAGTGCAAAATAAGACACTTTTGGACACTGGCGACGTCGTTTTCAAACTTGATGGCTTCTTCGGTGGTTTGGGGATAGTTCTTGATAATGAAATTAGTCTCAAACGTTCCACTTCTCGTGTTCATGTACTGGTGGATCTCTTCCTTGACCAACGCAGTGACCAAGCCCTTAGGCACCGACTTGCCGGTATGTTTCAAGTCCTGCAAGAGGTACGAGTACTTTCTGTCTTCGTCCTGTTCTTCTTGTGCAAGCAATTGCTTAGGATCAATGACCTTGACCAACTTGCCGTCCAACAACTTGAGTTTGTTGGCAATCTTTTCGACCGACTCGTCGTTGGAGACAAATGGCACCACGTAAAACTTGTACTGGTCGCTCTTTTCGGCACTGATCAACTTGTGGCGTCTCTTCAAGCCGGTGGATTCTTCGTACTGCAACAATTCATGCTCACTGTCGAACGACTTCTTGGGAGGCGCCTTTTTGTCGACCTTCTTACCTGCCAACCAGAGCGCACCGGAAGACACGAGGAACATGTAGAAAAGGTATCTGATTTTTGGTTGCTGGTTAGCAGACTTGCGCACAGTAGTGGCGTATGTACGGACGGCCGGGGTCCGGAGCAAGCCTGGACGTGTAAGAAGGGCTCTACTGAACATTGGGTGGGTGAGTTGTGAGTGTTCCAAACGATTTTTTATCAGAACGAAGTGGGTAGATAAATGTCGGATGGCCATGTCGCACAATGTCGCACAAATTCTGGCACCTCTCACTAAAATTTTCACGACAAACTCCACCAACCACCACCTCCAACGAACGTCTGCACGAACCATGTCGCTAGTCCATTTGGCCAACTTCTGTGCCCATTTGAAGAACTGCACCAACGTGAACATTGCCACAACATCGGTGCCGTTCAGCCGATTACATCTCCAGGTCGCCCGCGGGTTGTACAAGGAAGGGTTCATCTCGCTGATCCAAAAGGGTTCGACCAACGGGCCCGACGTCACACCTGTCGATATCACCCCCGACAACATATCATCGCGCCGGTTGTGGTTGGGCTTGAAGTATCGCCAGAACCATCCTGTTATCAGGGATATCTCGTTGATCTCGAAGCCAGGAAGAAAAGTCAACCTCACGCGAGAAGAAATCAAGGCATTGGCGTCGGGCTTGCCCGTGAGATTCATCAAGCCGTTGCAGCCTGCCGAGTCCATATTCATCAAGTCTGCTGTTGACAACGACGTGATAGAGGTCCAGGAGGCAGCCAAGAAGGGCATCAAGGGATTGGCATTGTACCGTGTCAAGTAAACGTCATAGCAACATTGTATATAGTTAATGAAGTACACACATTACGTAATTCTACATTTAGATGGCCACCTTTTCGGTGAATGCAGTGGACCATGTAGACATGTCGACCTGCCATCCCTTCCACACCATCAACTTCTCCCTGAAGTTGTCTGAGTGTGGGGCCAAGTTCTGTTGGGAGACCGTAGCGTAGTTGTTGGTGGTAAACACGGGCTTGGCCGGTTTTACGGGAGAAAGAACTGGTGCTGGCTGTGGTGGTGGTTGGTGGAATGAGCCGGGAACCGATTGTGTCTTGAGCTGTTCGAGCTGTCTCTTGAGATCGGAAATGGTGTCGTTCAAGTCCATCTTGGCCAACTTCAAGTCTGTCGATTCGTCACGGAGTTTCTTGATGGTGTTCTTTTGTTGTTCGATGGTCTGGTTGGCTTCGGCGAGTTGTTGGCGGAGTGACTCGGTGGTGTCTCCGTCGGAGGTGGAATGTTGTGGTTCTGTTGGTTGTGGTTCTTCTTGTATGGCCGTTTCGGTATCCTTGTGTACTTGTTCTTGTTCCACTTGTTCCTGTTCCACTTGTTCCTGTTCCACTTGTTCTTGTTCCACTTGTTCCTGTTCCACTTGTTCTTGTTCCACTTGTTTCTCTTGTGTCACCTCTGTTGGTGTTGGTTCGTCAATTACTGCCTTGTCGGGCTTTTCGTCTGTAGCTTGGCCTTTGGCCTCTGGTTCTGGCTTGGCCTCGCCGGCGACCGCGTCGGGCGTGGCTTCTTCAGGGACGTCGTCCTCGGGCTCCTTGTCGTCCTGGTCCTCTGTCACCGGGGTGTCTTCCTTGTCATCATCCTTTTTCTTGTTCTTTTTCTTTTTGTTCTTCTTCTTGAACTCGTCGAGCTTCTTTCTTGCGGCCTCGAGCTTCTGTTCCTTGGTCAATTCTTCTGCCATGGTGTTGTTTGCGAATTAATTGTGCGACGAAATGGTACGCGAATAAATATGGGAAGCGTGAGAAAAGGTGTGCTAAAGAGAATGGGAGAGGATGAGACAAGAGAGAATAAGACAAAAGAGAGTGAGACGAGAGAGAGAAAAGAGTGGAGATGTAAAGATCGACTTGGTGATGTGTGTGTGGTGCAAGTACGTTGGAAGTGTTGGTGGACAGTGCCAGCAGTTGTGGGTGGTGGACGTGTACGGTCGCGATCTGGGCTTCTACTGGCGATTCTTATCTTGTCTACATTTCTTGTCTTTTGTGTTGTGTGCTCTGTGTTGGTATCGTTCTGTTGTCGTTTTGTTACCGTTTTGTTTTCGTTCTGTTATTTGCGTCTCTTTTTAAACTGTCTGTATCTCGTCTTGACCGTTGTGTTTCTCCGTTCTGTTCTGTTCCTGTTCCGTTCCTCAAATCAAGGCTGAGCCCTTTCCCTGCATCTCTTTCTCGTTCTTTACATCCTGTTGACATCTCTTCGTCATCGTCATCACCATTTCTTTCATCGCCTCATCTTCTTCTGTTTCTCTTCTGTTTCTCTTCTCTTCTCTTCTCTTCTCTTCTCTTCTCTTCTGTTTCTCTTCTTCTCTTCTTATCTCCTTCTCATCTCTTCCTGTTTCACTTAATTCCGCGAGTGTAGATCCGCGCCCCACAATCAAATCTTTCAACTCTGCGCCTCCACCTCTCACCACCAGCTTCATGCCCACCAAACGGTCTCGTAACGGCTGTTTGAGCTGTAAGAAGCTCAAGATTAAGGTAAGTATCCGCTTTCTCCAGCACTGTTGAACCATCCCACTAACCGCGTGCCAGTGTGACGAGGCCCTTCCCAAGTGCGAGTACTGTACCCATACGGGCCGCCACTGCGAGTATCCCAACCTCACCATCGTCAATGACGACGCCGAAGACCCCAGCTATTCCCATGTGAGTCTTTCCCGGGCCCAGAAGTTGGCGCTGTTTGGCAAGCTCTCCAAGACCCCCAACAACGCCTTCCACAACATCGTGCACCACTTGAACGCGCCGACGTCGATGCTTCGGGTGTCGCGGTTCGAGCTCCGCCTCCTCAACTTCTTCAGCGTCTACTGCATCCCGCTCTTTTCCCAGAGCATCGACGAGGAGTCGTACTACGTGTGGACGCGCGAGGTGCCCCAGTTGACGCTCGAAAGCACCTTGGTGCGCAACAGCATCTACTCGTTTGCCGCCATGTGCTTGATCGAGATCTGCAACTTGCCCGAGATCCAGCACGAAGACAACAAGCAGGTGTCCGAGTACGAAACGCGCCTCATCAACCGCAATGTTGCGTACGGCGCCGACAGCTTGTACGCGGCGACCACAGCGTACTTCATGGACACCATCGTGGCCACCCGCGAAAAGATGCCGGCGCTCGCCGACTACAGGGTGGCCTCGGAGCTCGCCGTGTCGTCCACCATCATGTACGGCTTCTTGGGCATCCATCCCCACAAGTTGGTGACGCTCGTGTGTTTCGAGCACACCGACGCCGACTTCATCTCGATGGCGCGGGGCATCCGCGAAACCATCCGCGGCCTGTGGCCCGTGCTTGCCCACACCAACTTCCGCGGACTCTTTGCCGCGTCCATACGGCGCAACGACCTGATGGAGGTGGAGCCGCTCGACTTGTGTCTGTTCCCCGTGGTGCGACGGCTTGGCCAAGAACTTTTGGCTGCGAATCCACCAGGGTGCGAATACTTGATGGACGGCATCGCGTGGTTCCAGCGGCTCATTGCCCTGGTGATCAGTGCCAACCACCCGGTCGACATCGTCAAGTGGGTGGCGTTGTTGTGTACCGAGATGGTCGACATGATCTACGACAAGCAGTTCCACGCGCTCCGCCAGTTGTACGTGTATGCGTGCTATTGTGCCATCACCCGGTTCTATGCCTTTGAGCACAGCAACATGTGGCACGACTACATCCAGTGGTACCGCGACCACAACTTCTCCACCTTTGGCCGGTGGTTCTACGACTACGACGAGGCGTTCTACATCGTCACCGTCGAAAAGAGCTACGGCCTCAACAACATCGACTATTCGCCCATCGGGCCCTTGGACCCTGAACTACTCGCCCGGACCCTCTAGAACCACCCCCATAACCACCCCCATAACCACCAAACCACCACGGTAATCCAATACCGGTGACGAAATGTTGCAGCCAAAACGGCTGCGCCGTGCGCCGTTTTAGGTAAAAGATCCATCTCGACGTATTTTTTCGCCGCAATGGTTTTTGGGTTTTTTTTCTTAATCCACCCTGGTGGTTTTTTCGGGCACCCTGGTGGTCGGCACCACGAAACTATAGAGGTTATGGCGCAAAAATTGTCACCACATGTATAAAACACCAGCAGGATCTAGTGGCTTTTAGACAGAACATCTACTAGAAAGGTTATCCTAAGCCATGTTGCAACAAACGATCGAGTTCCTTATCAAGAGACACGGCGATGCCGGCGACGGGCCCCACGTCTGTGAGGCCGGAAACGACTACAACAACGAGATGTGGGGGGCCCGGATCTCGTCGGTGTTTGTGGTGTTGGTCACGTCGGCGTTCGGCGCCTTCTTCCCCATTCTTTCCTCGAGATACTCCTTCATCAGACTCCCTCCCGCATGCTTCTTTATCGCCAAGTTCTTTGGCAGCGGTGTCATTGTCGCCACGGCATTCATCCACTTGTTGGAGCCCGCCAACGACGCGCTCACCAACGAGTGTCTCGGCGGGGTGTTTGCCGAGTACCCCATGGCGTTCGGCTTGACGTTGATCACGTTGTTCATCATGTTCTTCATGGAGTTGGTGGCGTACCGTGCGGTCGAAAACAAGATCGCGGCCCTGGGCGACGGTGAGGCCGGCCACTCCCACTCGCACTTCGGCGACGAGTCGATGTACGTTAAAAAGTCCGACAAGGACGATTCCGACGAAGTTCTGGTTCACGAACAGGCTTCCACCACTGTTGCTGCTACTACTCCTGCTGCTGCTGCTGCTCCGGCCGAACAGCCGGCAGCCGACCCTTATCCTTCGCACTTCTCGCATGCCCACGACCACCAGGACCCCGAGGCCATCGACTCGCCCGTCAACGACCTCGACAAGGAACAGTACTACGGGCAGTTGTTGAACGTGTTTGTGTTGGAGTTTGGGGTGATTTTCCACTCGGTGTTTGTGGGCTTGTCGTTGGCGGTGGCCGGCGAGGAGTTCAAGACGTTGTACATAGTGATTGTGTTCCACCAGATGTTTGAAGGCTTGGGGTTGGGCACCCGTATCGCCACCACGCCGTGGCCCCGCCACAAGTTCAGATGGACGCCGTGGATGTTGGCGCTTGCGTTTGCGTTGTGCACGCCGATCGCCATTGCCATTGGTCTCGGGGTCCGCAACTCGTACCCACCGGGCTCGCGGACCGCGCTCATCACCAACGGGGTGTTTGACTCGATCTCGGCCGGGATCTTGCTCTACACCGGGATTGTCGAGTTGATGGCGCACGAGTTCTTGTACCTGAACGAGTTCAAGGGCGAGGGCGGCTTCAAGAGAATGTTGGCTGCATACTTTGTCATGTGTTGGGGTGCCGGCTTGATGGCGCTCTTGGGAAAATGGGCCTAGTTATAGATAATACAAGGTATGATACAAATGGTGTAGCTGTAGAGGGTGGTGTTTAATGTTCATGCCCAATTAGGAAATGTTTGCAACATTTCTCTGGTGACTTCATGTTCATGGGGCTCCTGAAAAAGATATTCTAATCCAAGTTCCTCTTATTAATACGTTATCAACACCGTATTTTGCGGCCATCATACTGCTTCTTGCGGCACTCGCGTTCGTGATGGTTGAATTTATCACAGTAGGAGCATTGGGTTTTCCGCTTCTTGTGCCCATTTTTGGAGTGAGTGCCACGACCAACAGTCAGACCAATCGACGATGTCAGGGCGTCCTGGATCGGATTGGTCACAAGTCCAAGTACGTATTTGCGGAACGCCGGCCATGTTTGGCCGTCATAGGTGAACGGAGCTCTACAAAGTTCAAAATGCAATTCTGGATAAAGTACAGACACAGCCGCAGCAACAAGGAGCTCCTGAACATGCAGAGGACAGCCAAGGGATGTAAGACGAGCTGCGTCACACGCCAGGATGATTTTAGGGACAGACGCACGGTTAACGACAGCTGTCATGAATGGTACAAGTTGATGAGCATAATCCATGACATTTGACGGACGGAAATTGCTCTTAATATATTTAAAAAGAGTCAACCCGTCAAGGTTTAAGGTTTCCAACTCCGAATAAAGGTCAACAGAGATAGTTACCTCAAGAATTTTCCGGAGGGTTCCTTTAAACTTACGATGAAGCTGGTCATAGCAAGTTTTACCAAAGAAGTCGATACCCGGGACAGGAATTTCGGCAAGTATCTTGATAGGGTCGTTTTCAGGGCGGGGATCCTCATGCACAAAGTAGAGGAATGCCGGACAGATGTAGCGGATCTCCCGCTCGAGAGTTGAGAGCCAAAAATTAAAGTTGTGTGCACCCTGGAGTTTGGCCTGGGGTTTCAAGGTGTCGCTGTTAAAGGAGCTCATAATGTCTTGAAGCGAATCCTCGACACGTTTTCTTTTAGCTTCAATAATGTTGTATTCAGAAATACTAAAGGTGTTGATAACAAATGTAGTGGTTGGGTTGAGAAGATCGGTGGTCTTCGTAGGAACAGTAGAACTGTCACTAGCAGCAGAGGTGACAGTAACATCAGTGGGAACTTGAGTTGAAGTGGACATGTTTAATAGTATGTGTATAAGCCTATCGATCTACAGACTAGTGTCTTCTATTTATACTACTAATGGCTGCAAATAATAATCTGATGTAGATCAGGTATTATTAGGAAGGATCTTGGATTAGAATATTTTCTTGTTTCAGAAGCCCCTGTGACATGAAGTCACCAATCAGGAGCTTCATAGAAGTACCACAGGACACTTTGAAACAAGATGTACAGAAATGTTTCAACACATTTCCTAATTGGGAAAGGACATTAAAATATTCTACAAGATAAATAGAAGACTAGACAGTGATTTCGATAGACGGAGAGACACCAATCGTAAAATTATCCACCTATCCATATGTATTAATCCTAAGATGTCACTCTGCTGGTAGTGACGGCTCTACACGACTCCAGAAACGTTTCTGGTGTCGATGCTTTACCAAAGTAGCTAAAGACAAGGAACAGTGTTTGGGTTGTGTGCAGTAGTTGGTGACCTGCACACACGCATGACTACTTCGATCTCGGCCTTCACCACCCGGTTATCGCCAACCACGACACCATGTTGAGAAGAGCAGGCGTATTGCGTGCAGTGAGACAGTACTCGAAGTTGGGCGAGCTCACGTCGGGCCCGCCACGGTTGCCCAAGGAGCAGCAGGAGGAGTTTGAGCGGTTGCAGAAGTTGGCCCGGTCGCAGGCGGCAATCGACGAGTACAACGAGCAGTTGGCGGCCACGGGCACGACGCCGTCGGCGCCACGCGAGTTGAAGACGGATATCGGCGGGTTCCAGCAGTACAAGCTTGTGGCGGAGTTTGAGGGCGACGTGAACCCCAAGACCGGCGAGCGGGGCGGGCCCAAGCAGGATCCGTTGAAGCACGGCGACTGGTCGTTCAACGGCCGGGTGACTGATTTTTAGGGAAGAGAAGAGAAGAGAAGAAAGAAGAGGAGAAGAAGAGAAGAAAGAAGTGAATAAGTAAAGAAGGAAGGAATAAGTAGAAAATGTCATTGGATGCTGTGGTTGTGACTGTGAGCTGTGACTAGAGCAGTGAGCAGTGAGCTGTGATATTATGATACTGTTAATATATAAGTTCTGTTACTGTCTGTTGTCTGTTACTTTATGTTATTTCTGTTACTCTGTTACTCTGCTATGTCTGTTACTCTGTTACTCTGTTACTCTGTTACTCTGTTGTCTGTTGTCTTCTGTCTTCTGTCTGTACTCTACTGAATCGCGCGCATTTCTCAACTTTACCAATCGGGTCTCATTTCGCGACTCATCACACCATGGACTTCGATCCGTTGTCGCTATTCACGCCCGCGGCGCGTGTGGAGCCGGAGCCGGTGGTCTTCGAACATCACCAAGCACCACAACAAGACGTTGCTGTTGTTGCTGAACAACACGACGACCTCCCCGTCCATGTGCTCGACCTCCCGCTCCTCCACCTCCAGCCGCCCGCCGCCGTCCTCACGGTGCTCTTGCGCCTCTTGGCCCCCGACGAGGTGTTCAACTTCTCCAACGCAGCGGGCGCCGGTGCCGGAGCTGTGCTGGACGGCGACCACGACGCTACACGGGTGTTTCGTGACAAAAACATCGCCACGGCCACGCTCGCCGCCGCCATGCCGTGGCTCCACGCCCACTGTCCGCGCTTCGACTCCGAGCACAAGCTTGCGATGCTCCCGCGCCTCAGCAGCGCCCTCCGCGCGGGCCCCGACTACAACGGCTACCTCACGCGGGTGGTGGCGGCGGAGTTGCGCTGGATGGACGCCGCCGACCGCGATGCCGTCCACAAGGAAACGGCGCTCCGGCTCAGCGAGAACTGCGGCCGCACCGCCCAGCCCGAGATCGTCCGCAACATCGCCATCGCCGGCTTGGACCGCTACTTGCCCGGCGACGGCCGCTACGTGCGCCTCCGCGAACCGTCGCTCACCGCTGATAACCTCGGCCTCAAGACGTGGGGCTCGTCGCTCGTGCTCGCGGCGCGCTTGGTCCACCACCACCGCCACCTCCTCGCCGGCACCGTGCTCGAGTTGGGCTCCGGAACCGGCCTCGTCGGCATCGTGTGTGGGCTTCTCGGCTACAAAACCTATCTTACGGACCTCGCCGACATCGTGCCGAACCTCCGCGAAAACGTCGTGTTGAACGCGGTGCCGCGAGCAGTGGTCCATGAGCTCGACTGGACCGACCCCGATCCGTTTGTCCAACGGTTCGGCAACGTCTCCTTCGACACCATCGTCGTCAGCGACCCCATCTACTCGGCCAAACACCCGTACTGGGTCGCCGACATGATCGCGCGGTTCTTGGGCCACGGACCCGACGCCCGCGTCCTCGTCCAGCTCCCGCTCCGCGCCCAGTACGAACACGAACGCCTGGTGTTGTGGCACTTGCTCGACTCCGCGTACACCATGGAAGAATCCCACATCGAAGACGGCCTCGACGACTTTGGCGCCATGCAGTTCTGTTTCAAACGGTACCGTCGTTGATTCTATACTCTGTTTTTTGTCTCTCAAACATACTCCTTCAACTTGGCCAATCTCTCCACCGCATCCTCCAAGATCTGGTCGTCCTTACATACGGCAAACCGCAAACACTTTTCCAACCCGTGCCCCACACGATGCGTAGGAGTCAAGAACTCGGTCGGCGGGATGCCCACCACCCCGATCTCCTTGATCAACCAGTACGCCAACCGGAAGTCGCCCGGCAACGTGGCAAACGCCTCGGGATACTCGTAGTCCGCGGGAACCTTGAGCTTCAGCAAGTTCACCAAGAGAAAGTAGCCCCCCTCGGCCACGGTGTACGGGAACCCCAACTCGTCAAACACCTTGGTGAACACCTCGTACTTCTTGACGTACTCCTGTCTCGTCACCTCGAAGTAGTTGGCCTTCTTGGCCTCGATGAACCCCTGCGACACCGCCTGCTGCAATGGCGACGGCGTCGCGAAACAGATCCGCGTGTGCGCCGCCGTCACGTACTTGAGAAGGTTGGCAGGGCCGTGGATGTAGCCGATTCTCCATCCGGTGGCCGCAAACGACTTGCCGGCAGAGCCCACGGTGAATGTTCTCTCTCTCAACTCGGGCAACCCGGCCAAGTTGGCGGGGCGCGGCAAGTCCTTGGTGTAGTACAAGTTGTCGTACACCTCGTCACTGACGAGCAAGAGGTTGTTGTCGATGACGATGCGGCCCAATCTCGTCAACTCGGCCTCGGTAAACACCTTGCCGATGGGGTTGTGGGGCGTGTTGATGACAATCAACTTGGTCTTGTCGGAGATGGCGGCCTCGAGGCCCTCCCAGTCGATTTCCCAGTCGGCACCGGTGACGGTCTCGGAGTTGAACTTCTCGGGGTACTTCAACTTGACGTACTTGACGGTGGCGCCCGTCATTTCGATGTTGGGCACGTACTGGTCGAAGAACGGCTCAAACACAATGGCCTCGTCGCCGGGCGTCAAGAAGCCAAAGAAGATCGAAAAGATCCCCTCGTTGGCGCCGGTGGTGATCTGGACCTCGGACACGTCGACGGGCCTGCCGAACGACTCGGCGTAGTGGTTGGCGATCTCGTTCAACAAGTTGGGGTTGCCGCGGGCGTGGGCGTACTGGTTGTACTGGGGCTTGGTCAAGGCCTCGTTGACGGCGTCAATGGCGAAGTTGGGCGGGTTGTACGAGAAGAACCCCTGGCCCAAGTTGACGATGGGCTTGCCGGACTCGGCCTGGGCCGCGGCGGCGGTCTCGTTGATCAACGACCACACGTCTTTCTGGCCGGGCTTCTTGTAGAAGTAGGGGTTGTGGAGTGCTTCTGGGTTGGCGGACTTGGTGGTGGTCATACTGAAAAAGCGCTGGAGACACCGTCTGTACATATATCTGACGCCGTGGGGGTGCTGTTTTGGCGGCCACTGGAACGGCGGGAACGGGCCCTTTTTATAGCGGGTGCGCGACTGTGGCGGGTTATCTTCGAATTGGCCCAATGCGGCAATGGGGCCCCGAAATCACGCTCGCCATTACTAATACCACAACGCGAGACGTGTGGGCGTGGTGAAAAGTGGAGGTGTGGTGGGATCGGGACAATTGGCAGATACTGCCGACGTGACAACACGGTGCACAAACCTGGGCACCACGCCAATAATGCCGTTGGTGTATTGGTGTATTGGTTGAAGCAACATTATGAGTAATCTTTGTTGCAGCAATTTATGTCGAAATTCCCACGACAAATGTCGTTAGTGTCGGCGCCTTACTTTAATATCTGGATGACGATGGTCTGTACAATATTTATAGACTCTCCTTCTCGTGTATATGGGAAGGAAAGTACGTTATCTATAAAAGAAAGGTATCTGTGAATTTTCTGTAAAATTATATGTGTTATCTGTGAATTTATCTGATAGCGTACTATAATGTTCTCTATCAGTCTGACTCATAGGAATGTAGTCCCTACTCTTTAATCACGTCCCTCATCACTACCTCGATTCTTATCCTAGTCTATTAACGGTCTATTATGATTAATGTACACTCTACCGATGCAAATTCAACAACTGCTCAAAGTTACCTCCAGCAACCTCGCAGCCCTCCTCCACGCTCCACGGCCCGTGGCCCTTGGTGATCACCTCACAGGCGTAGCCCGTCACCAAGAGCCCCGGAGGACGCGACCCACACGCCTCCACCGCCTCAGCCACCCGCCCCAACGTCGTGCGGACCACCCGCTGGTCGGGACACGAGCCTCTCTCCACAATTGCTACCGGCAACTCGGGGTCCCAGCCCTTCGTTTCGATCAATTGGGGGATCAACTCGGCGACCCGGTGGAGCGCCATCAAGAACACGGTGGTCCGGCTCGCCACAAACTCCGGCAAGTTGGGCACGGCCCCGCGACGGCCCGTCCCGGTACAGATCAACACCTGGTCGGCGACGTCTCGGTGGGTGGCCGGGATGTTGGCCAACACCGGTGCTGCTAGTGCCGACGTGAGGCCCGGCAACACCACGGGCGTGAAGCCGTGGCCAGCAAAAAAGTTGTACTCCTCTCCTCCACGGCCAAAGATGTACGGATCGCCCTGCTTTAACCGCACCACGTTCTGGCCCCGCTGGAGGGCCTCGAGCCCCTTCTCCAAGAGCTCCTGTTGCGCCCGCTCGGCGTTGCCAGGAAACTTTCTCGCAATAAATACGCTCGTCCGCTGCTGGGGGATCACATCCAACACCTGCTGCGGCACCAACTTGTCGGCCAAGATCAAATCGGCGCTGTAAATGGCCTGGAGAGCGCCCACCGTCAAGAGCGACACCGATCCGGGGCCCGAACCCACCAACGAGATCGTTCCGCCGCCGATTTTCTGCTTCTTCAATGGCTGCAAAATTTTATGTTCTTGGTATGCATCGGTAAGGTCAGCCACCGAGAGCTCGCCCAATTTGGTCAAGGGGAAGTACTCGACTATCTGACTGAGCCACCGTGACCGCTGGAGCTTCTGCTGTTCCTGGGTCATGTTGAACTCCTCCACCAACGAGTTGAGCTTGCTCGTGGTCACGGCATCGTCGTCGTGCTCGCCGATCCCCACCAACTCCACCTTGTCTTCTTCCTGGATCTTACGTCTCAATTCACCTATCCGGTCACAGATTTCGCCGATGTTGGCCGGCAAGGCGTTGGTCAACTCCCGCTTGATCTTCGATGCCAATTTGCACCCTTTTCCTCCGGTGCTGACTCCCAACTGGAAGTCGCCAGACGTATATGTGGACAAAAGGGTAAACGTACACAACTCGGGCGAGTCGGCCACGTTGATGGGTATTCTTAACCGCGTGGTGGCACGGTATATTTCCTGCTTCAACGCCAACTGGCTGATGGGGAGAGTCACAAACACGCGGTCGACAACATGATCCACGGCTTCGCGGCCCAAAGTCGCCAACAAGTGCTTGATTTGTCCAATCTCCAACTCGCCAGTTATCCATTTCACCTTGTTGTTCTCGATATGCGCCTGTATTGATGCTGGAAGGTCGTTTTGCAGTATTTCTGGGGTCAAAAGTATGGGGTTGGCACCTGCATCTAGAATGGCGTTGATCCGCAAGGCAGCGACGTTTGACACGCCGATGATCAAATGCGTTTCTCCGCTGCTCCTGAGAGACGTCAACAAGTTCGGCATCGTGCTGTATGTGCTTCTGGAGGACCGGTAAGCAGTGTCTGTTATCTATATACTGCAAATTTTCGATTACCAAATGTCACGTGAAAAACGTCATCAGAATTAGACCTGCATAAGAATCCTGGGATGGTATGTGCACAACCACGGGGTTTGAAGTACCAGGTCGACTAGAGTGTGCTCTGAAGCACTGTAACTATAATGCATTGGCTGAATCTGTGACAATGCAGAAGTTGACAGGTCGGTAATGCCAAGTATGTAATCCTATATTGTTACTGCATGTATAGGGAAATAACCAAGCGGTCTGTTGAGGTGAGCGTTGATGACGAGGAACATACCATCAGCTTGAAAGTAAAGCAGAGGTAGTCGATTTAAGCAAGATCCGAATTACAGGAGAATTCTGGACTGCCGAGACTATCTGAATCTGTATTCAAGATGGTCCAACGTTCTTTGCATAATACTCTGCGATTACTGCAAAAAACATTCTATTCTTCGGTGTAAAGATGGTGTTGACACCCGAGATGCTTAGCGATCAACATAATAGAGGACTTGGCTGAAAATTCTGGCTAATATCGGTAATAATTTTGTGGGGACATAACTGTAGCCGTTTGTATCTCGAGATTTTATTTTCTTCCATTGGCCGGACATTTCAAACCCCGATTCTCCACCGTGCAACATTACCGTTTTGGGAATGGATCCAACGTATGTTCAAGAGTCCTATGACCGTCTAATAACTGTTCAGTAAACATCTTGCGACCGTTTTATAACTGATTAGCTTTGCATTGGGTAACATCTTTTATAATTACAATTGTTCAGTATATCTGCACAATTCTACAAAAGTAACCAATATAGTATTTTTTACACAAATACCCATCAAAAGTAGCACAACCAAGCAAACTGTAACCTAAAACGGCAAAACACCAAGAAGCAACGAAACTGAATGGGAAATGGGCGTGTTTTTTGGGAATCGAACCGTCGTATATAGCACCCAGAATTATATTGCGGTCCTGGTCTTCCTACATATAGCGAGATGACCATCGCCTGATGAGGTGACTTGTAACGAAGTATCCACCGGCAACACCATGGCCAAAAGAACGTTAGGATTGGGCAAGGCTGCCAAAGCCAAGAAACAGAAGACAGAAGAGCCGGCCGAGAAGGCTGCGAGCAACGAACTCACCGTCGAACTCACCGAAGAGGCCGATGCCAACGACGAGCTCGCCCAGTTGAAGGCGTTGTGGAACACCTACAACACTTCGGAAAAGGAAAACGAGTTGGTGGTCAACGGAATCGTGCACGAATGCGACCGGCTCTTGAGAAACTCGGCCGACAGCAACGGGTCTGCCGGATTGCCGGACTCGTTCCACGCGATCTATGCGCTTGCGTTGGCCGAGCTCGCCAACTTCCACGTGGAAGACAAGCACAAGGTCGAGGAGTACTTTGATGCAGCTCTCGAGCGGGCCGAGTTGGGATTGGGCCACTTTGGGCTGTCGATCGAGTTGTTGTTCACCAAGAGCAAGATTCTCGTCCACCGGATCCCGCTCCAGTACATTGCGCAGACCGAGGTCGACACCAAGATCGGCGCGGTTCCCAAGCTCAGCACGCTCTTGGACGAAGCGTTGGCGGTGTATGAGAGTGCCGAGGCCAAGGCCGACGAGTTGAACGACTACTCTTTGTTCAACGAGGACAACTTGGACATCTTGGAGGCCGTCGACGACTTGTTGGACATTGTCGACAACTTCGGCAAGGACATTGCCGAGGGAGAGGACGACGAGGACGAAGAAGACGAAGAGGAGCCGGTCGAGTTGGCCGAGACCCATCCGTTGTACGAGATCCGCGACGACGACAAGTATAACCAGTGGTGGAGAGACCATATTCTTGTGTTCTTGAAGCAGGTCGATGCCGAGATGGCGAAGCTCGGGGTGGACCGCCAGCAGGAAACCAAGGAGGACGAAGAGGAGCACGCGTTGGTGCGTTTGCGCCGCGAGATCTGCAAGCGGATCGGCCAGTCGTACCTCCAGGAGTCGGAAGTGCCTTCGTTGGTGTTCACGACGTTGACGTACGACGACGGCTACGAAGGAGTGGAAGAGCTCCACGGATTGACGCTTGAGGAGGCGCAGAAGATCGCCCAGGACTTGATCTCGACCGCGTTGCAGTACTTGGAGTGGGCCCAGGACCGCGACGAGCCGGAAACATGGGTGCATGTCGCCGAGGCGATGATCTCGTTGGGCAACTTGCACGAGGTCGACAGCAAGCGCCAGGAGGAGTACTACCAGCGTGCCGAGACCATCCTCGACAAGGCCAACAACGTGACCAACGGCAAGTACGACGATGTGTTGGAGAATTTGCTTAAGAATTAGTATATAGATCTATACAACAAAAGTGCGTAAAGTGAAGTGAAGTGATGGTGAAGGTGATGGTGTAGGGTTGTGATGGGGGAGAAAGGGAGGTCACACTCGGCTGGCGATGGTGCTTTCGCTCTGCAACTTCATGGCGTTGCGTTCGTGGGCGTTGTCCTTGCAGTACTGCAAGCCCAGACACATGTGGTCCTCCAACAAGCGGTGCTTGGCACAGAACTTGCCGGCACAGTGGCCGCACGAGCCCACCATGCGCAACGGGGCCGCCGTGCACAGCTTGAACGAGCACTTTGACTTCTTCTTGGACTTTTTCGGGGCGGCAGCCGTCACGGTGTCGGTGTGGGACGAGCTGGGGGTCAAGTTGGGGGTGTGGGAGCCGCTGCTCATCAAGATCACGGTGATGTCGGGCGTGGAGGGCGCCATGTTGAAGGCCAGCAACGCTTTGTCGGGAGGCGACAACTTCTCGCCGTTGTAGATGAGCTTGAAGTCGGCCGGGAGTTTGGCGGTGTCGGGACAGCCGACCTGGGCCAACCCTCGGAGTTGGTCGACGGTGGCGTTGTCGGGGATGGTGACGGTGTAGTGGGTCTCGGTGGACAATCTTATGGTGACTTTCATGGAGACGTATAGACGGATAGAGGTGGGGGTGGAGGAGAGAACAGAAGAACTGGACGGGAAGAACAGCGGTATATAAGCGTAACAACCACCAGAGTTTATCTCAGTTTGTAGTGGCAAAGGTTGGGAGACCTGCGCTGTGTGCAGGGCGGCTGGGGTCATTCGCCGAGTGACGAGATAACCACACCGAGGCTGCGCGCCCGGCTCGGGGTGACAGGGTGGGGGCCACACTGGCGGCAAGGCGGTCGTGGTAGGGGGAGTTGCCGGAGCAGCGGTTGGGGGCGTGGGGGCGGCGGTCTGGAAACGGATGTGTCTAAGGGATGTCTGGAAAGGGATGTCTGTAAACGGACTGTATCTGTAAACAGTGGTGAGCGCAGTTAGCGCAGCGCAGCACGCCTTGGGGGAGGTTTGTTATCGCAACTTGGGTGCACAATTTCCCGTTTGGGAAATAAGCCTCACTTTAGGTTTGGCCGGCGGTTTTTCTGGCCATGGGCAGGGCGAGGCCTGCGACGGCGCGGTCACGGGACCCGTCTCGCGCCGCCAGCTGGAACGGTATAGATGGGCACGATGGTGGGAAAGGTGCGGGTGGCGGGCTCGACGGCGCGCAACCGGACGTTGGCCTGGACCGGCGTGGCCACGGCCATGGGCCACAACATGGCGGGTACTAGATACTGCAACTTCATGGGGGGCGGCAGTTTTGGGGGCCGCGGCCATCGGCGTGCTTGTGGCCTTCTTATATAGTGGCGGGGCTGCCAGCTTACAGTTTAATTTCCGTTTAAGGTATACGCTCTGGGGGTCGCCATTGGGCAACTCCAGGGCTCCACGTGAGTGTGGGCTATTGTTGTCGTAAATCGTATCTTATAACTAATCTGTAACTCTAACTCTCTACCTCTGTGGCTGCTGGCTCAGTATCTGTACTGTATCTGGATCTATAACTCTATAATAGTGAAGCTGGCTTCTGGTTTTGGTTCTGGTTCTGGTTGTGGTTCTGGTTGTGGTTCTGGTTCTGCTTTTGGGCCCGTTTGATCTCGTCGTTACTGCTAAACACAATCAGCACCCCGCTGTCGGGCACGCCGGTGCTGGTGGGCGGATATGTGGGCACGAGGGTGGAGAACGTCGTGGTGGCGTGGGTGGTGGTTGCTTTGAGCTGCAAATTGGCGGGAATCGGCGTCGCCGCGGCCAACGCGACAAAAAGCAAAAGGTTCATGGATGGGTTAGGTATAGGAAGAAGGAGTGTAAGGAGAAGGAGTGTAAGGAAGAAGATTCTATGATAAGAACTCGCTCTGATGAATGTAAGGAAGGTAGATTGGATGGAGATTGAGGTGGCAGAGTTGCAGCAGACGGCGCCTTTATAGTTTTGGCCGTCGCCAGTGTGTTTGTCGCACCATGTCGCTAGGGGCGAGCGCGCTGCAAGGGGCAGCGTGTTTGAAACACACCCAGAACCACGCCTACACAGACGCCGAACAATGCACAGACGCCGGCGGCAACAAAGCCCCACGCAGCCGACAGGTCCTTTTTGTCTGTGTCCGCATCCCTTTGCGTTGTCGGTGTCGGTGTTGTTTGTCGCTGTCGCTCTCCTTCTGCCTCTACGTAAACTCGGCTGGCTCGACGCGCTCGCTAAACAAATCGCAAAAGGCTGTGTTTGTTAAACTAAATTAAGGCTATGCTTCAGCTATAGTAAGCCTGGACTTCCCGTAGAACCTAAAACGCTTCGGACGCCTGTTTGTCCTTCATCACCGTCCGCAACCGGACACTGACCTCCGCGTCCTTGGCCGCAACCGTCTCGACCTCGCCGTCGCTGTCGTCGGGCGACGTCGACCGGCTCGAGTCCGACACCGACGAGAAGATCGCCACGCTCGACAAGTCGTCCGGGCTGAAGTCGTCGTCGTCCCAGTGGCCGGGGGCCGGTGCCGTGGCCCCCACGTAGTCCGTGTGGTCGTCCAACGCGTTGTAGTCGCGGTAGAACTCGTCGTAGTCCTCAAACATGTGCGGCCCGTACCGGTTGCAGAACTCGGTGACCTTGACGCTGAGCTGGCGCCGGGTGCTCCGCAAGCGGTCGAGCTGCACCTTCAGCAGGTGCCGGCTCAAGAGCGACACGAACAACGGCTTCAACGACTTGTAGTAGTCGACGCCGATCTCGCCCATGCGCAACGACGCAAACGTCGTCACCACCGCCCAGCAGTAGCACACGGCAAACGTGAGCACCACCAGCAGCCACCGTGCCGCCACGAGCTCCAGCTTCACCACCAACACCGTGGCCAACACCGAGTAGAAAATGTACAACGCCGGCGCAAGGATCAACGCAACCATGATTTTCCACGTACTCAACACGTCCTGGGCCTTGATCTTGACCGACGAGCCCGCCAACGCCTCACGGGCCTTGCGACGCGAGATCCGCCGGGCGGTGATGAACACGGGACTGAAGAGAAAGATGCCGGGCATGCTCAAGCCCATAAAGAGCGAGAACTTGACGAGGCGCTCGGCGAACTTGAGCACGGTGCCCAGCCGGTTGGTTTCGGCCAACGACTCGACCTGGTGGTCGAGGATGCCGAGCAGCATCAACTGCCGGTTGTACTCGCTCACCGACGCCTTGAGGTCGATCAAGTCGGGGTGGTCTGCGTACTTTTTGTAGCCCTTGACGAGGCGCCGGTTCATCTCCACCACCAACGGCAACGGAATGTCTTCGCGGTTGTTGGACGTGTACAACCGCCGCGCCGCCTGGACCGCCATGAGCGTCTCGTAGTCGTCACAAGTCACCGTGACCTCCTTGAGCCCGAGGGTGATGGTTTCCAACAAGCTGGCGACGGTCTCGCGGGAGTTCTCGGCGTACAGCAGCCCCAACTCCTCGCCCACGACAATGGGCTTGCCGTACTCAATCACCACCCGCGACCGGAACTTGTGGGGGTGGAAGTAGTTGAGCCCAACGGGCACAATGCTCACGGGCGTCACGTCCTGGTGGTTTGCCAACTGTGCCGCGACAGCACCGAGCGCCATGATCGCCACGCCGGGCTTCAACGGCAACAAGTCGGGCCGGTCGTGGGAGCCGCCCTCGGGGAAGATCCCCAACACGCGCCCGGCGTTCAAGTGGCGGAAGACGTGCCGAAACACCGTGTTGTTGTCGATGTGCGGTGCGAGCTTGTAGCCGGTTCCGTCCCGCAACAACCGGTCGATCTTGGCCTGGTTCTGGGCACCCGTGGCCCGCAACGGCTTCTTCAACTTGAGATGGGTATCGTCTTGCACCGACTCGATCTGGGCGTTGGCCAACGACCCGGGGAGGCCCACCAAGCCCTTGGGCATGGCGTCGCGGGTGAAACGCGTGTGGTGGCCCACTAGCCAGCACGGGCCGCGGTCCGCGTCCACCGTGACCGTCCCGGGGCCCTTGTGGAGCACGTCCTGGGCCCGTTCGACGGGAATGGCGCTGCAGAGCTTGGCGAAGTGGCCGATGAAGTTGCGGTCGTAGGACGCTTTGGCGATCAAAAACGCAATGTGGCGGCTCGAGTTCTGGCTCACGCTCGCCAGCACCACCAAGCCGTCGACGAACTGGTTGTGGTGGGGCGCTATCACGAGGATGACGGCGCCGTGCTTGGGGATGTTGAACGAGCCCCGCGACTTGATGTCGCGGAAGAACGTGTGGATGACGAGGTTGAAGAACAGGATCACCACGTCGTAGACAACAAACATGAGCACACGCGTGTACAGCCTGTTCGGGCCGGTATTCTCGGGGGAAACAGCCATTTGGGGTGCAAAGTCAAAGCTGGTACTCTCCCGAATTGTGGGGAACTACGGGGTTTATATCGGTGATAATTTTCGCACGGCTAGATCAGGCGATGTGGATTGCTACAAATAACGATCAGCGAGATCTCCCGATGGGGGGAACCGTAATGGAGGGGAAGAAGTGGGCCTAGTGCATCTGGGCCCAGTCTTGAGGAGTTCTCACCTCACGGCTTGGTCTGGGCCCGGGTGGAGGGCTCAATCAATCAATCCTCGCCCGCAGGCACCTCGTCCTTGAGGATCTTGTTCAACTTCAAGCGCAACTCGGTGCGGTCGTCGCCCCGCAACACGTCCTTGATAAACGACACGTCGCAGTCCAACTGGACCATGTGGAGCGCGCCTCGCAACACTCCACACAAGATCTGCGAGTACCAGAGCTCCTTGTTGATGCGGGCGTCCGCCGTCACCGGCAACTCGACAAACTCCGTCAACGGATTAGGGTCCGGCACCACCAACACACACGTCTTGCCGTCGGCAGACCATCCTTCGACTCCCGGCGTGATATTCAAGAACATCTTGAACCCGACCTTCGAGATCACCTCCGCCGTCTCCTTGAAGCTCAGACATCGCGTGACGCCCGTTTTGGCAAGAAACTCCTCCACCAACCGCAACCCGATGTTGTAGCCCATCTTGTCCAACTGGCTGTTGACCTCGGCGTAGTTGTTGTTGAAGTCCCGACACAACTGGGCCACCACCGACCCGTACGTGAGCGTGAAGAGCTCGGAATTCTGCCCGGTTAGTACTCGGCAAACAGCCAGGGAAAATCTCCACCAGAAATACTCACGATCTTCTCAACGTTCTTCCATATATCGTCTCCGTTATGCTTCGACTTGGACATGGTCTGTAGTTTGTCGGCGTCCGTTTCTTAGCACACGTCGCTTACTGTTTGATTTGGCGTTGGGCACTGCAGATAAACAGCACTGCACATAGAAATAAAATCCTGCATACATTACGACGGGCCATACATAGTCACTAAATACAAATCATTAATCCTCTCGGGGGGTGGGTGGCCGGGTACCGCTAGATCTCCTTCTTGGTCTCCTTCTTCTTGGTCTTGCTGGCCAAGAACTCCTTGTATCTCTCCAAGGTAACCTTTTCTTGCATCTGCTTGTACTCGTTGACAAACGTGTACTGGGTCCGGAGATACTTGTCCCAGATGGTGAAGAACGGCTGCGAGAAGTTGTGCTTGATGCCCCAGTTCTGGTGGTGGATGTCGTGATAGATGGCGTTGTTGGGGAAGATGATCTGGAAGATGTCGAACGGAAGTCTGTAGCCACAGTGGTCGTCCACGGTCTTCAACGTAGCAAACGTGTACAACACCATACATTCACGCGGAGAAAGCCCGGTGACAATGCCGGCAATGCCGGTGCCGACGGTGTCCAACAAGAAGCCCTCCACAGGGTCGTTGTACAAGGCCCCGAACGCGTACGGAACGTACAACCGGTGGTGTCTCGAGTGGAATCTTCTGTACAACGACTTGTTCATGTGCATGATGCGGTGCAACCAGTACTGCCAGCTGTCGATGATGAAGATGGCGATACACAACCGCAACAACGACCAGCCGAACATGTATCCGTAGTAGATGACAAAGTCAGGAACAAACTCGGGCAAGAGGTTTTTCTTCAATTTCCACATCTCGTAGTACTCGTGGCCCGTCTGTGGGGGCGGATCCATCTTGTAGAACCCGTACCCAACCACCGTCTGTATTATGTGCTGGAATATCACGTCTTTCAACACGTCGTGGAGCGTCGCCTTGTTTCTGGCCTCCTCTTCCTCGCTGGGATGAATCCGGTACTTTTCCGCCAACTCGTACACGTCCACGATGTGGAAGATGGTGGCATACGTCCAGTACGCGATCACCGGGAGGATGAGGGCAAGTATCCCGTCGGGGACACCGGCGATCAAGTCCGGCTTCAACGTGAGCTCGGTTTGCTGAGCAAAGAACGGCTGCGACAAGATCGTCGACAAGTTCTTGGGTGGTGCTATTAATAATGATGCCATTGTAGACCTATTAACAAGCCCCGATCGCCTTGCTTTATATGTTTTTGTTTTCCGTTTATATGCCATCGGTACTCACCTGACAAAAAAAATGCGCTCGTTCCGCGGGCCGCCAAAAAGAAATACCATCACGTGATGCCATACTTTGTTACCTTCCCCTATATTACTCCGTCACACGAGAACAAAAGTGGCGGGATATCTGGAGTTGTCATAGGATGATGTCTGTGTTTGCTGACCCGCCTGTGAGACGAGTGGGTGTAGCCGAAGTATCCCATTGCCATTCATCTCCGCTATTTACCTTTGGTTCCGTTTCTTGCAAACGCCATTTTTCAAAAATATTATCCTACAAAATAAACGATCGTTTTCTCGAACATGCAAATGCAAATGCCTTCCCCGTTCCTAGCGTAACCTGCAAAACTCTCAGGGGAGCGGCTGCTGCCCCCGTCTAAACACCTAATGCATTGATAGTTTGTAGTAAAAAGTTTAAATTCAACTCACATGCTTGAGGGGCTGCAAAATGCCCTTATATGGAAATAGACACTAGCCTTCGGTGCAATTTAGAATTACCGTTTGCAGACACCGAAGATGTCCCACCCGATATAAAAACGGTGTTGCATCATTCGTTTTGAAACCATCAACATGCACGGCAGACACTTTTTAGCCTTATTTTATCTCTTTGCTCTTACCTTTGGGGCTCCCACCACGGTTCTTAGCCCACAAGAGGACGAGTTTTACTCCCCGCCTCCCGGATTTGAAAGTGCAAAACCTGGAACTGTTTTGAAACAACGTGTATCCCCCCATAAGATTAGAAGTTTTTATGTCCCGATAAACGTCAAGAATGCCTGGCAATTGCTTGTCAGATCGACAGATTCCCGGGGAAATGCATCTGCAATTGTCACGACTATCTTAGAGCCATACAACGCTGACCCTTCTAAGTTGGTCTCGTACCATTTTGCTGAAGATGCCCAAAACGTGAACTGTGCTCCTTCATACTCAATCCAATATGGGTCTCCCTTCTATAACAATAGCGTCATACAAGGAGAAATGTTTTTATTGCAGACAGCCCTCGACAAAGGTTGGTACGTTGTTGCTCCCGATTACCAAGGCCCAAAGGCTTCATTTACTGCAGGAATAAATGCCGGCCATGCTGCGCTAGATTCGATAAGAGCAACACTCGCCTCAAGCAACGTAACTGGAATCTCATCTGAAGCAAAAACTATCATGTGGGGATATTCCGGAGGAACCATTCCGGGAGGATGGGCAGCACAACTTCAACCTACATACGCCCCGGAACTTAAGGATAACTTGATTGGTTTGGCAGTAGGGGGGTTTGCCACAAACATCACCGAGACTCTTGTTGCTGTCGATGGTCACCTTTTTGCTGGTTTAATTCCAAGCGGAGTAAATGGAATACTACTGCAATATCCAGAACTTTTACCACTCATCCCAAAGTACCTTCCTCAGAATGCGATAGGAGAGTTTAATTTGGGCAAAGAACTTTGTTTCTTGCCAGAGACAGTCCACTTTTTTCGAAAACAATTCTTTAAAGGGCCAAAACTGGTGGTTCCGTCAGGATATGGGTTGTTTGAAGAACCATCTATCCAAGCTGTGTTGACCCGGGAGACTTTGGCTTTAAATAAATCTTCTGGCGTCCCACAAATACCTATCTTCATATTCCATGGAATGTTAGATGCTGTAGTCCCATTTGTCAATTCCCAAAGGGCATACGACAATTGGTGCGATTGGGGTATAGAGTCTTTAGAATTTGCCGCAAGTCTCACCACAGGACATTTAACGGAAGTTGTTGAAGGAACTCCAGCAGCAATTGCTTGGATCACTGACCGCTTTGAAGGGAAAGCACCTGTTCAAGGATGCAAGAAAACAACCAGAATATCCAATCTATTATATCCAGGAACCAAGAATTCTACCGCTGAATTCCTACATGCCCTAGTATCAAGTGTTTTTGGGGAAGAAATAGGACCTAATGGTGAAAATATCCAACCGAACTAAATCCAAGTGCTCCATCCAAATAATTGATAGTTATACCTGTAGTAGTCTGTATTCTTCAAAAAGAAACAGCAAGCAATCAATACTCAAAGGTTTGTTTGCCCAAGCTGATTACTACAATCGACAGAAGTAATTAGCTACTGGACAATTACCAGCTCTCATGTTCCAAATCTTTTAATGCAAGATATCAGTAATGTATATTGAATGTACATTTGTAAACATCACATGACCTGAAAAATACCCGAAGACATAAGGATTGTTATAACCTATACAAGAACCATTAGAATATTAAATATTCCAAGCGAAGTAAAAAAAACTGTAGGTTTTAGAAAAGAGATAAGATCAATGCAATAGTAGAAATTAACAAGGAAGGAAAGGCGACGGTTCCTGAATTGTTCAAAGAAATAGAATGGTTTTGATTTTCAATCCCGGCAGAGTTGGAACTCTCTAACCCAATTAAAGCTGAAGTAGAAGTTGATATCTGTGATAGTCCTGAGCTTGTGATGGAGTTAGACAAACTGTGACTTGAATCGCTTAATGACAATTTAGAAAAAAATGATGGTTTTTCCAAACTCACCAGGGTCTCCAAAGTAGAATCAAAAGTGGCAGTCTTGGCACCATTGGAAAAACTCAGTACTGGTTTAAAATTGGATCCAGTTGTAGAAAACGTCTCAGTTGGACGATTTGGTGGAATAACAGAGCTCGATGATAATATTATAGGAGCTGAGGTTGACTCCTTCAAAGAAGACAAGGATTCCGTACTTGAATTCCATGGCCTAACAGGAGTTTCGACAGAAGAAATACTTGCGGCAGAACTAAAAGTTAATGATGGATAACTCGAACTAGTCTCACTTGAAAGACTTGATAAATCCGAGGTAATGGCAGTGGATGGAACTTCAACTATGATGGTACCATCCACAGTTTCAGTCGTGGTGAATGATCCGGTCCATGTAGATGTCAATGTTGGAGTAGGAACCTCAACGATCGCGGTACCATTGACGGTTTCGGTGGTTGTAAAGGATCCGGTCCATGTGGATGTCAATGTTGGAGTAGGAACCTCAACGATAGCGGTACCATCCACAGTTTCAGTCGTGGTGAATGATCCGGTCCATGTGGATGTCAAAGTGGGCGTGGGAACCTCAACGATTGTGGTACCATTGACGGTTTCGGTGGTTGTAAATGATCCGGTCCATGTGGATGTCAATGTTGGAGTAGGAACCTCAACGATCGCGGTACCATCCACAGTTTCAGTCGTGGTGAATGATCCGGTCCATGTGGATGTCAAAGTGGGCGTGGGAACCTCAACGATTGCGGTACCATTGACGGTTTCGGTGGTTGTGAATGATCCGGTCCATGTGGATGTCAATGTTGGAGTAGGAACCTCAACTATTGCGGTACCATTGACGGTTTCGGTGGTTGTGAATGATCCGGTCCATGTGGATGTCAATGTTGGAGTAGGAACCTCAACTATTGCGGTACCATTGACGGTTTCGGTGGTTGTGAATGATCCGGTCCATGTGGATGTCAATGTTGGAGTAGGAACCTCAACTATTGCGGTACCATTGACGGTTTCGGTGGTTGTGAATGATCCGGTCCATGTGGATGTCAATGTTGGAGTAGGAACCTCAACTATTGCGGTACCATTGACGGTTTCGGTGGTTGTGAATGATCCGGTCCATGTGGATGTCAATGTTGGAGTAGGAACCTCAACTATTGCGGTACCATTGACGGTTTCGGTGGTCCTGATCTTTGTTTCGGCGGTCCTGATCATTTGTACGTTACGGCGGTCCTGATCTTTTACGTTACGGCGGTCCTGATCTTTGTTTACGTTACGGCGGTCCTGATCTTTGTTTACGGCGGTCCTGATCTTTTACGTTACGGCGGTCCTGATCTTTGTTTACGGCGGTCCTGATCTTTGTTTTACGTTACGGCGGTCCTGATCTTTGTTTACGTTACGGCGGTCCTGATCTTTGTTTACGGCGGTCCTGATCTTTGTTTACGTTACGGCGGTCCTGATCTTTGTTTACGGCGGTCCTGATCTTT